>CM033715.1:83425911-83893394 GCA_019671005.1 Hibiscus mutabilis
TTTTGAGAGAGTCGACAGTGAAGTCTCGACTGCAGCAGTTGCCCGGATACGGTGGGATCAACTGCTGTTGTCGTAGTTTTATCTGCTTGCCAGATTATTACATCCAATTGTGGTGATTCGAGGGCAGTGCTTTGCCGTGGAACTGAAACAATTCCATTAACAGTTGATCAGAAGGTATCAATGGAAATTCCTCTATTCTCTAGTTTTGAAATAGTGTTTCAGAAAGAAAAAAAAGATTTAAAGACTTATTTTCCATGTGTTGCTGCTTACTACAGCCTGATAGACGGGACGAGCTCATGAGAATTGAAAGAGAGGGAGGGAAGGTCATAAACTGGAATGGTGCAAGGGTCTTTGGAGTTCTTGCAATGTCCAGAGCTATAGGTTCTCCTTTATCTCTACATCTGTTTTATCATTTACAAAACCTTAATCATGTGTTTTTTGGAACATCATTATTAGATACCAAATCTCCTTATTCGAGTGTTGAATATCAGAAAGAAAAAAAATAGGAGTAATAGGCTGAACTATGGAAACAAAATATGACATCCATATGGTTCTTAATGTTATGTGTGTTTCAGGTGATCGCTATTTGAGGCCATGGGTAATTCCAGTGCCAGAAGTTACCTTCACGACCAGGACCGATGAGGACGAGTGTTTGATACTAGCCAGTGACGGGTTGTGGGATGTAATGACAAATGAAGAGGCAGGGGAGGTGGCTCGCCGCCTGTTAAGGCGGCGGAGGAGGAGGTTATTGATGTCTGATGATGGAGTGTCACCAGCTCAAGCAGTGGCTGACAGTCTCACTGAAATAGCCATAGGAAGACACAGTGCTGACAATATTTCTGTCGTCATTGTGGATTTAAAATCCAAGAGGAAACGCCAGCCAAAGCAGTGAAAAAAATGGTTCAGGTATTAATTTCCACAATAAAAAAGATTCAAATCTTACTTCAAACAGGTTTGGTTATGGAAACCACTCATCTTTGCTTTTAACCGGTTTGGCCAAGGAATTGAGAAGTTGAGAAAAATGGAGTAATAATTTTTAGTCTTTGAAATTGATATTTTTTTTGTTGATAATTTATTAAAATACGATCAAATGAAGCGATGAAAAATCCATTTCACGGATTACGTAAATAAATAAATTTTAAAGTTAAGTGGAATTTCATCAAACAAAGCAATGGCCGCTTAATCTTTAATATTACTTCTTATTCTCGATAAGCAAAGATTCAAAAACTCGGAAGGGTAGTTTTCGTACCCTCGGAGACGAGTACTTATACATCGGTGTTGATCCTTCAACACCATGAATAGATAGAACCGAGCGACAAGCTGGAGCGATAAAGCTTCCAGCTACAAGCAGGCACTCGTTACATTCCATCCATTACCCGATTATACACTCGGAGTGACTGTAGCTTAAGGATTTGGCAGCACGAACCCTTGGGTCGGATGCAAAGAGCTAGTAGTTCGCACAAGCTGAAAACATACAAAATCACAGTAGTTTGATTCTTTGATACACTTTAAGGTCGATCATCTTTAAGATTCATCTGCCTCGGTGTATTGCGAGTGCGAGGCTGGCAGGAGTGCTGCCCCAATGCCGGAGCCATCGTTGGAGTGTTCGATCACAATATTGTTAGAGACTTCTTCTCCTAGCAACTCCACGAGGGTGTCCTCCATGCAGGTCCGGAATTTAGTGTAGTGTTCATACAATCCCCCGTCTAGAGATACCACAGACTTCTGCTTTTCACGGTCTTTCACAGCATCTCTCCCGATTTTCTTGAGGATGCCAACGATTCCTGCAGCAGATAGGCGAGCACCACGTGAAGCAACAATGTCGCATAGCTCAACAATTATTTTCCTCATTTTAGGGAGGTATTTGGTATCTGAAATTAGAACAAAGAAAAGATAACAAAAACAACAGAAAACACTATTAAAGCCGTGAATTCACATAAGAAAGTCTCATGTAAAGCTTCTTTCCATTAAGAAACTCGAAGCAAAGCGACCAAAATGATTTATAGAACGTCATATATTCATACAGTAAACATCTACAATATTCTACTCTAAGATATCCTTGAGTTTCGTGGAGACAATTTTCAGATCCGGAGATGTGTCATGGTGCATTGCAGACATGTGAGGAGTTCTGCGGAATGAACAGATGAATGTTAACCATTCTACGAATTCTCATCACATCCAAAAATCGAAGACTGCTAAACTATATACTGAAAAAACGATTATCTTAAGGATTCAAATTGAACATACTTAAACAAGTACCACGGTTCAATACATATAAGCTGCCTAAAAATTAGTAACCATACCAAACATATCATTAAACCAAACCGGATTTAGATCAGACAAGATTGGGTCAGGTTAAGGCTATACATGTCATTATCTTCCAAGTACGAGGGCTTAACAGTCAGCCAATGATGTGTTTACCAGGTAAGGCTCACATTTGAGGGTGGATGAGAGAGTAAGTTACATGAATCTAGTCCCATTGCAAAATATGACACATGGAAAAAAAAATTATAACCGACGAACGTGATAAAGACATACCTTAGTATAAATGGAATTTTTAGTTTTTCCGGAACAGTATCGCCAAAAAATGCAGCTTCTTCAGCCATCTTGCACAGAACTCTACGTACAATCTCTACCAAATACATACCAGAAATAATTTTTTAAAAAATCTGGGAACAGAGTGAATAAATTTACATCTAGCCTATAAAAAATTAATAAGTCGGAAGTAGAAACTTTGGTTGAAGAAAGCAACCTGTTCTCCAGGGTTTAGACTCTCAGCATCTAGTGCTTGGTCATATTCCGTTAAAGGAAGGTGTGAAGACTGAAAGTTACCCCACTCCATGTTGATAACCTGCAGAAACGAGGAAAAGGTTTTGGAACTCAACACAAGGTAATAGTTACCAGCTGATTAAGATTCGCATGTTTATCAAATTTTAACACCGCTTACCATGTCCCCCGATTTAGGCAGAAGACCGTGCCATTTGGGAATTGCATGGGCAAGCTCTACATAGGCTGCGTTTGTGCTTGTACCCAATATCACAGCAGCAACAACATCTGGGTTGTTGTATCTCCCGCCAGCCAATGTGCCAATTGTATCATTGACCTACATATTCCGCAAGGGAATTTGGAATACGAGCTAAAAACATTATCCGAGTAGAAGAACCGGTCACATCCATCTATGAAAAGCAAGAAAAGCACACCCAACAGTAGAAACACATTAGACTCACCAAAGCTGTCACACGCATGTCGAGCCCAATCCTTTCCAAGGCTTTGGTCAATTCTCCAACAACATCTTGACCAACCTACACGTACAGGCCAGGAGAAACATTACGATAATTCGATACACACTCCAAGAGTTATAGTTGTTCATTCAAAAGCTAAATGTCTATAAATTTATCGGCCAGTACATATTACAGAATAAAACATGGCCTAGTAGCACCCAAAAAAAAAGGTTTTGAGAAAAAAAGTGGAAAACTAAGATCAGCATGCCTTTGACTTGGAAAAGATAAAAAATGAATAATAACGGCAAGTACAAGGTTCAAATATCATAAAAATGTGTGGACAAACGAATATAGAAAATTAAAGACCTCATATCAAACTACTAAAAAATGCAGCAGAATTGGAGTCAAGGTTACTAGAATTAACCGTATCATCTATCGAGAAGCCCTTTGTCCATTTTATAAGAGTCCCGGATGATATTGATGTCTGCCGAACAGGAAACGAGAAAGTAAACCCTAGCTCCCTTTGTCTATCAGGTGAAAATTGTAAGCCCTCACTCTCTGTAGCAACAAATTTTGCAAGAGCTGAAGCAATATAATCGAACAATGCCTGCAATCACATCACAGAGTTTCAGAGAAAAGAAGAAATAAAAACTGGATTTCATACTGCTCGGATGGTGAAGGGTCTCACATCAGAAGATCTTGTCATCAAATGTGGAGGAATCGAAATTTCCTCGAATTCCTGTTTAACAACAGGATGATCTTTACCACCCAAGTGTACACGTAGCACACGGAAATTCGTGCCACCAAGATCGAGAGCATAATACAGCCCTTTCTCATCACTAGAAAGTTAAACACAAAATTTAAAAAAAAATGTTAGTTGAGCTTCCTACCAATGTAAGAATCTAGAAAAGCAGAATCTTTGGCAACCCTGCAAAATTTTAAGACAGTTGGGAATTATGTTTTAAGGTTATCCATTCATAAAATTACCACCTTTTCAGTTGTATTAAAGTAAAAGTTAATTGTAAAGCGGAATTTATGGATCATTTTCAAACAAATTCTTTCACAAATGAAGATATAATAGGATAGGTTCAACATAGAAGAAACCAATGGAAAGAGAATTTTTGTTACAAAAGCTTTAACAAAAGCATTAAAGAAGGCACCTATGAACAATGACCAAAAAATTATATTGTTCCGACTATTCTTTTTTCTTGAAGTACATTTGCCGGACATATTCTCAGGCGTGGATATGGAAAATTGAATGGCCCTCCAAATACATGAAAAAAACATTTTTAAAAAATTGAATATTACCAGGCAAATATCTGTATCCACGGTTCAGGTCAATATCTAAGTAACAAACAAGGGATATTCTTGAAAAAAAAAGTAGCTAAGCTAGAAAAACATAAGGTAAACTTAACGGATAAACCATCCATGGGCGGAGCTAATGTATAAATAGGGGTGCAATTGACCCTACTTAATTTATTAGAGTATAAAGTTTTGAAGGAGTTAATATATAATTTTGCAAGAAATATTAAATTTGACCCCATTTAATTTGTTAAGTATGGGGTCAACAATACTTATTGTAGTGGTATGATAATTCTCCACACCTCTTATTCCACTCTGACCCCACTATATAGAAATCCCGCCGCTAAAAACATCCACTTCAATGGGAGAACAACTCGAGCATAAAGACCATAAGATTGAACAATTAGGTAAGAGACAAAGTCAAGATAACAACAAAAAAAGCTTCATAACTATTTTTTTAATTATAACTTCTAAATTTATAAGAAATTAAAACATGTATTGTATTTTAAAACATTCTTATAGATTTTAATCACAACTTTTTTAATTTATAAAATTTTATAATATATATTGATTTAATTCTATAAAAAAATAACATATTACAATTTTCGAAACGGATATCTGTTCAAGATCTAACTTAGTATTAACAAAAATGGGACGATTTTTTTATATTCTGAATATAGCAAGATCGAATCGAACCATCTTAATTAAAACAGCAAAAGCAGTAATCTCTAAAGATTCTTTGTCCTAAGTTAGTTGACTTTCAAATTTCAAACATGAATCAAACATTTTTCCTAAAAAAGTGCTTCTGTAATCAATCAAGGGACCATCTTAATGCAATCAATTGAAGCATTTAAAGGAAACAGACCGTCCCAAAAGTATTGGGGGGAAGTACGTTCATTGAGTCGATTAGTTGATTTACCCAGTGGGGAGATTATCGACGTAGCTGATGATCATCTTCAGCTTGTTGCCGCCTTCTGATGCGAGTCCGGCGTGCATCATGACGTTCATGGCATCCGCTACCTGTTTCAGCTTCGAAATTGGTGTCCCGCACTTCCCCTCGAACTCTCTCAGTATAGTTACATCCTGGGCCCACTTCCCCGAACTCTTCTTCCTGTGATGCACCACCAATGCCGCCGCCGCGCACACCACCGCCGCTCCGACCGCTACTTTCCCCATCGCAGCAACGACTAAAATCCGCAATCCCAAATCAAACAAAAAAACAAATTGGGTTTTTATATAGAGAGAGCTTTCAACTTCAGCAATGGAATGAAGCAGCTTTCTTTTCTTTTCTTTTTTTTGAACAAATGAAGCAGCTTTCTTGAGAAAAAGCAATGAGAATGATATTTTATTTATAAAATTAAATTTGTTATAATTTACGAAAAATAAAATCTTGTCCGTACCCTGGAGGCTGAGGCGGAGGCGGAGGCATATGTAAGAAAGAAAAGAGAAGATATTTAAAAGTGAGGCGTTGGGGAAATGGACACAAGTTTGGCTTCAAATTACGATAATGACCCTTATTTCAAAAGAGCGACAGCTGTTTGGTTTCGGCTGATTTGCACGTGCATATTTATTTTTGGACTTGCCCATCATTTTCATTTGTGTTTATTTTTCATAAACATTTTAGATTTATGTTCTTTTTATTTTTTTTGGAACAAATTTTATGTACTTTTTTGATGTATTAGTGTGTTAACTTTTTCATGTTATTTTGGATTATTTCTTATTGCTTTTATGCTTAAATAAAGATTTAATATTTTAATTTTTCAAGTAATTTATTTATATAAAATTTATTTTCCGAAAATATTATTTCCTCCTTTTAATAGATTTAAAAATATTAAATTTATATTTAATTATTTTAAAAAATGAATATTTATTTAACATATTAGACTTTCATCCAATTGTTTTAAAAGGACTATTATGTACTTAAATCAATAAATATATATTAAATAAAAATCATAAAATTATAAATAAGTACTCTTTAATCGATTTACCCTTTTTTTTGTTAGTGATGTTGACTTTATTATAGGATTTTTTTATTTCAGAAAATATGAAGGTCAAAGCAATGACTTTTACACTAAACATAAAATAACATGCCCGAGACACGCCTAAATTCAAGCCTTGCCATATAAGTTTTTTTATTGAATATCACACATTTAATAAAAATAATCCAAAATTTATATAAAAAAGAAATAGTTAAAATAAATATAGAAATACAAATATTTATATGTTTGTATTTGAAAATTGGATAATTATATGCTTGAAACAAAATTTTTTTACAAACGTCTTAATTTAAAATATAATTTATTATTTATTAATTATTGCCTTCTTTTTCCTGTGTACATACAAAAATCTTTCAATTCCGTAACGAGAAAAGACCGGGATACATTTTGGTAAAACCAATAAGCATTTGAACTTTTAAGCCATTAGTTTGACAAAATTGGAACAACACGTTAATTAGCTAATTCAGATTTAGGATTCGTTGGAAAGTACATGTTTCGGATTAAGAGAAATAAAAATTAATTCTTTGCTTTATTTAACAAATACAAATACATTTGAATCAAGTGATTTCAGTGAAAAAATATTATTTTTAAAAAATTTAAATTCGAACAGTTTGTCTACATGATGTGTATGTATTTTTAAAGGACCAAGAGTAAATAACAAATACTATTATATACCATATCAAAATATTAAAAACAAATACAAATACATTTAGTTTAGGGTTTTATTTTGATACACAGTCCGATAAAAGATTTTTATACAACCTTCTATAAAATCTAAAACCCTAACCCTAATACCCTAAATTCTAAACCATAAACCCTAAATTTAAAAAATGCGTATAAACTTTAATTTACACGGACTGTGTATCAAACTTTTTCTCTTTAATTTAATGTCTCCTTTCACGAATTAGTAATCACACTATTTGTTTTTATAATTTATGATAACATCTTTTCATTTTCTTAATCATTGTTAATGTGCACATTCTTTGTAGACAAATTATTTGAACTTGGATTTTTTAAAAATAACAACATTATCTTATTGGTAAATAGTGATTTATGGGCTTCATCCTCAACTTACATAAATTAACCCATAATAAAAGCGACTATTTCAGCTTAATTGTTCCATTTCCAACATTAAATTTTTTAATTTTATTTAAAACACTTAGTGTCTTATTATGCTAAACCAACTAACAGTTGATAAAAAATTATAAATTATTTTGATAAAGTAAAATAAATGAGAAAATAAGGGATTTTAGAAAAATATATATTTCAAATGAGATTAGATCCTCTTACATTATGTAAAACTTGAAAGTTTTACACATTTTTTGGGCCGCAAGATGAATGAGTTTAACAGCAGAAAATGTGAAGATTATCAATTAAAAAATAAGAAAATAATAAACCATTATTACCATTATCCAACAGTCTAAAAATGTGTAAAAGTAATTAATTTTTACGCAATGTAAAGCTCCCTTTAGCATTGCTTAAAAATGAGCTTTTTCTCAAAAAAAAATTCACCCATAAGCAATGTCAAACACTTACAAAGTAGAGTGAAAAATCACTTAAATATAATAATTATAAAATACTTACAAAGTAATTTTTTAAAAAGTAAAGTTATTTTTCACCCAACTTCAAAAGCTAAAATTTCTAGGTTTTAGGTGAAAAATTACTTTTGGGGATGATGTTATTTTTTTTACCTTTGATTATTTAACGTTAATATATTTAAATATAATAATTATAAAAATATTATTAAGAATGTAATATTTTAATATTTTAAATAAAAATAAAAATAACTTTAATATTATAAAATAATATTAAATAAAATAATCATTAATATATTAAATTAACATTTTATTATGTTGCACTAATATAAAAAATGCATAGTTTAGAGACTAATTTTTGTATTTAATCTAAAATTTTATATTAATCATTTAAAAATACTTAAATTTTATTTATATATATATAATTATTAATAAATTGTCATGAATTTTATATTTTTATTAAACTCAATTTTTACCTCTAAATCGTTGAGCATTGAACTGTGATGTCCGACATTGATCTACTAGAAAACAAGATTTGCTAATTCTCCGACAACAAAGACAATTTCTCGTAACAACATCCGAAACCTTGATGATCTTTGAATGTCGAAGGAACAACAGGAGCTGTATCGATTTTGATCTCAAAATCCTCGTTACTTTTCTCGTTGTCTATCTCTTTTGTTTCTTTAAACTCGTCAAATGTCGCTCGACATATCATTAATCATCTCGGAGTTCAACAATATAATGTCCGAAGAACTCAGATTGCTCCATCGATTCCTAAAAACAACGTTGGATTTGCGAAACACCCTCTCATTGTCGGCCTTATTGGCCGCCGTTTCGAATAATTTTCGAAAACTGGCTCCAATGCTGAACCTTGATGACCCACGACGATCCTCTTTGTGCTCCATGTTTGAATTTGAGCCGTTCCTTAAGAACCGGAAGCTGTTCGAGTAGGTTAAGATTGTGGGTCGTCGGCGTTGATCTTCCGGCGGCAAAGAGGGCAGCTCGAGTGTTCTTCAAGCCATTCATCGATACACTCAACGTGGAATGCATGTTTGCATTGAGGCAACAATCTTAGAACCTCGGTATCTTCGAATCTCGAGAGGCAAACCGAACATTCAAGCCCTTGTTTCGATCCTTTAAGCGAAGAGAATCGAAAGAAAGGAAGTGATTCTATGACTCTCTTGTCAATCCCAGAAAACCCAGACTTTGTTCGACGAACTCTTGTAGGGAGATGATCCCCGCCGTGAACGGTGGTTCCACTGCGGCAGAATCTGGTACAGGCAACCAGGGAGAGAGTTAAGGCGAACATGGCGCAGAGAATGCCGATGACAATGGCGAGGCTTGGTCGGAAACTAGTGACAGCATCTCCGGAACTTGCATCATCGTGTTGGTCGGACATAGATTGTGCTGCATGGACGAGGAAAAATCAGGGAAAAGAGAAGTAAACTGATTAACGTTAATCGATTCATTGGGAGAAAACTTGTATCTAAAAATTTTCCCGGAATTTGATTGATTTGCTGGCTGCTGGCATTTCAGCTGGAAAAATGTATTATTGATTTATAGCCGAATGTGCGGGTAGTTTGAGGCTACTATTCGCAACCCACATTTTGTATTTGCATGTTGCAATTTATTGATGCTGGTTTTTCTAAGGCATGGTATTATATTAAAATGCAGGTTTTTAAATGGGGAAAAATTCGAAAGTGGTAACATGGTGGGAAGATTTTTGAATTTTTTTTGAATACACAATTTGTCCCCTCACCCGGTCGGCTTGTTTTATATGATTACTAATTATAAAATCAGAGTTTCATAATTTCGAGTTGAATTTTAATTAATTTTTTTAACTTAATTAAATACACATTGAGATTTTTTATTTTTCAAAATTGATTAGTTAGTTAGATTTTTTAACTCTTTTTTTATGATCTTATTTTATTGAAATAATGAGTTAGAAAAAAAATAATATTCCAAAATTTATATAAATATGATTTATTCATAATTATAAGTGATAAAATAACAATGTACGATAAAACGATATAAAATCATAAATTGCGGGGTCTAGGAAACGTTGAAGTCAACTGAGGGGAATTGTTGGAAAGTCATGGACATATTCTCAAAAATTAAAAAAAAAAACAAATAAAGTTTTAATTTAAACAAGATGTATGTTTACAAAAATGAAGGCAAGTGATATGTTACATTCCAGTTTGAATTTCGGAAATAAACCGTGTCAAACTTTTATTTCGATATTAAAAAAATCCACTGTTTAATTACGGCGGTTTAAGTTGATTAAACTTTTAATGGGATTTTTATATTAATAGGTTCAAAATTTTTAATTAAAATTATTCATTTAAATTTTTAAGATGTTTTTTAAATTATAAGTTAAATGTTTAGTAAATTATTTTAAAAAGCGATTTGAGGTCTTGAAAATTTTTGACATATGTTTAAACTTTTATTTAAACATGTCATTTTTTTATTTAGGGGTTAGGGTTTTAGTTTACTAAAAGGTTGTATGATTTAAATTTAAGTTAATGTTTAGAATTTAATGTATAGAGTTTAAGATTTAGGGTTTAGTTTTTAAAAATTATGGTTAAAAAATATAAGTTTTTAAGTTTAGTATCTTATAGTGGGATTTTTAGAATATATATTATTTTATTTTAAAGATTCTAATAAAAATTTTTTACCTTGTGTGAAACCTAAATTTTTAAAAAATGATTTATTCTTTTTATATTATAAGTTTGGATAAAATATTGATAAAAACATAACAATTTTAATTAATTTAATAAAATTATAAAAAAAGTATATAACTAAAATAAATTTGAATAACTAATAAAATTAAAAAATAATTTCATAAATAAGAATTATTATATAAATTAATAAATAAATATGAATTTAATAATTAATAAAATTGTATTAAAAATATAATTTTCAAATGAAAAATTAATATGTACATCCCTCATATATGTTCAGCAATGATATTAAAAAAATTAATTTCACAAATAAAAAAATAATATGTACATCCCTAATATACGCTCAACAATGATATTAAAAAAATTAATTTCACAAATAAAAGAATAATATGTACATCCTTAAAAATCTAATTAATATTAATAGATACAAAATATTAATAATCAATAAATTATTCAAACAAGCATTTTAAATAAAATTGCCCCAAAACTTTAATTTTTTTGCTTGTTCAAATAATCAAATAACTTTAAGCTATTATTTATTTTTACAAAACACTTTTATACAATAATTAAATTTTGGAGGAAGAAAATGATAATAAATATCAGGGACTAAAATGACAAAAAAATAAAATCGTTTGAATAAGTTATGCTTAAAGAGTTAAATAGTATTTTTTTTTTAAAATAACATTTAAATTTTATTAATTATAATAAAAGATGTTAAAATATAGGTCTTTTAAATAAGGTTAGATGTCTAATAATGTAAATGGAAAAAGTCTCTTACAATGGATCAAAAAAAAAAAAAATCCAAATTTTTAACAAAATGGAATCATTATAATTAAACAAAAAATATTTTAAAAATATTTTGTATATCAGCTTTGTTTGAATAAATTATAGGCTTAAAGAATATAATATGCCTTGATTTTTTAAACAAAAAACAATGAAGTCCTTAAACTTTTAAACAAAATTAATTAAGCTTTTAAATTTTTTCACTCAATTAAGTTCTTTTACTTTAAAAATTATCAATTCATCTCTTTAACCAATATTGACTATTAAATTCAATAATTTTTTGGATCAATTTGTATAACATATCATATTATATTGTTGTAACTTAACATTTTTAAATTTTTTAATTTATTTAAAAAAAAAAATTCTTTACAAGTTTAAAAGTTTTAAAAGCTATAAAAAAAACTTATATAAAAATATAAAAAGTAATTTTACAAAAAATCAATAATAAATATTCAAAATAAAAAGAAATTAATTCAATTAATTGGTTTGGTGTTTAATTGAGTATAAAAATATTAAAGGACTTAATTAATTTTTTAAAAAATTAATCAAAGAGCCTAACTTATATTTGATTTTAATTTATTGAGTTTGGTGTCAAATTAATTATTTGAAAAATATTTTTTTAAATTTAATTAATATTTTATAAAGTTTAAAACAAAGTTTATGAATTTTAAGATTAAAATAATCATTTGATCAAACGATAAGCGGATTTTGGCAATATGCCTTGAAAGAACAGATTTCAGAAATCTACCATTTAGAGCAAAATCATAAGATCCTCAAATTACTGGCATTACTGTAAGTGTACATAGAAAAGTGATGGGTTTGTTTTGGTTTCAAAAGTTGAAAACCAATTCTCCGTAAAAATCAAATGCAAATGGAAAAAAATAATGAAAGACAGACATACTAAAGCCTGAATCAGCATATAGAAAGGCACATCTTATACATCATTTGAGGCTGCATCATGTCGAACATCCAGTCTCCATGCAAAAGTTGACTGCAAGAATCAAAAACTTGTTTAAATCAAAATTCAATCCCTTCAAACTACATACATAAAACTCATGTACTCGCACACACATCCATGTGTCACAACACGGGGTTGGAACTTTCGCCTAGAACGACCCTATGGGCATGATGATATGCTTGTGCTTTTGTTTGCATGCATATGCGACTACATTTTTACTTCTTGGGTGGTTATGTTTTGGAAGAAAATTAATATACCTGTTTATTCCTGTGGTAGAAGAGCAATCTCGATTTCTTGAAGTGATTTCCCTTTGGTCTCGATTACATTCTTTTTAACAAAGACTACAGCCATCATGCAAACACTAGCGAATATCGAGTATAAGAGTTGTGGCCCAAGTTTCTCAAGCAAACCAGGAAGAGCAAGCCGACGAAGAAGTTGAATACCTGAAGTGCAATGCAGAAAAACCATTAGAAGATCGCAGTAATATTCCGTTTGCATTTGACTGCAAAAGCTGTTACAATCGCAAGGATACAAATTTGTGTTTGGAAGAAGAGAAAGCAAACAAGCAATGGTGAAAATGGAAGTGAAGTGGGAGAAAAAATTACCCAGTATACTGACATACAAAATGCCACAGCTTCTGCCCTAATTCGACTAGGGAAGATTTCTGGTAATAAGAGACTGGGAACAGGACCAGCTCCTAGTGCAAATGTAAAGACAAACCTGAAATGTTAAAAATTGGTCAATATCAAGAATGCCTTCAAGAAACCAAGGTTGACATTTTATGTTATTGGCAATTTATATTTCCATTTTTTCACAATGAAGAACATAATCAATTGCTAAAAGTTATGCTTCATGGTTTATGGGTGTAATTAGACTAAAATTAGATATATTTGATAGTTTTTCACCATTTGCAGAACATCAGTTTCACTTCTCAGTTGTTGCTTATTCCATTGGTCAAGGTCAGTCAATGGCTCGGGTCTGAGGACCCAAGCATATTGAACTTACAACCAAGATTTGCTTTCCAACTACAACTTCCACAAATTTTTAGTACTTTCTGCCGATGCCTGAAGCAAGCATATAGAACCTTGGTGTCCAGAGATATTAAAAAGCAAGTCAATTATGGTAATACTTACATTAGCATGCCCCCAACTGATAGGTATAAAGATGCAGAGCCTGACACATAAGTATTTGCAGCAGCAACTTGAAGGAGCATTGATATAGCCTGAGTAAATGAAATGTAAAATCAATTTCATTCACAGAGAGAAATAGTATTTGCTTTTAGCAGAGCGATGCTTAACATGTCATTTTCCTAAAGTTTTCGTGTCTGACAACTATGTATGACACATATTTAAGCATTAGTATGGAGATATGATCATCCAAATATAAGAAAAAATTACAAAAGTATTGAATATACCCATGTCGGACACATATCCTATCCTACACTCAACCCAAGTCTGGATAACAGAGAACAATAATGTAATCTAAAACCATACTTCTATATTCCTTGTTACGAATGATATGGTAGCTTCTTTCACTAAAAGAAGTCACCTCCATTTTATTTCAAACAGGAGCTGCATTGGATAACTTGAGCTAACGGGGCTCTTGGCGGTTGGCACAAAAGACAAAACACGTGCAAGGCATTAGCAGATATAAATTCTAATTCGTGTGGGAAAATAGTATTTCTTATCTTCACTGGAGACACGTTACATAGCTATCCTATAATACTAGTTACACATGAAAGGGCATTCCATGAAATACCAGAGAAACTGCTATTTACCATGCCAAAGAAGCTCCACAAAAGGAGCATTTTCCTTCCAAGTTTATCCATTAAAACCATGGCGATGACAGATCCTGCATGAAGGAAAAATCAGCATCATAAAACGAAGCAAAAAGTCAGAATACAATGTTGACAAGAAAGAATAATAGGCATACCTAATAAATTTGCAACTCCGATTAACACATTTGCGACGTCTGATGGTACTCCCGCACTTTTAAATACAGATGAAGAGAAATAAAATACAGCATTTATCCCAGATAGCTGTTGTAAAGCAAACAGGATTGACCCAATATAAACAACTGCAAAAGGAGAACGTGAATAACAAAGCCCAACAGGAAAGAAGCACAACAGAACAGGAAGTGACCGTAGCAGCTGTAGACACTGAAAAGAACTCAGAAATCCTTTTTACAAGCATAGTAAGAAATGGTTTACCTCTAAAATGGCGGCCTTGGAGCAATTCTGAGAGTTTTACAGTGTCCACTTCATCCCCCCTGTCCAATTTGGTTAATTCTGCCATGGCATATTTGACATGTGATCCACCTAAAAGCCTCTCAAACTCAGCTTCAGCTTCAGCACTTCTTCCTTGCTTTGTAACACCATCAAGGGAATAAAATCATCTTAGCCATAAGCTTTAATAAAAAGGAAAATATGCTTTTATTGAATTCAGTCATATGCTACAGGTGGTGGCACATCTTGGAAAAGTAACAGAAGAGTGTGCAGTTTTTATGTGACAAAAGTTGTAAGAATAAAATAACATGGAAGAAAGGGATATAAATTGGCAGTGATTTTAAACAATGAATTGCATCCATAAATAGTGGCACATGTACACATGGAGAAGGACATGATATCATGACATGAAATCAGATGATGAGATTATTGCAAGGGGGAAAAATTATAAGAATCAGTATCCAAGGCTTTGGTTGAAAGGTCATATAATACTACTAAGATTGACATGGGAAATAAATTTGAAATTACAGATAATACAAATCAGTGAGCAAACCTTATATAACCAATGTGGACTCTCAGCACAAAATATCATGGCAAATGCAAGAAATCCAGCGGGAATTGTGGAGACCCAAAAGCAAATGCGCCACCTGAGACAATTATGCAATAAGTCTGAAAGCAACATATGATTTACAGTAAGTATGATACCTAAAGAATGATTCATACCATCCAACAATTTCTTTGATGGGGATCCCAATAAAAAGAGCACCCATAAGTCCCAGACATGATGCAATCTGGATGAAGCTTCCATAAGTTCCCCTTACAGAAGCAGGGGAAACCTACACATATTTATTACATAATGGAAACAGTTTATGTTCATACACAAAAGAAAGAGTGCTATATAAGTTGTTGATTAATGCAACATAAAAATTAACAGTATGAATACCTCAGTCACATAAAGAGCTACAACAGATGGACCAAGTCCCATTCCAGTCCCAACTAAGAACCTTCCAATGAGCATACCCGCCAATGTTTTTGTTGTTGCACTAAAATCAATTTTTTGTCAGACAAAAACCTTATAAATTCAGACTTAACAAAGTGAAACAAAGAGAAAAGAATGATGAAGGGAATGGATCAGTAAACCAAAGTTTCTAAAAACAATAAAGCAAGTACTCCATATAACACATATATTAACTAGTTCAATGCATGAACTCTACACAACTAAAACTTTCAGAATAAAAAGGCATTGCAGGTCAAGATAAACATATTCATGTAACATCAATCAATCAATCAAGGTCCTAGCAATTCTTATTCCATCCAAGATAGTAAAGTTGACATCAGACATAAGTTTTTCTCAAGATTATAAAATATATATCTAATATTTTTCTAGGATATAAAAATGTAACAGTTTAATTCACGAAAGACAAACAAATATATTAAAAAAGGGACAGGCATAAATTCAAGTCCCAAATTATATTATGAGAAGAAATAGAAATAAAATTAAGAGCACAACACAAAAATTAATCCTTAAAAGCATTTGATTGCCATTGCATATCACCTTATCGAAGCACCAATAATCATAGGCAAAGCACACAACTGAAATGCCCTACGACGCCCGACACCATCAGCAATCCAACCACTGAACAAACATCCAATAAGGGCACCGCCTAAAGATGTGCTCACCACCAGACCTATATTTAACGTTATTTAATAAAGCCAATCATGTTAAAATTCTAGACTCTAGAAGAAAAAGTCAGAAAGGGAAAAAAGACGGGGAATTAAATGTCACCTTCAGCCAGAGTATTCCCACTGAAACTTAAATCTACAGAGATGCTTTCAAGCGGTTCATTAACTACCCTGTAAAGAATGGCCAACATGCAAATCATAAACATAATTATCAAAACAAATGACAAGAAAATAAGAAAAATGAAGATGACAGTAATAGCACACAAACCCAAGGTGGTAGCCAAAAAGGAATGAAGCTAAAGTTGCCACTACTACATGTGGGAAAGAAAGCCAACATGAAGGATCTGTAGCTTGTACATCCATGTTTTTCTGTGAGAGAGCTAAAAGACCACAAGAGTTAGGCGCTAAAATTATTCTTAAATACTTGATCATTGTAATGATTTAAAAAATTAATTCAAGCAACAGTTTTCCTAAGTTTCCCACAAATTAGTCAGGTTTCCTATAACAGATGTAATTTTTAAATCTGTTTTCCATATTGCAGATAACCAAATGCAAATTTCTAAAGGGTCAGTTAAAAAGAGAGCCAAACAATTCAGCCATTAGTTAAAAATTTCAAAATACTGCCATCAGTTGAAAATTCTGTATACAAAATTTGAGAAGACCCATTGCAGTGGAGCAATACGGTGAGCATTTCAGGCAATTAGAATCGAACTGAAGTTTGTTGGTTCTGGGTCTATAACTCCACAACCGTGGCTGTGCAGAAACCCTCAGCTAGGCAACAGATAAATTTACCTGAACTCTCTTCTACATCCATTACAGCTGAATGATCTCTAGATGGCATCCTCTTGTACATTGAGAATGCTCGGCCTTCACGATCCCACATGCCAAATTACAGCAGCCAGATCCGGCTTTCAAATCACTGGACCTTACTCGTTTTTAAAGGACTGCACATGTTGCACCTAAATTAGCATTTAACATCAAAATCCCCTTTCCTTCATTCATCAAAAAACACACACACATTTAACATAAAAAGATTAGTTTATTTGCTTGCATTAGAATTGATTATAAAAGTTAAACAGATTCAAGTTCAACAGCTTGTAATCCATGCTAATTTCCAGCTAAAAACAAGGTTAAATGAGATCTCAAAGCGAATTGTATAATCTACCGTCATACAAAGATTAATCTAAATGATGAACTGTTTAGCAGCAGTTAACGAGTAAATAGAGGGAAAATCGATCCTCTGTTGTTATCATAATAACACCGGATTTTTCTTACTCCATCATATTCGTTCATCTGACACCGGAAAATTAAACTGATAAAAAAAGTTCAAAATTAAGTTAGATTCTATCCGTACAGATCACATTCACTTCATTTCTTATCTTTTTCCTCTGTTCTCTAAACAATCAAGCAGAAAAAAAAAAGAAAAACTGAGGATCTGAATAGTGAAGTAAACTAAGCCTGCGAAATTAAAAGAAAACAAGTTTATGCATCAACCAAACCAGATAAATTCAAAAGTAAAAATGATCAAATCACAGTAGACACAGAGAGACGAAATGATCATTCTAAAGAAATCAAAAGATGATTGAAGATAAACAAGCTAAATATTCGATAAAAAAAAAGTTCAACTTAAATTCACCTTGCTTAATATGATTTGCTAGATTTGCCGTGTGAAATGAGCATAAAATTTGGTGATACTTCCACTGTAATGAAAAGAAATTTCTAGGTGAAAAAAAAAATATCGAGTATTAGAAAAAATAAAGAAATTTTGCTTAATATGAGGAAAGAGTAAGTGCTAGGTGCTATCGTGCGCCGGGAGAGGTGCAAATTTGTTTTTTTCTCAGGTGGACATGTGTCCTTAAAACGACAGGATAAAACAGGTTGATGGAAGAAGACGATATTGGGGTAGTTTAGACATTTAGAGTACCGAATTTAAATTGGGCAAAATATAATAAACAATTTATTTTTTCAAAAAGTTAAATTTAACCATTTAATTTAAAATTTTATTACAATTGAATTATTACATCGTTAAAATTAAAATAAATGTATAACATGACTTATTATAATTACATGTTTAATTAAAAAATTATGTATTGTTATAATTTAATTTTAATTTAGTAATTTTAATTCTTTATATTTAAAAATTTTTGAAGTGATCATATATATTCATGTGTAGTCTTAAAATCATAATGAGGTTGTTCTATTAGTATATCAATTGTCTAATAATAAAGTGATTGTATATATTAAACTATCACATTTTTTATAAAAGTTAATTGACAGTAGCAAAGAGTATAATAAGTATTCAGAGAGTGTGTCAAGAGACTATAGTGTGGATATTTTTATAAATAATAATAATTAAATTTATTAAATTATTTTAAATTAAAACTAAATTCAATATGTATATAAATTTTAGGGTTAAAACTATTATTATATTAGACAAATGTTTAATAAAAATTTAATAATACTAAATATTTATTTATAATAAAATTTTAATTAAATAATTAAATTATAATTTTTGAAAGAAAAAAAAATGTAACTAGTTTGTAACTAAATATATAATTGAGTTATTTCAGTGATTTTCAACTATTATTTTAGAAATTTGTTGACCAAATAAAATATCTTTTAAAAAAAGGACTGAGCATATTTCTTTAAAAACTAATTTAAGGGATTGTCATGAATGTTTTTTCTAATTTAGTTGTTTTTTTTATTTTTTTTTTTTTATATTTTTTATTTTTTACCACAATTTTTTACCTCAAATTGTTTTATTCAAGTTGTCCTAAGGTTCAAATTAACACCTCAATTAAAATTTGATATCGCTTTGATTTTTTTTCAAGAACTATTATTTAATGTAATATTATAAATAGAACCTTTTCAAGCATTTGATACTAAATTAAATGTATAATTTTTTTTGAACTGAATTTTTATTATAAACATAGAAGAGATCACAATTACAACGCATCTAAGATGAAAAAAAAAACAGGACTAATTTACCTAAAAATTCTACAACAAAAAAAAAAAAAGAAAATTCAAAAACTTTTTAAATTTAAATACCATCAAATTTCAAATAAAGTTTCTAAATCTTTTTGTATTATTACAAAAAATTAATAAATTTATATTTTTTAATATTATATATTATATTATTTTATCCAAACTATCATACAAAATTAAAATGTTATTATAAAAACAATAATAGCTCAAACAATTCAACTCATTTGAAATTTCTTTGTTACTGACCACGACAAGTTTAGAATTTCAGAATAATTATGGCCAAAAAAAATAATTTGAAATAGGTATGACGGCAGCCGTAAGAATAAGATCTGTTTGGTATTCTGAATCATGTAAACAGAAAATAGATGAAATTAAATCACAAAATAAATTAAAATATTTGTCAAAATTTTGAAAAAAAGGAAGAATTACAAGAATAGGAAAAAATGCATGCCATAAAGCATCATGTATAAATTTTTATTATAAATTTTATTAAAAACAAAAAAATAAATTTAGTTTTAAAATTTAAAATTTATCTAAGTATTGAGTTTGTAATTTAAGGTTAGTATTTAAATTTAAAAATGTTTAAAAATATATATTTAATTTTTTTGAGGTTTGTAAAAAAAACTAATTTGAGTTTATAAAAGGTTCGATAATGATTTTTTTTAAAAAAATGTATAAAATTAAATTAATCTTATGTACTTTTATAATATTTTACATAATATATGTTTCCGGTGACCAGGTGACTAGATTTAGTAATGTAAATTGGACTATTTGATCTAATATCTTTGTTATAACAATTGAAAAGTTATTTTTTAATATATATTTAGAACATGTTTTTTTTACATCCCAATATAATTGTATGAAAATATAATTATTACATTGATAATTACACACTAATATGATATTATGTATTATAATTATCTAAACACTTTTGATAAGCTCTATTCGTCAGCTGCCCTCTTCTTTTAAACAAAAAAAAATAATATTTTTAAAAGTCAAAATTTTTAACATTTTATCCACAATTTATTTGGAGTATTTGAATTTTTTAAATTTTATAAAATTTATATTTTTAAACTGATTCAATAAATCAAGTTCAAAAAGATGTTTTCTTTAGATTTTTCACCAATATGTACATTTTCAAATTAAACGATCGTTTAAAATTGTCATGGCACCAATAATCTAAATACAGTATTGTTCCCCACTTATTGGAGATGAAGGTCAGATTTTAACAACGAAAACAAAAATTTTTTTCAAACTTTATACAGTAATCAAGGTTGATTGATCTAACCATCAAAAAAAATAAGATAAATGATTTTAATCATTAAATTTTTAGGGTGTTTAGAATTTTAATCAAGTTAAAATAAAAAATTTTTTATTTATATTTTTCATTAAAAATTTTAATTTGAATAAATATGATCATTGTTGTAATGTTGTTAAATAACGTAATAGGAATAAATTAACAAAAAAAAAAATTAGTGTTTTTTCTTCTCAAAAGGAACCTAATGTTTTTATACACTCTAATGTAATTGTTGTAAATTCTAATTATTTAGACATATTTGACAAGTTCGATAATTTGTCCACAAGATTGCAAAGATTCATTTTCCCGAAAATGATTATTATAGTTTAGTTTCAATATAATTGTTGTTTTAAAATTTTTGAATCAAACTAAAAATCTCAATTGAATTTTAAAAAATAATTTTAATCTACCATTGTTGATCGTTTAAATTTCAAACTTTTTAAATAATCTTTTAAAAATTTAATAATACTATATAAAACTTAATATAAATATAAATTAAAAAATATAAAAAAAATTTTGAAACAATTGGTGGCGTTAAATTTGAAAAATAAGTATTTTTTATAAATACACTAAAATTATATATTATAAAATATTTTTAAACAAATTTATAAAAATTGAATTATCTGAAAATTTGTTAAAGTTATAATGATAATTTGGCTGATTTCAATGACCAAAGTGAAATCGCCTAAATTTTTGTTGGGCAATATGGTCCAGCCAATTACCACTATAATAACCTTAAAAAGTATTTTTGTTTAAATGAAATACGGCTATAACTTGACCTGCTCCTTTAGTTTCCCATTTTTTGTTTTGATCTCTTAAACTATTTTTTGTCAAATTTATTAATTCAAACTATCATTCTATAAAATATTTTAAATATATTTGTTAATAATCTTTAAAAATTTTAGTTTAAATAATTGATTGACACAATGTCAAATAATTTAACTAAAATTTTGGTTTACAATTTTAAAAATTAGTTCAAGTTAATTAATATAATTTAAAACTAGTAAAATATTTAAATTGATAAATTAAACACGTTTATCTCCAAAAATATTTTTAAATCGTTAATCATCTAAATATTTAATAAAAAATATTCTAGTTTAGGCAATTATTTTGAAAAATAAAATGTTAATTTTTTCATAAGATAAATTATAATTGATTTAAAACTAATTATTTAAAACAAAAAACGAGTTTCATTTTAATTTCATACAAAAATTTTTTAAAATCCTAGAACCTCAAACTTGGTTTGAATATAAATTTTATATTTGCATTTTATAGTGCAAGATCACAATTAGCAGCCAAAATAATCAAAGAGAATAATTTTTCTAAATAAGCTTTTTATTTTTAATTAAAACTTAAAAGGGTTTTGATTTAAAAATTAAGATAGTTCTAATTTCTTAAACATGTTTATACGGATTAATTCTTCAATGTCAATATTTATCTTTAAATATTTTATATTTAAAAGAATCAATAGAAATATTTTTATTAATACATTAGCAAACAAAGAATCCTCTCCTAAATTAATTTTAAATTATTAAACTAAGTCGGATGCTGAAATTGATTCAGTTTAAATTTTTATAATTGACCGATAAACAGTGATTTTGAGAGAAAGATTTATTGAAATCTCTAGGGATTTTTTTCTCTTGTTTGGGATTACTAGCGGTGTTTTTTGTTCTTCATACTTGGATACTGGATAGCATGGATTTGTGGCCGTCGGCCTTTGTTTTGTACGAAACGTTACTAATTCCTAATCTTGATTCAGAAAAAAATGATTATATAAATTGTCTGTTTCAGAACGATTTTAATTATGCGTCATGTCTATTAAAAATAGTTAATTAAATTTTTTACGTCATTTTTTTAAAGATAAAATTTCACTTTTTTGTATTATATAAATAGGAAATTGATGGTTACATAAAAATTAATTATAATTAGATTAGTTACATAAAAAATTAATTTAATTTTTAATGGATAAAGAATATAAACCTCAAGTGAGATATAGAGAAATTTCATAAAATTTTGAGAACGATTTTTCAATTGAGAAATCTACTTTTACAAGCAAAATGTTTTGAGGATTTAATTGTGTTTGACATTACAGTTTATTGATTGAACCCATTAATAATTTACTGAACCAGGTTAAAAATGATGATTGGGATAGGAGACACATTCTAAGCAACAAAATTCTTATCAGAATCAAAAAGTTATATTTCGGGGATAAATTGACATAAAAAAAAATTTTTTGATACAATAGATTTGTCCTACATTTGTGATAAAAATTAAAATAAATTTTGAGTTATAAAATAAGAATTTGTTTTCCCCCAAGCTCAATTTTGTGGGGAATGTGATTAAAGCTCATGACATTGAGTATGAGTCTTGTAAGATGCATTGAATCCCATATATTCATGCACTTGAATGAATAAAATTTGTTTAGAATTACAGGCTTAAATTCAAAGTTCCTTAACTTATGGGATGATGAAGTTATATTTCTTAAAAGGCAATTAACTATAAAAATTTGAAGAAAAATTTTTTTTTTTAATTTTGAAATTAAAAGTTTAAAATTTGATTTTATGATAAACCTCAACTGATGCATTGAATCCCAGCTGTTAATTTGTCACTTTTAAAATGAATAAATTTTGTTTTATGCAGATTTTACAGGCTTAAGTTTCAAACTAACAGTTGATGACAGGATGGAACTTAATGATGTTATATTTCCGGGCTGATGATGGATTGGGTGAAGTTATGAAGATTGTTATTATGTCTAACTAATGAAATCTTTGAAACAAAATTTCCTGTTAAATTCAATGAAAAAAAAGGAGCTACTAGTACCATATGCCATTTATCTTCTATTAAAATGGTTGGTTGTCTTGAAATTACTCTGATATTTATATATCATCTTACAAAACAGGAGTTCTTGCCATCATGACTTTGTGACCTTTTATTAGA
The DNA here is from genome assembly GCA_019671005.1 of Hibiscus mutabilis. Classification (NCBI taxonomy): domain Eukaryota; kingdom Viridiplantae; phylum Streptophyta; class Magnoliopsida; order Malvales; family Malvaceae; genus Hibiscus; species Hibiscus mutabilis. Next base: position 83,449,515 of record CM033715.1, read on the forward strand.
TTAACTCAAAAATTTATATTTATGGTTCTAGTAGTGAATATACATGTTTATAGCATCATATCTTATAGAATTTTGATAGTCATTTACGTTGCTGTTATAGCAGCTGCTGATTCTTAGTTTTTTTTTTTTTTTTGCTGCGTCATTCTGTCTCCTATAGCAGTCACGTTCTATATAACATGGTGGTTTATTCACTTTGTGGATGGCTTTTTCTCTTCAATTTATGTTCAACTCGGAAGTTATATATTTGGTAAGCACCTCATTAGTTAGCAGATAAAAACTTTTTTTATCCTCTTTCCATCTAAATATGTGAATTTATCCCATCCTTGTGAAATCTTTTATTCCCCCTCCCTCCTTGATCTTTGAATTTGTAAACATTTTTCTCTTTTTCCTGAATGTTTATGGATGATGAGGATTGTGGTGTCTGCAACTTTTTAGAGATTGTAGCCAACATCAGTGTTTATTGTGAGAGCATGGATGATGAGGAATCTTCTTTTATTGTGATTATCTTTGGCTCTTTGCATAAACTTTAGAGATTTCAGTTTAGGCATCTAATCTCTTAGAGGTTCTCTTGCAAAAATGATATGTATGGCAAGCTTTCTAAAATGGATTTTGCAGAAGGCCTTTGCAAATGATTTACCATTTTCACTGATGTATCTTAAATTCTTAATATCTGTCTTTACAATTTTTACTAAATGTATCTCCTTTGAGAGTATATACCATCTGGTTAATTAACAGGTCTCTTGATGTCTGTTACCTTGATAGGTCTTGGATTTATAACTTCTATAACATTCATCTTCTTGGTTGGGGTATTCATGTCATCTTGGTTGGGAGCATCTGTCCTGAGCCTTGGTGAGTGGTTTATCAAGCGGATGCCATTTGTTCGACATATCTACAATGCTTCCAAGCAAATTAGTTCTGCCATATCTCCAGGTTTTTATCTTTTCTTCTCTCTATTGTTTTTTTACATGAAATAATTAATTTAGCTGGTCATGCTATTGAAATTGATCCATGCAGTGACACTATATTGAAATTGCATATTTATTGTGTTTCAGATCAGAACACACAGGCCTTCAAGGAAGTAGCCATCATAAGGCATCCGCGTGTTGGTGAATATGCATTTGGGTTCATCACTTCATCTGTTACTCTGCAGGTGGGCAAATCAAGTTTTTTGTTCCAAAACTATCATTTTAGCATGGTTTTCCCTGTTTTTGTTATTTACTGGTATGCATCTTCTGCATGACCTTTTTCTGACCAAACTTTTGGGACTGCTTGTTGCCCAGTCGTTTGATTCTCGATTCCATGACATTCTTGTATGAAATGAATGCTCACTACTCACTAGGGATGTAATCTAGCCGAGTCAAGCTCAAACTGTTAGAAGCTCAGCTTGATTGAGTTATACTTTTATGATTGATCTTGATCCAATATAATAATCAAACTGCTTTAGTTTGTTTTGATTAGGAATGTTAAGCTCAGTTCCCATGTTTCAAACATGACTATCTGTGCTCGAGCTTGAGTTCAAATTGAGTTTTTCAATACTAATTGCAAATAAAACAGCTCCATTAAGCTCACGAGCTACTTAAGTCAAGCAGTCGGATTCTCTGTGTTAATATAATTTTACTATTGTTTTGCTTTCATAGCTGGTACTGTGATTTCAAGAGTGCTGTTTTCATTCTTTTCATTTTGAAATGCAGAGCTACTCTGGTGAAGAAGAGTTATGTTGTGTCTATGTTCCCACGAATCATCTTTACATCGGTGATATATTCCTTATCAATACCAAGGATGTTTTCAGACCAAATCTATCAGTCCGTGAAGGAATCGGTGAGGGATCTTCTTCTGTCATTATTTACAAATGGAAATGAAAAAAATATTAAACGGGGGAGGGAGTTGAAATTGCCACTTCACATGAGGATGGTTTCTCTTGTCGTGAAGTGGTGATCTATGTTGCTGGACTCAGGTGTGAATGTCCAATATCCATATGTTCACACGGGTATGATTATCTTTTTCCAAAGTTTTTCTATATCTAATATCCATATGTGTTGGACATGGACATGGATGTCGGATACGGGTACTTCATACGAAAAGAAAGGTCAAAACATAATGGATATTCTACACCAGTTTAAGCTTACGCCTCATTCATATTCTTCGGTTGCAGAAATCGTCTTGTCCGGAGGGATGTCCATGCCCCAGATCCTGTCAACACTAGGCACACCTTTGCCTCTGGAAAGAAAGTAGATCCGACGGAATATAAGGTTTGAAGTAGCAGTTATTGAGTTTGTATTTCCTCTTATTTCAGATTCATATCATCGGAGCACCCGCACAATCAAGGTGTTGGTAGTGCATGATCTGATTTTAGATTTTGTTAGTTGTGTCTGATTCTGTGGCACACGTAACGTCGCCTCTTGTTTACATAGAATGTAAAACTTTTTGCTTTCCAAATATCGTTTGGTCGAAAATACGAGCCAGTTGCCTTGTAGGCCATTTGATGTTGGATTGTGTTTATTCTTCCAAATGTTAGTTATTACAGTAATATTTTCAAGTCTCTCTTACGTTCGTTTTTCAATCCATTCAATGTTCTTGAGCTTTGATTCGGTTTAGTTTTATAGCCTGGAGTGCCTTATTCAATTAGCTTCAATGTTGGGACTTGGAAGTTTCAAATTCCAACCTGGGTTCTTAAATAAGATATTTCGTGTTTGTAAGTTATTGGTTTTAGTTAAAAAGAAATCTTTGAATTTGGTTCAATCATTTTGAGCACAAATTTATAGAATAAATTCAAATGTTTTACTTTAACTCGAATAATTCACATTTTTTTATTTTTAAAGTACATCTTATTTTAAATTTGAACTTGATTATAAATAATTGGTTTAGATGTTAAATATAAAAATTGAGTTTATTTTTTAATCCATAAACGAGTTTAATCGAGCTCTACTTCTTTTGAGCAGTGAATTTATAGGTGTTTGAAGGTGAAATGACAATTCAATTGTTGAAGACATGCTGGAAAATGAGCAAACTAGCCTTAACATGTTATTTATTGAATTTGAGTTTAGTTATGCCTGTAACATATTTCGATAATAATAATGAAAAATACTTTGATACACAAGTTTATACACAAACTTTTTAATTTTAAGATTTAGGGTTTTAGTTTAGGGTTTAGAATTTAAAGTTTAGGGTTTAAGGTTTAGGTTTTAGGGTGCTAGGGTTTGGGACTTATGTTTTAAATTTTATAGAAGGGTTGTGTAATTTTTTTACACTGCTTGTCTATCAAAATATAATCCAATAATTATATCTTAAATGAATGGTTTGAACTGAAATAAATATGTTTGTAACTAATCATAAAATCTATTAAATTGTGTAATATAATTTGTATTTATATTCAATACTTTAGCGGTAGAAATTAAAAATTTTTATAAGTGTTTTAGTTTTTAGATTTAGGGTATAAAATTTAATGATTTAGTGTTAGTAGTTAAAATTTAGGATTTATAGTTATAATTTAAGAATTATATGTTAGAGTTTAGGTTTTAAGTTTTGAGGTAATACGATGAAAGATTTAGGCCTATTTCAATACTCGGAATGCTTTCGGCCTGCAACCCTATCTACATTCTACGCAGGCTAAAGTAGCATTTTGTTTCACAATCCGCAGCCAGCAAAACCCTAGCTCGCATGATTCATGTCGCTATATAAAGTACCCTTTTCTGGCTCCTAAACGCTATATCACTCGCCTCTCTTCTTCAATAGCTCTGAGCTGCGCTCTTTTTCTAAGGGTTTCTCTTCTCTGCTCGTCTTTATTGGATCTATTCTCCCATTTTCAATTGTTAGTTTTCATTCTCGATCCCTTTCCATTCTCCATTTCTTTCTCTCCAAGCAAATAATTACGGGGACTGTTACGATTCTATCAGAAAGGTCTCGTTCGTCGTAAACGGCTGTTTCCGACAGCCTTTGCCGACCATCCTGATATATCACCACCCATATTCCGAGTCCTCTTTTTTTCTTATTTCAATTCGAATTTGTTTCAAAATCGGCCGATGATTAAGTATTTTTGAATGACAAGCATATGTCTGAAATTTTTCATGTTGAAATCTCTAATCTTCTCTATGAGGCCGATGGATTTTTCTCTCTTTTTTTCCTTTTCAGATTTACTGAGTTATGTATGGTTGCCGTGGATGAAGCAATTGGTATTATTGTAATTTATGACAATCAGTGATTCCATATACCTCTTCTGCCATCCTTCTGAGGCTGTTCGGTGTTTTTGTTTTTTAAAACTATTCTTTAGAAAAGAGCGATCAAATGATTATTACACTGTTTTAGTCTTCCGCTCCTATCTGGTGACACCTTTTTTGGGTACTATTAACCTGGGTTTTTAAGCACCGTTGGATATCCTTAAGTTTGATTCAAATGATCGAAATGGTTTCTTTGGATAAATGGGTATTTAGGATGAATATTTGGTATATAGGATATATGGAAGGATATTTTAGAATTTTTGGTATTTTTTACAGTCTTGGCTGAAACCTCCTCTTGCGAGAGTCGTTTTTTATTTTTTTTTAATATTTTTAGTCAAAAAAAAGTTGCTGAACGTCTTTTATATTTTTGTTGAAGTACATTAAAAAATTTAATTATATTGTTGAAGTTCCAAAATTCATTAAATAATTATGTTAATGTTTTATTTAATTATATTCTCTAGTGACTTAAATTCAAATGGTGTAAATGTGTGGTGTGTCTTTTTAAAATGCTAAAAATAAATAATAGTAGTAATTATTTTTATATAACCGCGTCAAACTATTAAAAATCCTTTAAAAAACTATAAAAATAAAAATAAAAATAATGTACGACTAAATTTCTCTCTCTTCCTCCACATTATTTTTGATTGATTATCAAACCCGCAACCTACAGCATAATAGGACACAGCAGAAACTAATTGTGCTAGGCCTAATTCCGCTAATATTTATATATAACTTATATTAAGTTACCAATAACATAAAATAAAATAAATTTCCCTTTTTCCAAACACCCTATTCTGGGGAGATTGTAAGAAAAACAGCTCTTCAAACTTTCTCCCTGTGCTAAACACGAGTTATTCTCTTGTTTCTTCCTTCTTGGTGTTTCACTCTGAAAGTTTGTATTTTTTCACTGGGTTTGTTTCGAGCTGGCCTTTTTCTTTGTTTGTCTCCCTCCCTTTTGGTGCTTTTCCAACTACCATATTTTATTTTTTTCCACCTTTGGAGCCTTTATGATGTCTCAACCACTTGAATGAGCTATACAAAAAGCATCCAGTGTCTGTTGTCTTCCGGAATGTCTAAAATTAGATGGGGACAGTGTTATTAATACGATCATTAAGGAACATTCTTTAGTTGCAAGATTCTCTCAAATCATGCTGCTAGGTTTCTAACAATTTCTGCCATTTTAAGAAAAGCTTGTAAATTTAAAGAAGATGAATTGGAATGCCACGATTCGGGAAAAAATATTTGCTGCTAGTTTTTCAGTCTGTGGAGACTAAACAAAAAAGCTTTCTTCAAAGACCCTGGTCTGTCCAGGACCGTCTCCCATCCTTAAAGATTGGTCACAAAAAACAACTTTGTAAGAAATTGATTTTTCTTTAGAAAACTTTTGGGTTCAGGTTCACAAGGTCCCTCTCTCCTTTATTAACTCTAAAAATGCAGAAAAGATTGGTAACCTGTTTCCTTTCTTTATTGAATCAAATGTTAAGAATGATCAACATGTTAAATGGGACGACCAACTTAGGATCATGGTTGCTATGAGAGTAGAGGATCCCCTCAAAACTGGATTGTCTCTTAGTAGGAAGAACTATGAACCTATTGATATTGCTTTCAAGTATGAAAGAGTCTCGGAATTTTGCTATAACTGTGACAGACTTGGACGTGCAGATCGGGAATGTTGGTTCGACTATAAATTATTTACGAGAGCTGCAAAATACGGGCCAGGCCTAAGAGCTTCTCCCACTTGGAAGAAAGCTATTCATAGTGGTAACGTTTCTACAAAGCTTCCAAGCCTTACTGTTGTTGTCCAAGCAGCGACTCCTACAAAAAGAAAGAAACGTTGAACGGGCGGCCAACCTCGGTTCTAACATATGTGCTGAGTTTAGCAATACTAGGATGTCAGGTGGGGCTGTCAAAGATAAGCCAAATCTCGAGGAAGACATCATTTCTGGTTTACCTGGGATTGCCTCGGACCAATTCAATGCATGCCTGGAGGTTTTCTCTTTTGACACAATCGAAAATTGTGTGCCGGATATGGAAAGTCTACCTAAGACTTTTCATGCTCAAAAGGCCTTGTCATTGATCTCGATCAGGGGAAAGTCAGAAAAAGAAAAGTTTGGTCAATACGCATATCTCAATCTCTGAGCAGTTCCCTAGTAAGCTACCTCCGGTGATGATATTGTTGAATCATTGACAGCCATGGGCTTTGCTGTTAATAAAAAAAGAGAACTGACAATGAATGATACTTTTTTAAGCTCAAAGAAAAGGGAGCTTCTCGAAAAAAATTTTGAAGAAGTGATACAGATTGGTCCAGGGAATTGGGGGAACCAAGGTTTTGGTGCCATTACGTGCGAAGGAGCTCTCGAACTGGTCTTTCCCCATCTTCCAGCATTAATACCTCCCCCATTATCAACTCTCTAAAATTTAAAAAAGGAAGGCTTTTCCTCTGGTGGAAAGAGGCTCAACATAATAAAAAAATGAAGCAAGAAAAAAACTTTGTCGTGAGATTTTTAGGGTGTTACATGAGACTACTGGTATTATCGAGCTAGGTTTGGACCTTTTTGGTATCCACGTGACTAAAGTCCCTGATCTAGTTATTTGCTCTGACAATGATATCGTTCTGGTGAATGGTGTTGAGGAGAAGAATAACTAGATTTATTAGTTTTTAAGTTATATGGAGTTTTTAATTTTGCATGTTATAAGTATATCTTATATGGTTATAGAAAGATGATTAATTTGAAACCAATTAGTAGGGGTATAAATGAATAGTGTGTTTGGTGAATCATTTTGCATAACTTTAGTTGATGTTTGTCTATTGAGTTAAATAATTGAGTATGAATAATTTTTATGTTCATTTAATAAATGAATGAACATGAACATATGTGTGTTTGATATGTTTATGTACATGAATAAGCTTGTTTATTGGCTTGTTTATTCGTTTTTCTTTTTACATTTTAAATATTAGTGAAGTTAGGGACTTAATTAAACATGAGGTGAACTTTGTAGTTGAAATTGTGAAGCATGAGGAGTTTAAGGACTAGTGGTGCAATTTCACCATTTTGAAAAAACATATAAATGAACATGTTGGCGGACATATAATCAAACATGTTCGCGAATGTTTGATCAACATGTTGGTGGACATATAATTGAATATATTTGTGAACGTTAAACGGAATTTTTTAATGTTAAACAAACAAACACGAATACTTTCAAAAACAAAACAAACAAACACGAACCGAATAGAATTAAGTGTGGTTCATTTAAACCCCTATCAATTAATACCATAACTTTAAATATTTACAATTAAGTTTAAATAGAATCTTGAATAACTCAATTTGACTTGACTTTAAAAATTTCAAAAAAAAGGTTTATGTTATAAAAAAAACTCATCAACTTTACTAACTCGAATTTTTTAAACTTGTATGCATCATTAGTCCAATGCTTTGTAGGAACTAATCGTAATAATGAACTTGCAAAATAAAATTGTTTATCATAAAAAGAATTGTTGTTCATGACCCTGTTTTACCTTAATTGTTATTTGAAAAAGTTTGAGTTATATCTTAATTGAGTGTGGGTAATATTCCTCTTATGTACATCCATGAAGTTTTAAAATGTCTAAACATCTCAAAAATAGATAGAGAGGTAAGAATTTATCGAGCGAACCATATTACTTCGTCTACGTCAACAGTCCATTGATGAGGAGTCGAGGAAAAACTCAATTCCTATAGTGATGAATATAAGCTCAGTTGAAATTTTTGGAGAATTATATATTTTTATATTGATAAAAAAAATTATGAACTAAAATAGTAGAGCTTGCCTCCCCAATTAGTAAATATTTCATAATAGTAATGAACACGTGTAGCTATCTTTTGAGCCAAAAATTAATTTCGTCCAATGTTGGCAACTAGCCATGGCATATTAATGACCCAATGACGTGGTTAAATGAAAAGCCCATGTGAGGTTCAGATCACATTTCTTTCAAAACTTTAATTATTTAAAAGAAGAAATAATTAAAGTGTTTTCTTTATAATAAATCTTTATATTATTTAATTTAAATTAATTTATCAATATATTAATTATTAATAATTAGAAAAATATTATAAACTAAATGAAGGTATTCGAAATGAGTTTCCAAAAATGGATGTTTCGGCGAAGTAATAAGAGTGAATTAAAAAAACAAGACCATGGACCGAAGAATTTGACCCCACCCAACTAGTCAAGCCCCTTCTCCCAAATTACAAATACTCTTTTTTAATTAAATAAATGATTAAATCAAAAATCAGCCCTTAAACTACGTTTTTTATTTACTTTTAGCCCTTAAATTATTTTTTGATCAAAATAAGTTATTAAATTATTTTTTGTCACTTTAAGTCCTTAAACTATTTTTGGTCAAAATAAGTACCTAAACTATGTAATTTTTTTCTTTTTAGTCTCTGAACTATCTATTGGTCAAAAAGTCTTTGTGATGTGTCAACATCTTATTGGCCGAAATTTTTTTGACTTAGATAACTACCGGACTTAAAGTGACCATAAAAGACAGTTTAAGGACTAATTTTGACTAAAAAATAATTTAAAGGCTAAAAGCAAACAAAAAATATAATTTTAGGGGTTGATTTATTATTTAAGCCTTAAAAACATTTTTAAGTCAAATTTGGCATACAAGAGCCAAATCCATTTAATTTATAAAATAGATAATAAGAGAGAGAAACAAACTTCCATTTTTTGTTATACTTTTGCTTACCTAACTTCTTCCTAATGACCTATGTGTCAATTTTTCATCCAAGTCATGGAAAAAATGTTTAATTCCATTAAGATGCCTCTAAACTATGATCCAAATATTAACCTGATCATTAAAATTTAAATATGTTGATGACTCCTCAAAATATAACACTTGACTTTGATGGGTGAGTCTCCTAACAAAGATTTTCTACATACACAAAGCCTCAAACTCAATACCTGCTTAAGCAATACCAAATTGCTTACCACTTGGACCAACCTATTGGTTGATCCACGTCTTTTAAATATATTTTTATTAGCATATCCAAACAACATTATATACCAATCTGATGGGTAGAATGATGAAAAGGACATGGTTTATACGATATTGATTCTTTACCGATTTAATATAATGTTTTTGAAGCTTAAAGACATTTAAAATTTTGAACATAATTTGGGGAGGTCCGTAAAGAAACACAAAAAATGTAAAATTGAATTTAATTATTCTCCAACATTACAAGAAATTATGCCCACAAGCTATATTATATTTTTTTTTTCTATAAATCCTAAACAATAATAAAAGTGATAGGCGGGAGAGACAGCCCACAAGTCGTGCGCTATAAATAGAGTCGTTGGACGCCATTTCCCCACCATGTACTAAACAGCTGGGCGCTGCCTTTAAAGTATTCTCTCTATATTTAAAAACCCTTTTTTAAAAGGATATATATATATATATATTCAGATTTTGGAAACTCTGAGGCGGAATTTCAAAAACAATTGAAAAACCAGGAGGAGAAGATAAAGGGAGAGAGATTAGCGAACAAGAAAGGAAGAGATATTGAAGGTAAACTGCATACATTAGAATTCAGAATTATACAATAGTTTCTTTCTCGTCTTTGCGGTTGTTCTCGAGAAAATTTCTCATCGATTGATTCTTTTTTTGGTTGAGGTATGGAATTGCAGATTTTAGTTATCTTTTTGTTATTATTGTTCTTTTGTTTTGATTTGATCTGCGTTTGCTGGTTGAAATGTTGTTGTTGTTCTGTTTGGTTGGCAAGAAACGGGTGGAAAATTCTTGATGTTGCTTTTAAAGCGGTTTTGACTTTTAAGTGATGGTAGGGGACATAGGAGAAGGAGAGTTAATGTTTTTTTTTCTCAGCAACCAAAGATAGCTCAAAATGGTTAACTTTTGTTTTTTTAGAAATCTATTTTGAAACAGAAGGTCGAGATTTCTTGTAATGGTTGAAAGAATGAATCGGAATGTCTGTATTATAACGGAGAAGGAAGCTAATATGTGTTCGTTGTTTGTTTGCTACTATTTTCTCTATCCTTTTTTTTGAACTATTTCGGCCTTTTGTTATTCGAAACTTTCTGCAGTTCAGATCTGCTGTTTTCTATGTTTTTAGCGATTCTGCTTGCTTTGTGGCATATTTACAGTGATGTTCTGTTAAATTGCCGTGTCGTTCCAGAAGATTTAACATAATAGTTTCTTTGTAGAAAATTTGTAGAAATGAATAGTTTATTTGATTTTTCAAATATATGTTCTTTGGTTAGATTATGGAGAAAACTAAATTGGTAAATTGGGATGTTGGTTTAATTATGGAATCTGTAAGCTTCATTTTAGCCATAATTTGAGGTTGTCGTGATTATCTGAATTTTTTAACTTGAAAATGTTCTGATTCTTTATTATATTTTAATACGTGATACAGTTTGAGAATGCAACAGCTGCTTTTGTAGAAGGCTTGCATTTTGCAAAAGAGGGAATTCTTTTTAATTTATAAAAACATGGTTGCCACTGCTGCTACATCCGCATTCTTTCCGGTCACTTCATCCCCGGACTCCTCCGCCTCGAAAAAGAAGAAGCTTGGAATTGGATCCATTAACCTTGGAGGTATCACGTTGAAATCATCTTCTTCTGGAACCTTGCAAGTCAAGGCAAAAGCTCAAGCCCCTCCAAAAATAAATGGAACCAAGGTCGTTACACCTCCGGTAGAAGTTTTCAAGAATGAGGATGAGGTCAGTTCCCCTCCTCCGAGGACGTTTATCAATCAGTTACCTGATTGGAGCATGTTTCTTGCTGCTATCACAACCGTTTTCTTGGCTGCTGAGAAGCAGTGGGTGATGCTTGATTGGAAGCCGAAGCGACCTGACATGCTCATTGATCCGTTTGGTGTAGGAAGGATTATTCAGGATGGTCTTGTTTTCAGACAGAACTTCTCAATTAGGTCTTATGAGATAGGTGCTGATCGTACAGCATCCATAGAGACAGTAATGAATCATTTACAGGTTCGGATTATTGTTATTTGGCTAGGATGTTTGAACAGTTTATGTTAAGGAACTAAATTTATTTGGCTGAGACTAATTTTTAATTAATATATCTTTTTTTTTGGCAGGAAACTGCACTTAATCATGTTAGAAGTGCTGGAATGCTAGTTGATGGTTTTGGTTCAACCCCCGAGATGTGCAAGAAGAATCTAATATGGGTAGTCACTCGGATGCAAGTTGTGGTCGATCGCTATCCTACTTGGTAAGATGTACTTTCTTGCTAACTGGTTTCTCTTATAGCACCAATTCATGATAAGCCACTTGTGCTTTACCTGTGTGGTTGTGGATTATGTGTGTGTATCATCATGATGTTATGTGGAAACGCAATGCGGTGTCAATAAGACGTGTTTCGCTTGTTTGGATGAAACAGGAACTGCTATGGTCAAGTTTAACTCTTACATTGGACTTATTTGTGTTCTTCTTACAGGGGTGATGTTGTTCAAGTAGATACTTGGGTCAGTGCATCAGGAAAGAATTGCATGCGAAGGGATTGGGTTATCCGAGATAGTAAAACTGGTGAAATTTTAACAAGAGCTTCGAGGTGAGGCTTTTGTTCTTACCTTTAAACAAATGATGCATTGGTCTTCTGACTCCGGTATAAAAGGATCTCATGTTCATTGTATATTATCATGATATAATCTGATGCTTCGTGCCATGATCTTGTTCGTCCCAATAAGTGATTGGGATTTTGGTTTCCCGGGAAACATCAAGTGATTGTTCTTTTCATCTACGTGCTTGTACATTGTTGAATGGTGTTTTCATCTCTGTTTTGTTTTTGGTGATCTGCAGTATCTGGGTGATGATGAACAAACTGACTAGAAGGTTATCTAAAATGCCAGAAGAGGTCCGAGGGGAAATAGAACCTTATTTTATGAATTCTGATCCTGTTGTCGCCGAGGATAGCCGGAAATTAGTGAAACTTGACGACAGCAGTGCAGAATATGTTCGTAAAGGTTTAACTGTAAGTCCCCGCTGCTCGATTCAATTGCTGCTTATAAATAATAATCGATTTTATATTTGATTGCTGCATTCTTATGAACATTTATTTCTAATTTGCAGCCCAGATGGAATGACATGGATGTGAACCAGCATGTCAATAATGTAAAGTACATTGGCTGGGTCCTTGAGGTACACTCACTCCCTTAACATTTATTTTCCAACCTAAAAGCAAAAATGTTATTTCATTAAGTTGCATTCATCAATGAAAACAAATTGTTCGCCTACATCTTTGCTTGGCCGGTGTTTCATCGGAACTAATACCCTCCGACTCCAAGCTCGGAATCTGATTTCGGAATTAGTATTTCCCCTGATTTTCACCAATTTTGCATGCATTTTAAGCTGAAACTAATACTGATTGCAGAGTGCCCCATTGCCAATCTTGGAGTCCCACGAGCTATCTTCCGTGACACTGGAGTACAGGAGGGAGTGTGGGAGGGACACCGTGCTGCAGTCACTAACTGCTGTCTCCGATCATGTTGATGGGAACTCGGTGAATCAAGACAAAATCGAGTGCCAGCACTTGCTCCGTCTTGAAGACGGGGCTGAGGTCGTAAGAGGAAGGACCCAGTGGAGGCCTAAGAAATCCGGAAGTTCCGGTAATGTGGATCAAATTCCACCCGAAAGTGTCTAGGAATCCAAGTTTCTGAACCATTGCTGGATGTGCAGTAGTCTCATAACTTTGATTCACACTGCTATGTAGAATATATCCCGTGTTGTTCCGTTTTATATATGTGTATGTATGTAATAGGAAAGACCAACGTGTCTGAGAAGAATATTTATTTATTTAGGCTAAAATGAACTTTAGGTGCCCAAAGTATACCTCTTTTTAACTTTAGGTGCCTAAAGTATTTTTTTTGTAAAAATAGGTGCCTAAAGTTTCTAAAGTTAAAATTTTAGGTGTCCGGCTGTTAAAAAAACCGTTAACCATTTAAAACGCGACACGTGGCATAAAATAATGATTTTTTAATTATTTTTTTAAAAAATTAAAAATTATTTTCTTTAAAAAAACCTGAAATTTATAAAATCATTCCAATCAGTGACTCCCTAAATTTGAAATCTCCAAATCTTCATCGTTTTCGCCGTCGTCTCCGGCCTTACTCTTTCGATCGTCGGGCTCAACCGACCGTTTCCCCTCACCCCCCGTTGTCGAAAATCGACGAACGGTGTGTGAATCGAACAGTTCACGTTTGACGTAAAATAATTGTTCGATTCGCACACCGTTCGTCTGTTTTCGGTGACAGGGGTGAGGGGAAACGGTCGGCCGAGCCCGGCGGCCGAAAGGGTAAGGCCGGCGGCGGCAACGGTGAGGATTTGGAGATTTTGAATTTAGGGATTTATGGGCTATTTTAGAAAATTTTAAAAATTTAAGATTTTTTGTAAAATTTTAAATTATTAAAAAATATATAATTTAAAGAAAATAAAAATGACACATGATGCGTTTTAAATGGATAACTGTTTTTTTTTTACTTTTTTTAATAGCCGGGCACCTAAAATTCTGGAAACTTTGGGCCTATTTTTACAAAAAAATACTTTAGGCACCTAAAGTTAAAAAGAGGTATACTTCGGGCACCTATTTTTCCTTTAAGCCATTTATTTATTCTTTATTGATTTATTATATATATTCCTTAAATGTGTCATTAAAATACCTGTGATTTGAATTTTATATTGGTAATTTCCCCCCTCATATTGTGATCTTTTTAATTAACAGCAGAAGTAAAAATGTATATGAATTTATTAATGATTCAAATTTTCTGCCAACGGCTTTCACTAGGGGTGTTTATTATCAGGTATCGGATCCGATTCGATCCAGTTTTTTCAGATCAACAATATAGTGATCCGTCTCCAATCCGGAAAAATTAGATATTCGGATATCCGACTATCTAAAAATGTAACTTGATTTAACTATTTTTTTGAATTTGAATATCATATTTATGAAAATTTCGGAATTTTGAATGTAACAAATAACAGATTGCTAAATATAATAAGATTCACATCTATGAAAATTTTGATTTTTTTAAAATTTTCGGATATAACAAGCATCAAATTGTTAAATATAATAAGATTGATATTCATGAAATTTTGAATTTTCGGATAATCCGAAACTTGAAATATTACGATATGTATCGGATCCAAAAAATTTAAAACCGGATCAAAAAATAAAAATCAGATCAGATATTCAAATTTTTGAATCTGGTCAACAGATAATCAGATCGGATCGTCAGTTTGGATATTTTTGAACACCCCTAGCTCTCACCCCACCTATGGAAATCGAGAACAACCGGTGACTAGGGGTGTTCAAATCCGAGTACCCGAGTCTTCGGGTAGTGGTTTAGCCGGCCCGTTTTGGTCGGGCACCCACAAAATCGGGTAATTGAGTACTCGAATATAAAATATCTATTTTTAAATATAAAAAGTATTTTTAATATTTTAATATAAAAATATATATTTATTAGTTTAATATAAAAATATTTATTTATTAAGTATAAAAATATAAAAATTAAGATTATTTATTAGTTTAATAAAATATATATTGAATATAAAAAAATATTAATTTCAAATATATTTGGGTCACCCTTCATATGTCAAAAAATATATTAATATAGACATCTTTTCTTCCAAATCACTTGTATACCTTCGTTAACACTAGGGGTGTGCACTCGGTCAGTTTGGTTAACCAACCGAACCGAATTGCCCAAGATTCATTAACCGATTTTTTTTCGTTTTAACCATTAACTGAACCACAATTTTTTTTTTCAAAAAAATTTAATCGAACCGATGAAATTCGGTTAATTAGGTCGTTTTCAAATTAACCAATTTTTTAATATAATTTTTTGATAAATTACACAAATGGTCACTAAACTATTCAAAAATGATATTTTTAGTCATTAAACTTTCAAAAGTTACAAAATAATCATTAAACTTATCAAACTATTACAAAATGGTCATTGACTCATTGCACGTAATAAATTATTGATAAATTTTGAACAGTTTAATGATCATTTTTGTAATAAATTAGTAAATATACTGATTATTTTGTGTTAATTTAATAAAGTATAATGATAATTTTACAATATATCAAAAATATTAATGATCATTTTATAAATTTTAAAAGTTTAGTGACCAAAAATAAATATATGTAGTATATAATATTTAATATGTAATAATTTCAGTCAATTCGGTTAATTAACCGATTTCAAATCAAAATAACTGATAACCAAAATTTTAAAAAATATTAATCGTTAACCGATCCTACCTAAAATTAACCGAACAATTTTGGTCTGGTCAGTTAATTTAGTTAAAGTCGAATAATGCACACCCCTAGTTAACACTAGGGGACTTTATTTGAAATAATTGATTAATCTAATACACAGATTAATATATATATATATATATTAAATATAAAGGTGACCTAAATGTAACATTACCTATAATTGAATGACCCAAGTGTAACTTTTAAGAACTGAGTGACCCAAATATAACCTTACCCGTAATTCAGCGACCCAATGTAATTTTTAATAATTGGGTGACCAAATGTAACTTTACTCATAATTGAGTGACCTTCATTATAATTTACCCATAATTTTTTAAATGTACCATTTTAAAATTTTAAAAATAAGCTGTTTTTTCCTATTTAACCATGCATTTACTATGAAGAAATTAGGATAATATTTCCCCTTTGAATTATATTTAAGGAAATAAGAATCTTTAAGTTTTTTTTTAACTACAACAAATTAAATAGTGGAGGTGGAAGACGCTATTTACATGTGACATCTTGATTTTTTAATATTTTTATAACGTAAAGTGTTTAATGCATGATAATTTTAGAAAAAAATAATTAAGAAATATCAGGACGTCACTTGCAGGTGACGTCTTCACCTCCACTGTTCAATTTACTGTAGATTCTAAAATATTTTTGAATGTCCCTTATTTTTTTAAAATTTAATCCTTAAACATCCTATATATCCAACGAAGGCCATTTACTACAATTTATTTATTTGTTAAAATATTATAACATGTAAGAAAAAATCAGCCTTAGGCCTCGGCCCAAAACTTTACACAGTGAAACCTCCACCGCCGCCGGCAACCGAAAGGATTTCGTTAATAAAAAAGGAAAGGAGAAAAGATAGTCATTCGGCGAATATAAAAGGGACACGTCGCCGACATTCCAGCATTTGGCACCTGCGTGTCGGAGATTCATTTCTTGCGCTGACTTTAAAGTTTATGACATCTTGGTCCCACTTTTATCTTTCGTTTGACCTTCTTGCCCTTTTTTTACGTTATACACTCCACGGAGTAAAGTAGATTACGTATATTTGTGTATTATGGATCAAATTCAAACGAATGATATGCATATAATCGTGTTTGTATTTCTTTCTTTTTTTTTAAATAAAATTTAAACACTGTACATTTTGATATATTAATGTAAACATTATACATTTTGATATATTAATGTAATGTTTATTAATATTTTAGTATGTAGATAATGGATTGGTCAGTTCATTCAAGAACGAAATTAAAATCACATATTAAAAGATAAAAAAGTCCATTAAACTTTTAAATTTAAAAATGAAAAAATATAAATATTTTATTTAATTAATATTTAATCTAAAAATGTTATTATGCTAAAAAAAATTTACGAAGAACAACAGTTTTTTCCAAAATGTAATGTCTATTTATATTTTAGTATGTAAAAAATGAATAACTCAGTTTATTCAATAACGAAATTAAGATCAAATATTAAAAAAGATAAGAGTTCATCAAGCTTTTAAGTCTAAAAATAAAAAGATACAAATATCTTATTTAATTAATATTTAAATTAAAAATAATCTAAAATTTTATTATGCCAAAAATTTTAGGATATATAAGGTTCTCCCATGAACTCATTAATACTAATGAAATACACTGCCAAACTTTAAAAAATGCATTGTCGATACTTCAAATATATATTTTTTTGTAAGTTAGGACTTCATGCATCATAATAATTAGGCATAATTTAGAGTTTGAATCGTGGCATAATAAATTGAACAAATTTAACTGGAACGGTCATCTCGATAATAAATCCTTGCAATACTTGACTAGAATTAGTCGATCAATTAATTAAAGTACTGATAGTTACACCATATAATTATTAGTAGACTTTGACACGCACAAAAAGTGAAATAAAATGTTTTATGTTAAAAAATATATTTCATGACACTTTGTTCAATGAAAAAAAATTTATTTAATGAAGGATCGCAATTATAATGGTACAAAATTGTATATAATTTTATTAATCTCATGATTAATCCTTAAAAACTCGTTCAAGAGATAAAAACTATTAAGAACCAATTAAAAATATTTTTAAATTATTTTTCGACTGAGTCAATACTTATTAATCTCAGATATCAGTTCGATTACATATTGAATAATAAGTTGAAATAGTGATTACATTCAAGAGATCCTAAACTATTATTAAAAAATCATATGACAATAAAAAACACTGTAATTTTCACTTGAAATTAGGATTTTTTTAAAAAAGGAATTACTTAATTACAAATAAAAAGATGAAATTTTTATAAAAAGTAATTTTTAACCAAAAAAATTTAAAGTTAATAAAATTAAGTGAAATGTTAATAGTTTGTGAAAGTAAAATTTCTACTTTTTTTATTCTATTTATTTAATGAACTCAAATAATCACGGAGAATTTAACATTGAATTTTAGGTTATGTTTTCTTTGACAGCTTAACATTTAAAAGGAGTCTTTTAAAATAAAAATAATGAATCTTCTGTTTATTAATCGTAGGTGTTTACTTACAAAAACATCTGAATTTAAGTCACAGAATACCCTCTAAATAAAAATAGCTAAACACTGTCTATTTTTAATCTTATATTAAAAAAATTTTTTTTTAATTTTTTTTTATTTATATTTATTTAAATTACTCAAATGATATATTTTTAGGTTTATGATTTTAATTTTTATTTAAAATTTAGATTACAGTTTAATTTATTTTTAAGAGAGTCTTTTAAAATAAAAAAAAACAATGAATCTTAGTGTTTAGTCTATTAATCGTAGGTGTTTACTTACAAAAACATCTGAATTTAAGTCACAGGAATACTTTATAAATGGAAGTATGACCAATAAAATACATTCCTAAAATATTAATATTTTTCTTGCAAGATGTTTTATGAATTATATTATTAGGGTTTATATTTGGATTAAGGTTTTTTAAAATTATTTTTCGGTTTTAATGATTGTTAGTAAAAAAATGATTTTTAGAATTTAATTTTTAAATTTTTATAATTTTTTTATGTATTTATTGTTGAAAATCTATTTTTGTCCATATAATTTATAAGTTTATCATTTTTAGAATTTTATAAGATCACTTTCTTAATATAAAATTTTGCGTCTGTTCTAATAAGAAGGAATAATTTAATGTTAAAATTAATGTAGATAGAATTAATTTATATGAACAAAACTTCTTAGTATAACCAAAAGATTCTCTTAACTATGATTTCGTTCACAAATACTCAAAGGGTGACTATAACTGTGGTACTAAACAACAGGTCCCCAATTTAATCATTAACCATTATTAATTATTATTACTATTACTATAATGGTAATTATTGAAGAAAAAAATTCAAAAGGAAGTATGGAAATTTAACATATGTCCTTCTGGGAAAATGCCACACTGATCATTCTCTTCAATCAAGGAACTCAGACTGTCGATCTTTCATGGAGATCCAACACCATTTCATCATTTTCAAACTCAAAACTCCAACCCCATTTCTCCTAACCCTGAAAAACCTTTGAAATCTAAATGCTGTTCCTTTTGTTTAAAGTCTAAACCTTTTTTGAGACCATTTCCTTTTCACTTCCTTCTCTGTTTAAAAACCCTTTTTACAGCTCAACAAACACAGGTTTCTTTCCACCCCATCTCTTATGGCTTTATTCTTGGCTTAATTGCATGATTGGTTTATCTGCTGGTCCTTTTGGTTGGAGATATTTGTCTAAATTTATAAGCTTGATAATGACATTTTTCATTTCTGTGCTGGTTCTTTCTTCCTTGTGGTAGCTCAGAGTTTTGTTAGTTGAAAAGTAGCTTTCCTTTTGTTTTTGCTAAATGAGATCTGGGTTTGTTTAAATTTGTGATTTGGTGCTAGATCTTTGTTGATTTGCTCTCATTTTCACTGTATTTTATCAGATCTGGAGTTAATATGATATTTCATATGAAACAAAATTCAATCTTTTGCTGCTATTAGGCCTTTGTTTCTTTCTAAAGCTGATGACTTTGTTTGTGGAGAGCTTACTTTTCAAGTTTGATAGTATCAGAGTGAGTGCTTTAGCTTGATTTGTTTTGCCATTTGTGAAGAATAGCCGGTTTTGAGTAATTGCTTTACTGAATTTTCTTTATTTTTTTCCATCAGTTTTATGGTTGAAACCTTACTTTTCTAGCATCTGGTAGGTGTTAACTTTTAAGAATCATGGCAAAATTTCGAGATTTCCCCGATTTGTTATTTGCTTGCTGCATTGAATGTTGTGATTGTTGGTTTTTCAATTTGATCCCATGAATGTATTTGTCAAGCAGAATCAAGTCCTGTTAAGATTTTAGCATGGTTGAAAATATGGCAAGTGAATCCATTATTTGCTAAATTAGCATTACTGTATGCATTCTCAATGTTCTTGACCTTTTTTCTTTCCCTAGTATATCGATGCCTGTCCTTTTTTTCTTTTACGAATTTGCAATGTTGTATTATTCATCGAATCACTGTAAGTTCATAACTGTTGTAATCTAATTCAGGAAGTTTGTGTTGGTGGAAGTTAACTTATAGGCATCATGCTCAAACAATTTCTAAGAAAACTACCACGAAAGTCACAAAGATCCGACTCATTTGATTCAGCTGGGACTGATTCTGGTGACCGTACTTCTAACTCGGATGATGGAGTTCAGTGTACAAATTTTGGGAATAAAATTTCAAGCCGACTACGTGTTGTTAAACGGGTGTCCTCTGCTGTTTTTCCTGCTAGCATTATGGCTGGATCGGAGGCAGTTGAGCCAAATCTGGCTTTCACCGATGTTTCAAATCCACAGAGACCGAACCTGTTTATCAGTAAATTGAACCTCTGCTGTGAGGTTAGCAGTTCCAGCGATCCGGATAAAACTACTGCTGAGCAAGATCTTAAACGCCAAACATTGGTAGAGCTTGTTGATTTTGTTTCTTCGGGGTCCGCGAAGTTCAATGAACCAGCAATTGCTGCAATGTGTAAAATGTGTGCCATTAACCTGTTTAGAGTTTTTCCACCTAAATATCGCTCTAATACCGCTAGTGGTGAAGTGGATGATGAAGAGCCGATGTTTGATCCTGGCTGGTCCAGTCTGCAACTTGTATACGATCTACTTCTTCGGTTTATCGGTTATAGTTCTCTTGATGTGAAGGTGGCAAAAAAGTACTTGGATCATTCTTTTATTTTGAGATTACTTGACCTATTTGAGTCCGAGGACCCCCGAGAAAGAGACTGTTTGAAAACAATTCTGCATGGGATTTATGGGAAATTCACGGTGCATAGGCCCTTTGTACGAAAAACTGTTAGCAATATCATCTATAGTTTTGTTTATGAAACTGAAAGGCATAATGGTATTGCTGAGCTCTTGGAGATTTTCGGAAGTATTATTAGTGGATTTGCTTTACCGTTGAAGGAGGAGCACAAGATGTTTCTATGTCGAGCCCTTATTCCTCTACACAAACCAAAATCAGTGGGTGCTTATCATCAGCAATTAACATACTGTGTTGTACAGTTTGTGGACAAGGATCCGAAGTTAGCTAATAGCGTGATTATGGGACTGTTAAAGTACTGGCCGATTACGAATAGCCAAAAGGAATTGATGTTTATAAGTGAATTAGAAGAGATTTTGGAGATGACTAGCATGGTTGACTTCCAAAAGATCATGGTTCCACTGTTCCGGCGCATTGCGTGCTGCTTAAACAGCTTCCATTACCAGGTAATTTTCCTCTTCAAATTACGATGATAAATGTTTACATCATAGAGAATTTTTCTCGGTTTTTTTTTTTGTTGATTGATAACCTCCTGTCATGTATGCTTTTGCCTAACTAAAGATCTTCAAATTGACGAATTAGGTGAATTTTGTATAGTTTGTGCTAAAATGCATCTTTTGACAATGTAGATTGTTTTTCAATCTGATTTATATGGTGATCATCCTGCTAACGAGAATTTCCTCAGAGTTCACTTCATATATGTCTCTTTTATTGGCCGCACGCTATTGGAAAGAGATTGAGAACAAGTGGGGTTCGATTTTACATACATGGTTATTTAGGAGAAAAAGGCAAATTAGTTTTGGACTAAATTTCCATATGGTGAAATGTATGCTAGTACAATTTTAATCGCAAAAAACTTAGTTGGTGTCAGCATTTCTATTAGTGTATGGATTATTCTCCTACATACTCAATGAAGAATGTTCATTGACTAGACAAACTAATTAAATGGTGTTTTACCATGTTATTTGGACTTGGGTGTGTGTGTTCGATACAAGTATGTTTTAATATTTTGAAGTTTTCTTCATGTACTTGAAAGGTTCTTTGGCTGTCATATTCCTAATCTCGTGTCTGAATATGTATTTCAGGTGGCGGAACGAGCCCACATGCTATGGAACAATGAACGCGTCCTTAATCTTATCAGGCATAACCGTCAGGTGATTTTTCCTCTCATCTTTCCGGCCCTTGAGCGGAATTCCCAGGATCATTGGAATCAAACGGTGCTTAACCTGACAAAAAACACAAGAAAGATGATGTTTGAGACGGACGAGGAGCTCGTGCTTGCCTGTGAGCGTAAGTTGGAGGAAGAGAACTCTCAGTTAAACGAGGCAACCGAGAAAAGGAAACTAACATGGGAACGTCTGGAAAACGCTGCTGGTGTCAAACCTGCAGCTGCTAACATCTTTCCTCCAGTAAAACCAACCGCATGCCCTGTTGCCTGCTAATCACCGGAGTAACTGTCCTGAAAAAAAAAAAAAGAAATATGCATGTATACATTTATAGCTGCTTTGATTACATCCATGGATGTTTCTTCTTGAATTTGGCCAGGTTTGTGAAGAAAAAGGGTTTTATAGGCACAAAGTTAAAGGTTCGGAAGCTCTGTTACTCGGATTTGGGTACAAGTATGTACGTATCCAATACGGGTATGTTTATTTTTTTTTCAAATATGTGGTCTTTGGAGAGTTATATCTGTGTACTTGTCAGATGTAAGTCGGATGTGTATACTCGAAGCAACATAAGTTGCAAGAATTATATGCATCGACATCGTATGTATCGATTATGGGCTGTTTTTTCTGTCCATATTATTACTATATGACATTTGAAGTATTGCTTAATGTTACATTAGAAAAAAATCCATATATATAGGGAATAATGATAGAGTTTGACCCTTAATTTATTAAAAAGTTTAATGATGTAATTTGATAAAATCAAAGATATATGAATCCAACTAATTCATGATTTGAATCCTAGAGTCTATAATCTCACTTTTGAGCGAAAAAGAAAATAGAGGAAATCTTGTCATTCCTTGAAATCATCCTTGTCATCCAAAGGAATTGGTCTGTTCCTCCAGAAAACAGCGAGACCACTCCCACCAAGCTGCATCAAATTAAGACAACCTCAATGGAAAGTGCAAGAAAATGGTAGAATGTAAGGATTGTTGTAATGAAAAGAAAAAGGAAAAAACAAACACCTAGATATCAGAGTGCAAAACTTGTCATATACTTACCGCCATGAAAACAACACCAATTGCAGAAGGAACCATTACAAGGGGATTGGTAAAATGTCTCTTGGCAAGCAAGAAACCTAGTGTAGAGCTCTGTACATAAATAAACCGGAATACAGTCATCAATAATAAACCCCAGATAAAACTTATGCTTCACCCGGATTCTTTATTTTCCGCGAAGTACCAGCATAACACGTCTTTGATGCATTCTCTGATACTCATTCCGAGCCTGGATAACACATGGTAAAACAAAATATGCTACTCTGAGAACGAATATGATGCATTAGAGATTTAAAAGAGAAGTTATCATTCTCTAAGACCTTGGTTTTTTAACGAGTAAACCAGGATAATCATTCATGAAAACACAAACATCAGTCCGACATGTTTTAGGTGATTGCTTAAAAGGTTTCAAGAAATGTGATGATGCCATTAAGTATGGGTCAAATGGCCGTCCATAGAATATATTCGATATAAATACATCAAAAAGTTATATTTTTATAATTATATTTAAATGTGCATTGAATATATGCACGAAACGTAAATTATTTGTAAAATCTTAAAGCATGAAATTTTTATTGAATTTGGGCAGTGTCATATTTGATGTAAATTATGCCAAAGGAAGCAATGGAATTGATTGAACCATAATAAGGTGAATATCATTCTCTAAGACCTACAAATTTAACAATATAAATGTGCATTAATCAATATGCAGCAAGCACATGTAACACCCTAAACCATCGTAGTGAATTTGCCTTCATGTTTTTTTATTGAATTTGGAAAAGACAAACATCAGTCCAAATATATTAAATATATATATATATACTAAAACTTTGAGTCCGAAAATAATCAACTCCGCATAGAACCATTACAATCATAATATGATTTTCATATATGTCGTAAAAGCTCTCTGAATTTTGAACGAGAAAAAATCATTACAATTTCTTATTAAATATCTACACACTTATATCATACATGTTAAGTAAAGCTGTTGAAACATATTAAGGAACACTATCATTTTAATAAGATTAACAGAATAAGCGGTTTGTGGTAGCTCCGTCTGTTAATATTTTTCCCCTTCTCAAAATAAAATAGTAATACTGGTGGTGCTCAAACTGTAGGTGAAATCTTATTTAGATGGTATATCTTATTACAAACTTCAAGAAAAGGTACATGAAAATATTTACACAATATTAGAAGTCAATTTCCTATTTGTAACATCCGGTGTTTGTAGTCCAACTGTTAGACTAATTGCCTTTCAAGCAATAGAATTGGGTTTGACTCCCGACAAACACAGTTTAGTTTTCGTCTAATTTTTCCTCCGTCGAGTTTATTTTGGAGATTTTGCATGCTGGATGGTATCACATATAGAGAAAAACTTTGATACACAGGAGGGGTCAGGGTTAAAAGTTTAGGGTATATATTGTAAGGTTTAGAATTTAAGGTTGGTGTTTAGAATTTAGTGTATAAGGTTTAGGGTTTAGTTTTTTAGGGTTAGAGTTAGGAATTTACAATTTAGGTTTTTGTAGTGTAAAATACAGACTTGTGTTTTACTCAGCCTGTGTATCAAGGTTTTACCCATCATATATATATATATATATGATTTTCAGGTAGTTTGCACTCAAAACAAAAGAGGTGAGCTTTCATTTACTGCCATAATTATAATTAAGCTTTTACTGATAGGCGATAGCAACACCAATATAGAAAGAAACCAAGGAAATGCATAATCCTCAGCTTTGGTGAACCAAACATCATGTATGGGGAAAATTTGCAACCACTAGTACAAGATGAAGCAACAAAGAATGCCACAATATTGTTAATGATTGACAAATCACTAAAATTCTAAAGGCACTTTCAAATTTAGGACTATAAGAGATCCAAAACTTCCAACACTCTTCTTCTGTGTGTCTCAAACAGAAGCAGGTTTACCAGCCATACCCTTACGTTGATTGTCTTCGTGATCAGCGTTATCGTTTGCATCACCGGCCTGCCTGGATGCTGTTGAATTGTGAGATGGCTGTCCGGTAACTGACTGATGATAAAGAACCCCTCCGAACAGCGTGAAGAGGAGGCAAACCAAACCGAAAGGGGGGGGGGGGCATGCATATCCCAAATCGATACATTGATCACAAATGTAAGGAACTTATTAACCACACCGGTCGCGGTAAATGCAGTGGCGGAGACCGCCTTCCTAGCCGAACAAGCATGACAACGATACAGCGGTAAACGCCACAGGTTCGAACCAATCCCCACGATGGCTCTCAAAGCTGCAAACACATCACTGTATTCTCGCCCCAAGTGTTTAACCCAAGATTCATCACCATATGCTTAATATAAACCATCTCAGTGGTAATCGTGGCCAAATATGCAAACGCCCATGAATATGCAGTCAAAGTAAAAGCTGAATCAGTAGCTACATACCCACCAGCACCACCCAAAATGATCAAAAGAGACAGAAATGTGAGGTTTGAAAGGCAGGGTTGCTGCTTCCTAAAGATTGTATCAGCTAAGGCAACCAAAAGGGGAGTCAAGGATCTAAACAATATGAAAGTATCTACATTGGCATGGCGCAAAAGATTGGTGCTTGTGAAGATTGCAAGGTAAAAGACAAGAGCAGCAGGCAAAAACTTGTTGGCTATATCGAATTCGAAAGGATCATGATGTAAAAAGCCAAGCTTGCCCAAAACCCAGACCCCTAAAGCAGAAGTAAAGTATTTTAATGCAGTTAATAAGGCAGGGTAAATGAATTTGGTTATTGCAATTTTGTTTATAACTGCGAGTAAGCTTGAACAAAGTCCATAACCGGCTACCAAGCTGCTTGTAGCGTAGTATTGTTTAGTGGAATCAAATCTAATGGCTGCCATTTTTCTTTTCCCAAATGATTCTGATTTTAATTTTTAACAAACACCCATTAAAAAAAACTGAAGATCTTAAACAAAATTGACAATGGCAGATGCATTAATGGGGATCATAACAGGATTACTAGAAAAAAATTTCGTACTGTTATATTTTGACTCAAATTTTAATTGGTAATTAAGTTGAGTTTTATTGTAATTCTAGTGGTTGAAGATTACTTGGTAATTAGGATTTACTTTAATGAGTAAATATCTATTTTAGGTAGAGATCTTATTGAATAAGGTTTCTTGGTGACCAAGTATTTGGGTCTATAAATATAGACTACGTTTAACCTTTTGAATTATGAGAGAACAAGAGAATGAGAGAGAGGGGTAATTACTTTAGAGAGATGTAACCACTTTTAGGTTCTCTACAACTATTGTGCCTATGTTGTAGAGATGGGTATTGTAGGGATGCTGGGAATAGTGTTTTGGTTCCAATGGGTCATGAGATTTGTATACCGGGTTTTGGGATTACATGAGTTATCATGTATTTGTACTCTTCGGGTTCTCTACGTTATTAGTGGATTGATTTTCTCTCGTCCGTGGAGGTAGGCTATGCTGAACCACGTTAAATCTTGTCTCTTATGCATGTCTTGGTCTATGTCGTTATCGCTTTGGTTATTTTGCTACATACCAAATTCCTAACAAATAGTATCATTAGGAGTGATAATGAGCCTGGCCGGCCCGCGAGCTACTCGGGCTCGGCTCGGTCAAAGCTCGGCTCGAGTGAGCTCGACTCGGGCTCGGCTTGAGACCTTAACAAGCCAAGCCGAGCCGACCCAAGCTCAGCTCGAAAAGCTCGTGAACAGGCTCAAAATAATTATACATATTATATAAATATGCTACCTATACACTAAAAGTAATCTCTTTAGCAAAAAAGCAATAAAATAAATTAGGGGAAAATCCACTAAAAATAAATTAACTAAAATAAATTGGGCACTATTTTCCCTTTCCCCGATATTGAATTTCGTTTCAGTGTTGGTTATGAAATGGGTTTTTAATGAGACCCTATCTTTTATAAAAAAATTATAGCAAAATTGTCTATTTCGAGTCGAGACGAGTCGAGCCTGACGTGCTTCAAGCCCGAGCTGAGCCCAATAGTATTGTTTCCGAGCCGAGCCCAATAACACTGTTTCAGATTCGGCTCGGCTCGTTATCACCCCTAGGTATCATGAGCTATGGTTCGAGCTGCGCGATTGTGGATGAATTTTTGCTGTGGATTTTGCAATGCGATGTTGGAGACATGCCAGATGAGTATTGTTGCAATGAGCTTTCAGTTGCAGGGGAATAATTCTCAAAATTCAACGGTGCTTCAACGGATACTACGTAAGAATTGAAGTTGTTGAAGACTTGGCGGCAGTGCTTCAATGGATATTTGACTTACGTAAAAAATGAAGCTGTTGAAGACTTGAAGACCAATGCTCAAATAGAATTTGTGTCAACAGGGAGATTTGTTATATTTTAACTCAAATTCTAATTGGTAATTAAGTTGAGTTTTATTGTAATTCTAGTGGTCGAAGATTACTTGGTAATTAAGATTTACTTTAATGAGTAAATATCTATTTTATGTAGAGATTTTATTGAATAAGATTTCTTGGTGACCCAGTATTTGGGTCTATAAATATAGACTACGTTTAACCTTTTGAATTATGAGGGAACAAGAGAATGGAGAGAGGGAGAATTACTCTGGAGAGATGTAACCACTTTTAGGTTCTCTATAACTATTGTGTGGGTATTGTAGGGATGTTGGGAAGAGTGTTTTGGTTCCACCGTATCATGAGATTCGTACACCGGATTTTGGGATTACATGGGTTATCATGTATTTGTACTCTTCGGGTTCTCTCGTCCGTGGAGTTATGTTGAACCATGTTAAATCTTGTCTCCTGTACATGTCTTGGTCTATGTCGTTATCGTTTTGGTTATTTTGCCACATACTAAATTTCTAACCCATGGGAAGACAATTGGGATGTGGGTACTTGAGATTCTTATATAATCTATCGTAAGAACCAAAGAAAAAGCAAATTTAAAGGCATAATTACGAAATTAAAAGAGATAAAATGGAAACAGAGTGGCCACCGGCATGGAACACGCAGAGGGGAGATCTTTGAGAAACAGAGATCGAAGAGAATAGTTGTGCTATACAGGCAAAATCAGCGTCTTTGATTCGGTAATACCGGTAAGAGGTGATAGCACACTGCCGCAACAAACTTAAGTTAATTGCTGTTGTTATGATTCTTCATAATATTAGTAACAATACTCCTCTATCTTATCTCTTGTATTTGAATTTAAATTTCTCCGCTATTAGTTGCAATCTCTGATGTATAAATAGGTTGCTTATGATTGAGGTGATGGAATGAAAAACTACAATTTTCTCCTAACATATTTCAGTTCTCTTCATATTATGGTATCAACCGTTATTCTCACACATATTAAAGACTATCCATATATGTTTAAGATTTTTTAATAATTTTAAATTATTTATTTACATGACATATAAAATAAATAGTTTGATATAGTCATGAAGTATATATAAGCTATCATATGATTTGTCACTTCAAAATTATTAAAAATATAATATTTTTGTTAAAATAATTTGACTTTTTTAAAGATTGAAGGTTAATTTTAACTTAAAAATAATAATGGTCAGTTTAACAAAAATATAAAAATTGAGGGAAAAGTTTATCATTATAAAATAAAAAATTGAAAATAGAAAAAATTAATTTAAATCATTGACTCGATAAATCGTTAACAGAATAAAATGAGTTTTGGCGATGATGTAGAACTGTGGAAGCACAAAAATAATTTTATCCATCAAAATTAGATTTTTTTCACCCATTTTAAGTTGGTGTTGAAAACCATTAATTTTCGATGTTTTTTGTGATCACTCTAAATACCAATAAACTTATCTCATCGTTTTATACCACTTTATCAATTTAGATTTTCTTAAAAAAAGTTAAGACTCACGAAATTAAACACAAAAAAATTCCAACCATTCTAGGGGTTAGAGCTTTCTTGAATCGTAGGGGCTTGAGGGTTTGTTTGAAAATCTAAATAGTGAAAATATTCTTTCAATTGATTTTCATAGAAAACCAACTTCATTGGACGACCATCGAAAGAGTTAAGAGCATTAGACGTTGAAGTTTTAGATGAATTTCATCGATCTTGAGTGTATATTTTAGAAAATCAATCCGATGAGAAAAAAAGAGTGAAATGCGGATGTTTTGATATTTTATTTAAAAATAAAAAAAACAGTGTTCATGATTGACTATTAGCGAATTTAAGAAATTCGATTCAATGATCAAATCAATATAAAAAGTTAAAGTTTAATAACCAAATCGATACACGACCTAAACTTCAATAATTAATGGTGGAGTAGTTTACTCCAACTTTTATGAAATAAAACATAACTGTTTTGGTTTAGATTTTCTTATTTTTGGTATAATCATCGATATCCAATTTATTTTTATTGACTAATTCAATTAAGTATTACAAAGACTCATTATGGAGGTGATATTCTCAACCTAATTTAGTTTATTTATAACATTTATGAATTAACAGTCGGTGAGTAAAAAAATCAATTCAAAAAGTATAATGATTAAATTGAAAAATTCTAAATTTGAGTGTCAAAAATATAAACACCAACAAAGTTGAGTGACTAAAAACAAGTAGTTTATCCCAATTATATACGTAAACACCGCAACAAAAGGCAAAAGCTTCAAATTTTCTAGGAAATCCAAATCAAAACTTGTTGTCAAAGAAAACCCTCGTTGATAGTAGTACTTGAATGCAATTGTAGTAGCCAAAAGCAAGAACCCAAAATCAAAACTCAATGGCGACGGTGGGTATCGAGAGGAAGCAACCGGCGTCTGCCGAAGAGATGTGCGCTGCCAAGAGCGGGGCCAAGCAAGGGGAAGGCCTCCGCCAATACTATATCCAACACATCCACGAGCACCAGCTCAATCTCCGCCAAAAAACCCATAATCTCAACCGTCTCGAAGCCCAGCGCAATGAGCTCAATTCTCGAGGTCCTTTAACCCTAATCTTATTTTTCTTACATTGATTTATTGGATTCGATTCTTGGGTCTGTTTTTCATTTATGAATTGGTTGAGATTGCCGATTTGGGGCTAGGGTTTTTACTTTTTCGTTTTTAGATTAACTAGTTATTTTTTACCATCGTGTTCTGATCTGTAAGAAAATATTAATATTTGAGCAAAGGTTAGTAGTAGTAGAAAAAAGATTATTGGTTTAGTAATTTGTAGAGGTTAAGGCGGTAATTACATCTGCCGAGTACTATGAGAATTGGGTTGTGGTGGCTGATAAAATAGTTGAGCTTGGTATTATTGAAATTTTCATTACATGTTACAATGCAACACGCCTAGAAGAGTTTTACCTGAAATTTAATTGATTATGCAAAATATCTGTTTAATTTTGAAGGCTTCAACCTTTTGCAAGTAAACAACATAACTATAAGTCATTGTTAGATATTGTGAATAAGGTGAATTGATAAATGTGTTCACCTTTTTCTCTATGGTTGGAAATTATGCGTGGTTTGAATGGAATGGTCATATCGGTGATTGTTGGCACTTTGCTTTGTAGTCATCTTTTATTTCCATTTTTATTTGAGTATTCTTTTAGTCGGAAAAAGGGGTGGGTGGGGGTGTTTATTTTAACATCATTTCAAATTTTACTTGGATAGAGCATCTAATACAAATATCACAAGATTTTGTTACTGGCCTTCTGTTTATGATAGCCTTAACTTGGAAACATATGCATATATGGGGCTTTAATTTTTAGGGAAGAAGATTTGTTTAGGAGAATGTTATCTTCTTTTTGGTGCATTCATTCTTTTAGTGTATTTCTAATGTAAGTACTGATTATGTTTGCATATTGTACAGTGAGAATGCTTAGAGAGGAACTGCAGCTGCTTCAGGAGCCTGGATCCTATGTTGGCGAGGTTGTGAAAGTTATGGGTAAAAACAAAGTTCTAGTCAAGGTATGTGATCATTTATCCCTATTTAGTTTGTACCTTTCACTTTGACTTCACATTAATGGGAATAATATCATTTTACAGACTAAAAATTTGGTTTCTGTTAAAGCTACTTAAAACTTGAGATAATTATTTTTTTTCTTATTCTGCAATTCATGATGTCATCTATGGAGTGCCAGTTTCAATTGTACTTTGCTGTTGTATTGTTATTTCTTCTCCAGGTTCATCCTGAAGGAAAATATGTTGTCGATATTGATAAGAATATTGATATCACAAAAATCACTCCATCAACAAGAGTTGCTCTTCGTAATGATAGCTATGTTCTGCATCTGATCTTACCCAGCAAAGTTGATCCCTTGGTTAATCTTATGAAAGTTGAAAAAGTTCCAGATTCTACATATGACATGATTGGTGGGCTTGACCAACAAATTAAAGAGATAAAAGAGGTTCCTCTTGCATTTTCTTAATTTGTTCACTTTATGGCTAATCACTTTTTGGTTTCTACTTTCTCTGGTATGGTTCTCCATTATTAATCCCATTTTGGTTGTGGATTGGTCATGCAATATAATTTCAGGTCATTGAACTTCCTATTAAACATCCTGAATTGTTTGAAAGCCTTGGAATAGCTCAGCCAAAGGTACAATCATGCTAACAGTTCCTGGCATTTTGTAGATTTGTTTCTCTTGTGATAACATTCTAAGATTAAATCTTGCTCCCTGTTATAAATTATAGGGTGTCCTGCTGTATGGACCACCTGGTACAGGAAAAACTCTACTGGCTAGAGCTGTGGCCCATCATACTGATTGTACTTTCATCAGGGTTTCTGGTTCTGAATTAGTTCAGAAATACATTGGAGAGGGCTCTCGAATGGTTAGAGAACTTTTTGTTATGGCCAGGTTTGTTCTTCTTCCTTGCTTTTTCTTAATTTAGACAAGTACAAATGCAAAGCAGAAAATGTTATATATACTAGCAAGATATTAATATACAAAATTTATTTCAAACCCCTTGTTTTTAGTGTGATGAAGAAAGAATCTTACTTTTTTAAAAAAATTGTGGATAGTTACTTGTCATCTGTTATTCTTCATTAGCCAATGGTGAGATCTTATGTAGCCTGAAACACAAAGTAGAGCTGCTTCTGTCTGATTATCTGCCATGCTGTTATATTTTGGTTTATATTTCTTTGTTTACATAAGTGGATTCTTCTCCTTCTTCCTCTCCCCTCTCTAGGGAGCATGCTCCATCAATCATATTTATGGATGAGATAGACAGTATTGGATCTGCTCGAATGGAATCTGGAAGTGGCAATGGTGACAGTGAGGTGCAGAGGACCATGTTGGAGCTTCTCAACCAGCTTGATGGATTTGAAGCATCAAACAAGATCAAGGTATTAATTACTTCTCTGGATACCTGATTTGTGAATTAAGAGACACTATTTTAGTTTGCCTACAGTTATTTTTGTTGCTTCCTTTACCTACTTTGGTGCATTGATGAACAGGTTCTGATGGCTACAAATCGGATTGATATCTTGGATCAAGCTCTTCTTAGGCCAGGACGAATTGACAGGAAGATTGAATTTCCAAATCCGAATGAGGAGGTACATGCTTTAGTGGTCATTTTATGTTCCTGCTAGCACATTCTAGCTGTTGTCCATCTTTTCATGTTAGGAGCATATAATGTGACTCCCTCATTGTCACCTTGTTCCTATACGTGTTTGAAGAAGAAAAGGCATGCAGAGGGTTGCATTTGATCAGCAAAAACATCTAATGATTTCATCTTCTTGTTTATGCGACATTGATTGCAATATGTGTTCTGTCATTTTAGATTTTGTTGTATAGAAAACATTTTCAGGAAGGCAGTTGTTCAGGTTCTTCTGCCACTATTATCAATGTTTTGGGTATTATGAAGAACCTGCAGACTGCAGTTAATAGAGCTGTAATTTAATGACAGTATGTATTTTCCTGCTACTGCTGTACCAGAATTTCTCTGTTGCTAGAGAGCATGCGATACAATGCTATGTAAGTGCTTATGTTGTCTATTCAATTGTATGCAGTCTCGTCAGGACATCTTAAAAATACATTCTAGAAGAATGAATTTGATGCGGGGGATTGATCTAAAGAAGATTGCGGAGAAGATGAACGGTGCTTCTGGTGCAGAGCTGAAGGTATGTTTGCCGATAATTAATTAAATTGTGTCTGGTTTCTGGGTAAAGGGAATATATCTTCTCGTCGCCTTGGATGGCACATTATTAATATAATTATGCTTTTAAAAAATTCAAAACCCTTAGACCCAGTCTGGCCTTTTGACAATAAATGCATGGATATTTTCTTCACAAATTGGTATACAGTAATGTATGCTAGGGTTCTTCCACATCTACAAGGCTTTTAATGTCTCTTAACAATTTTTATGAACACATTTAAGATTTTTTTGGTACATAAGTTGGATAATCTGATCAATCTGCTTTTGCAAGACCATTGGTTTTTGATTTATCGAACATCTAACCAAGTAGCTATGTGCTTGTATTCTCAGGCGGTTTGCACGGAAGCAGGGATGTTTGCTTTGAGGGAAAGGAGAGTCCATGTAACACAGGAAGATTTCGAGATGGCTGTGGCAAAGGTGATGAAGAAGGAGACTGAGAAAAGCATGTCCTTACGAAAGTTATGGAAGTGAAATACGTTTTATTTTCATTTTTCGTGCTTTGCTTTCTTTGTTTTGGGCAAAAATGTAACATGCAAAACCAGATTTATAGCGACAAACTGTAAGCCTGTTTTTGAATTTTATGAGCTTAGATTTGTTTGTGGTACGCTTGAACTATATGGATAGATCTTTGATTGCGAGCTATTTGGTTTCTGATTGGGGAGAAATTTACTGTTCTAGTTTGATCATTGCCGAGCACCAGCAGTTTGAGTTAATACTTATAGAGCAAGTTGACCATTGCTGAGTCGAGCACCAGCAGTTTGAGTTATAGAGCAAGTTGAATGTTAAATGTTTGATTCGATTAACCTGCTGATAGCAAAATTTATATTTAAGGTTGTTTTCATCATTCTCGAAGGCTTTAAAAATGAAGGTCCGAATGAGGATATGACAGTCAAAGCATACCATTACAATGACATCGCCCATGACTGTTACCGTTGCCCCATAGATACTTTGTTGTTGGATTGTTCTTTTAATCACAAATATGATACTATTAAAGCATTCGGAACATCGTAAATGTTTACAATAAGTAATACGGGTTTAAACTAATTTAGATCTATGTAACAAGAACATTTAAAGGTCACATTTGTTATTATCTCTCATTCGTAGCTTGTACTCAAATCTTTTCATTTTTAAGTTCATACTTACATAGGGACGAAACCAGAAATCAAACTTAGAAAGTAAAGTATAAATAGTCATAAAAATAGTGGGTAAAGTCTAAATAAACCAAAATTTGGGGTCTAAATAGAGAAATATCCCTATATGTAGTGTAATACATACAAAATTGGGCACTTCCCCTGAGCTATACAATAGCTACATCACTGATCTACGACCATGACCCTCTTTTTGTCTTTTTTTTCCGGTAAAATACACTAGAGGTCACTTGGTTATATGTTTAGTAACAAACATGCCGCTCTTCTTTTAAAAGTAACAATTGGGTCACTCAATTATAGGTTTAGGAACAAATATGTCATTCTTCTTTTAAAACAAATCATTATTTTTCTAAAAGTAACAATGTCCCCAGCTTAGACTGGGCACTGTAGATTTTGACGTATTCTCTCAAATATAGACCAAAGAACCCTATTTCCCTAAAATTAAACCTAGGTTATCATATTTGCCAAATTTTATCATTTATGTTATTAATTTATTATTTTTTAATCAATGAGGCGTTAATTTTCGTACTAACACCTTAGTCAAAAGGGTAATAAAAATAATTGAAATTTTGGTAAATATAAAAGAAAATTTTAGAAAAAATATAAAAAAATCTGTTTTTTATGGCAATCTAAAAAAATGAAATTTATTGTGGGTCCATAGGAGAATCCATGCATTTCTAATTTGGATTTCAAAGATTCGTATTTTTTCTATTAGGTAAACTACGTAAATTATTTCTAAAGTTTTAAAATATTTATATTTTAATCACCAAAATTTTAAAATTTATAATAAAATTATTAAATTTTTAATTCGCTTTTCAAATAACCATTACTGGCGGTTGTCGACTGCCGTTAACGTAGAAAGTTAATATTTTTCCTCAAGCAAATATTATTCTTTCGTTCCCTCTCACACTTCTTTCTTTGGGGCATTTCACGTTTAGGTCTTCACTTTTTTCTTAATTTTATATTAAGGTCATTTTGTTATAATTTTATTAACGATTTTATTTTATTTAAATTTAATTATTATTTGATAAGCTTACGTAGATAGTTATTTATATCAGTGTAAATTCTTCACATATTATTGTAGGTTACAAATTCTTTAAAAAAATTAAAAGATAAAAAATATTTTATATATCAACGGTAAAAATTTGTTTTTTACAAGCATATTCAATTTAGTGGTTAGGTGAGTTTAGGCGTTTATGTTATAGAATTTAGAAATTAAGCTTTATAATTAGAATTTAGGTGTTAAGGTTTAGTTTTTAGAATTAAAGATTTAGATTTTAGTTTTTAGAGTTTAATTATGCATGCTTGTGGGAAAAAATTGCACTGCATATGTATCAAATATTACCCCTTAAATAAAATAGATTTATTATCATATACTGGCGGTGAAAATAAATTATCCGTCTATTTTGAAGTTATTTTAGGGTTTAAGAACTTGATTTAGAATTTAAGTTATAAGGTTTAAAATTTAAGATTTAAAGTTGAAATTTAGAGTTTAAGGTTTTAGAATTATGAATTTAGAGTTTAGAATATTCTTTTACACTACCAGTAATAGCGTATCAAATGATAATCTTAAAATATATTTTATTTATCTTTCAAAAACATCATCAAATTTCAAAACTCAACACTAAAACATAGTATAGTCATTCTTATTATTTAAGTGTAATTTTTTTTATTTTATTTTTGAATCTGAAATATATATTTTTAATATTTTAAAATAATGTCATAGTTATCATATTATTTACCTTTTTTAATGTAAAAAGATTTTAATAATCTATAACAATTATCACATATCTCCGAGATAATTCTTTCTATAATCATAAAGGTTAATACCTAACCAAGAAACTTATTTCATAAGACTTCTAACCCTAACCTTATTTAAGTTGCTTATCGTAGAATTAATGCTAAGTAATCTCAACTCTCGATTCAAGAATAGAAGAGAAGAGACGGAAAAAATTGCTTCAATCCTCAATGAAAAGAACACATGAGATGGAACAAGATTTCTTGACACCTCCGGTCTTCAACGGCGTCTGCAGCGACGGAACAATAAGGTCGACGAGGAATCTTCAGCCGGTGCACTTCGTACTTAAGATCGAGTCATATTTGATGTTTGTTGAGAGTGG
Organism: Hibiscus mutabilis; assembly: GCA_019671005.1. NCBI lineage: Eukaryota > Viridiplantae > Streptophyta > Magnoliopsida > Malvales > Malvaceae > Hibiscus > Hibiscus mutabilis. Next base: position 83,485,862 of record CM033715.1, read on the forward strand.
AGCAGAAACGTATGAGTCTGGTGTTTTTGAAGCAGGGGGCTTAAATGGTTGGTTCATCCAATTATCTCCCCTATTTATTCGAATGCCGTAAACCCGAATGTGTCTAATAGTTTTCTTCTGTTACAGGAGCTTGTGTTTCTATCCCAAGGGAAACATCAGAAGCAAAGGGAATAATCACATTTCACTTTACATAAAAATAGCGTATAATCACGAAGCATGATTCCCTGCTTGCTAGGGTCTACAGAGCGTGATACTTTCTTTCTGGGAACATTTTGGACTCATAAGAGAGCCTCCTTTGCCTGGAAAGGTATTCAGCAGGCCATGAGAAAATTCCTTCCCGGTTTCTTCTAGAGGCCAGGGATTGATAGCAAGGTAAGGGTACACACAGACAATTGGGATGGTGCATCTGCCATCAACTTGTACGGTGAGTACATGGTTAGCGATGAACTGCCTACTCGCTGCCGTGAGTTCATGTCCCGTGGGCAACCTCGATGGGATGAATCTAAAGTTCATCATTACTTCGACCTGGCTGATGCCAACACGGTCCTTAGCGTACCTATTGTCAATGATCGTCGCGATACGATCCTGTGGAGCAACCACGACTCGGGCATCTACTCAGTTCGATCAGTATATTTGTATCTACAGCGACCGTCGCCCTCGTAAACAGGGTTTCGCGCATTTGGAAAGTTATGTCTAAATTGCCGATTCTACCAAAGATTCGATCTTTTGGTTGGCGTGTGGGCCATGATGCCCTCCCAATAGGTCAAAGGCTCCAGGCGGCAGGTCTTAACCCTGGTGTCTGCCCCCTTTGCCGCATGGCCCCAGAAATAATGATGCATGTTTTACGTGATTGCCCGGGGCCTCCGAAGCCCTCATTTTGGGCGGCATCCCTAGACTCCTCATTTTAGTCCTACGACGTCTATTTTATCTTGGCTTGAAGAAGGGGCATCCAGCTTATCGACTCACTCCTTTGCATTGTTGCTAACGATTCTTTGGAACCTTTTGAATAGGCGCTATGACTGGGTTCATAATTGTCGGCTCCAACCCCCTTGGCTCACGGTCTTTAACTACCAGGGCATCCTTTCGAGACTACGCAGCGGCTACACTACCCAACTCCTCCTCTCGGACGTCGGATGCACCGACCTTTGCACAACCATGTTGGCAGCCCCCTCGGGTCGGCACTCTCAAGATTAACACTGATGGGGCCCCTTTGATCCTCTCACCAAGGCTGCTGTTGTGGGCGTTGTTGCTCACGATGCTCGCGATGCTGTCATTGGCGGGTTTGCTCATCCCTTGGGTGACTGCGTGGATGCTACCTCGGCCGAGGCTCGGGCGATTCTTGCCGGTATTCAATTTGGGCGTGCGCATGGTTGGTCTAACTTGATCGTTGATACGGATTCTGTCATTGTGGCTAATAAAGTAAATCGACGATGTAATGATTTGTCTGTTATGAGTGCTCTTATTGAGCATATTCGTCTTCTGCTTGCCGATGCAGACAATTTTAGTGTTCGTTTTTTTCCTAGGGTGGTAAACAATGTTGTTGATGCTCTTGCCTCTAGGGCTATCCGGACCTTGTCAACCGTTTCCTTTGATTCGATCTATCCCGAATTCTTGCGTCCTTTTGTAACCAATGAACTTCATGCTCATCACAGTTAATGCATTTGGGTACTCTTTTTCTCTTATGTGCTAACTCGGGGCCTCAGAGCTACGGGTGACTTTAGCGGGGTTTTTATTGAGGTCCACCTTTTTCTTAAAAAAAAAGTTGACTAAACGTGCTTAGAGCTTCCAGTTTCTTGTTGTTCCTACTAACTTTTATTCCCTTTGATATTTTTTTTTCTGAATATGGAATATGGAATATGAACCCAAAGTTCCAATCTTTGCTTTAACCGAGTAAGATGGATACATGAAGGAAAGGATTGTGGAATTGAAACAGACGTGAGTATAATATCCACTTGAATTGAACTGAGTAAAAAAATTGAGTAAGATGTGATAACAAATTTTATCTTATGAACTAAATTTGAATTGAAATTTTATCGAATCAACTTGAATATTTTTTAAACTGAGTTGATTTTAAATGAATTCTAAAGTTTATTTAAAATTTTGAATAATACAACGGAGATTCACTAATTGACCGAGTGGCTAAAGATGTGTTTGAATTCTGGTACGAGGATATAATACTTTTCTATTTAATAAAAAAGAATTTGAATGATATAAGATGAAACTTTAAAATGATAAGAATCCAGATTCAACATAAAAATATGAGAATTAAGATTCTCAAATTTAACAATTTAAAGCTTAAAGATTAAATTAATTATTTATAATTGGTAAATAAACTGTGTATAATTTTATGTATTTGTTTAGTAAACAATATTTTGAACTAAAATTAAAGGTTTCAACTAATTTTAAAGGTTTAATCAGTCAAATCCGCTAATTCGGATGTTTGGCAAACAAAGAATTGTAACAGCGAATTGGGGTGAAATCTCTCAAAATTAAAAAGCTATTGGTTATGTTTGACAATTTTTTTTTGAAAATTATATATTATTAATAAATATTAACTATTAGCAAGAGCCTCATTAAAAGACCTCCGTAAACTTAAATGAAGAAAAAAGAGCTATCTTGCTAATGGGGCATCAAACCAAACAGAACAAACATTCATTATATTCTCTGTGCAACCAAAATACCAATCCTTAGCTCGAAACTTCCCAGAACCAAGGCGTGACTCTAGAAATGCCACTTTTTGCTAATTTGTCTGCGGTAATATTAGCAGCCCTCGGAATATCATGAATTTCCCAAGTCAAGCCTGAACAACATCTTAAGCAATCTGCAATTATGTCTTTAAACACATCTGGAGCAGAAAAAGGATGGTTAAGCCACTCGACGCAGACTGCACAATCAGTTTCCAAGATTAAGCTAAAAGAAAGAGACCACGTCGAGTCTCGAAATAATTTCACAGCCTCTTTCAGCGCAAGTAACTCAGCGGACGTGGCATCGAAGCGGCCAACTGATTTAGAGAACATAATAAGAGACGCGCTATCAGAGTTTCTTAAATAGATAATTAATAATTAATAACGAATTGTATTAACTGATTTGACTTGCATTACATTAGTTTATTGTATAAAATTGTTTGATAAATTAATTGACATAAGACAAAATTTTATAATAAAATTATTTAGATAAAAAAAGAACTGAGTTTTAGACTTAATTAAAAAATACGAGAAGTAAGATTTTCAAATCTGACAATTTAGATTGAGTCATTCTTTTTCTGTGAAACGAAAAAAAGCATATAAATATTATGTTTTCTTCAATAAAATATTGCATCATATTAAAAAGATAAGAAAGAGATAACAAAATACATATCATATACATATAATTTTGAAATCTTAGCAAAAAAATCATGTAAATAACCAACTAAAATATAAAATCCCAATAGGGTAGGGATGGACATTTTATCCGGTCCTATCAGGTCAGCTTTTCTAAAGAAAAATAGGGTTCGAATTGGATCGAGTTGGATTCTTTTATTAATGATTCTTTCAGTTCGGGTCGAAATTAGATTTAGGGTGAAATTTAGGAATATTTATCATAATACCCCTCTCTATATATATTTTTACAGTTAGGTTATTAAAATTAAATTTTTTACAATTAAGTTCCTAAAATTTATTTATTTACAATTAAGTTGGTCGGGTTTGGGGTATATAATTTTTGGGTCGGGTCAAATCAAGTTTTTTAAAAGATGAGGTTGAATAGAGTTCAGATTTAAGGTAATTATTTTTTGAGTCGCATTCGGGTCGGCCAAAAACCAAACGCGTGCTCATCCCTACAATAGGGTATGAAATCCAAACAAAAAATATTGTATCCTTTAGTGAAATTTTCATCATCGTTCATAAAATTCAGCACTAAGACTTAATCTCAAAGTGCTTATGGTAAATAGCTCAGATCAGATAATTACTTTTGAATATCAAAGGAGATGAAACACCTTTAACTAGAAGACTTGAACAATCTTACACAAAGTTGTGTTGTTAGTTCCAAATGCATAATCACTTATTTAAATCATTATCTAAGTATGAAATACTACAAATTATCCCCACACAGAATGTACACAATATTTTTTATTCTTCAATCGTCACATGTCATAATAACAAATAAAAAACGTGTCAAATCGACCGACAGACGAAAAACGTATCAAAATAATAGAAAAATAAAATAAAACTAATAAAATTCAATCGAAGACACTAAAACCGTCGACAAAGTTAATTCAATAAAAAATGAAGACAAACAATTGGGTGAACGGATAAGAGGAAAAACATATATTTACAAACATATGTTGTTTTTATAATCATATACCTCAAATTTTAAACCCTACAACCTAAACTCCTAAACTAAAACTATCTCTTAAAATTAAAAGTCACGTGTAAACTAAAGTTTACGCATCTTGTGTATCGAAGTTTTTTTTTCCATATTATAAACTCAAGTTGAATACTATTTTCCTCTTAATTAGACTCAAATTCTCCAAAATATAAAAATGAAAATTGGCATTTTTTACTATAAAATGATCAACATAAGGACTAATAAAGAATTTACCAGTTTTGGTTGGACCCCATTTGGTCTATTTATCCATTTCACTCTAAAATAAAATAGAAATGCTAAATCCACAAATTCCCAAGAAAAAGCTAAATCTCAGGCACTTGCAATTTCTCCCCCTTCAATTATCTGCCGTATTTTGACCCTTTCAATTATCCCTAATTTCAATTTCCTCAGGGTAAGAGCTTGAATTTTTATTCCGCGAAATTCGATATTATATGTTGATTCAAAGCTGTTGATTTCTGTTTTGTTTTTAGAATTAAAGCATCAATTTTTTATGATTGATTCGTGATTACTGAATTCTGGTAATTGATATTTGGCTAGGTTTTTTTCTTCTTCTTTTTCAATCAATGGCGGGTGAATTGCAGTTAGAGCCAGTGGGTGATCGAAACCCTAGTGAATCTGATCCTCTTTTAGTAAACGAGATCGATCCGTCGTCGCCGGCGAGTTCGAGTTCGAGTGAGATTGGGAGTGAAGATATTGAGAATGGTTCTGCTCCTTGTTGCCGCATTTGCCTTGAGTGCGATGGTGAAGAAGGTAAGGGTTTATTCTCTCCTTTGATTTTCCTTTTTGTTTCTAATTATTGATATTAATTATTTTTAGCTTAATTTTGAATTGTGAATTTAATTATATTAGATTAAATTAAGGTTGGAATCAGGGTGGAAAACCAATTCGGACATTGATATTTTGGAACATATTTCATATTGAGCTTTGGCATACTATTGAATTTACACGATTGTCATGTATATTCAAACCTTGAACTAATGATTGTTTTGTTCTGTAGATGATGAACTAATATCTCCATGTATGTGCAAAGGCACCCAACAGTTTGTTCATCGTGCTTGCCTTGATCATTGGCGTTTGGTAAAGGTAAATTAAGCTGGTTTCTCTACCTGAATCTGAAGGTTCAGTTTTCGACATTTTTTGTGAAATTTTTATGTTAGTAATTGATCTAATGCGAGCCTCCTCCTCTTTTGATAGGAAGGATTTGCTTTCTCCCATTGCACGACTTGCAAGGCTCAGTTTCACCTTCGAGTTGAATTGTTCAAGGACAATTCTTGGCGTAAAATAAAGTTCAGACTTTTCGTGGCAAGAGATGTCTTTCTTGTGTTCTTGGCTGTACAAACTGTAAGTCTTCTTAGTCCCTTTACATTCATCTCGATAATATGGTTATTATATACAGGTGATTGGTTCATCATCAATTGCCTGAAATGGTCATCTTATGATGGATTTATCTATTCTTCAGGTGATTTCTGCGATGGGAGGCTTTGCATATGTCATGGATAAAGATGGGGCATTCCGGAAGTCATTCAGTGATGGTTGGGATCGCATACTGTCAAACCATCCTATACCATTTTATTATTGCATAGGTAAGCTTCCCTAATTTTCTGCCTATCTTTTCCTATTGTATATTGCAGGTACCTTACCTCATCTAAACATTGCTTTATGCATTGATAGTGTTTAATGCACAAGTTTGTCACAGCCAATTTCTGTTTTAGTAAGATGATAAACTCACCATCTTTTCCTTGTTTCTTAGGTGTGCTTGCCTTCTTTGTATTGCTTGGATTTTTTGGTCTCATATTGCATTGCTCCTCTCTCAATAGCAATGACCCGCGAATGGCTGGATGCCAGAATTGCTGTTATGGGTGGGGTATATTGGATTGCTTTGCCGCATCAATGGAAGCATGCTTTGCACTTGTGGTGGTTTTCGTTGTAATCTTTGCCATTCTGGGGATAGCTTATGGATTCCTTGCTGCCACCATGGCAATTCAGCGGATCTGGCAGAAACACTATCACATTCTTACTAAGAGGGAGCTTACTAAGGTAAACATCGAGAGAGTTAGCTTTATAATTATATCTTTGCTCCTATTATTACTGATTAAATCTTGCATCTGCATTGGTCTTTTGCAGGAGTACATTGTGGAGGACCTTCACGGCACTTATACCCCACCAAAACTTGATCCAGAACACGAAGAACGCTTGAAAATGATGAAGCTTTTGTAACGTGAAGGATGAATAGGTGGTGAGAAAAGCCCCAAGAGGTATTGGAGTTGAGTCTTTCAAATTATACAGAATTCAAAAGATAAATTTTGGTCGGTTGCTTGGCCATTTTGTCAAATAGAGTGGGGGAAGAGCGTGTCCTTTGTCCCTAAAATTCTCACTTTGAAGTCTTTATATGGTTATTGCCAACTGACTGTGAACATTGGTAAACCTGCCATGCCGGGGGTGGGGGTGCATATATATGTATGTCCAATAACCAAACCGGCTGCAGTTATGTTATTCTACCCAATATACCTTGCCTGTGAAAACCCTTGCGCAGATAAATGGTTCTTATGTAGTATGTTTTTAAGTATTTTCTATATATAATCAGGATGGCTATCTTATCTCGGATTGATTCAAGGTTTCAATTGCAATACCAGTCAAACTTCTTTTCCTTGGAAGCGTTGTTAAGGAGAGAGAATATGAATATGGAGGAAACAGGGATGTAGTTTGTATATCTTTTCACTTGTAGCATGACGTGCTTGGATTCTGTTTGTTGCATTTTGAGAGAGAATTAGGCATGGTTGATAAGCGAAGCTCAATTTTTTCGCTGTATTCAATATAGTTTCACAACGTGTAGTTTCATTCAAGTAACAAATTGAAAGGTCATTCCTAATAATGCAGCTGATTATCCCTCGGAAACATCATTGAAAACGTCGAGGGAATGCAACTGGGGCACACCTCATTCAGTCTTCAGCGACTTGGACGGGCATTACATATATCTGTGCATAAAATTTCCAAACATAAAGCTAAATTTAAGTTTACCCCTGAATGGTTAAGTATTTGTCATCGAGTTTAAATAACACCAGGAATGTAAATTTGGTCATTCCCTTCATTTTTGTGGTTTCCTTCGGATAGAAACACGATCTCCTGTAACAGAAGCAGACTATTAGACACAGTAGGGTTTGTAACTGGTTTTTATCGTATGACAATATATCTAAACATCTTATATTCTATTATATGCTACTCACAATGGAAATACAAATTAGGGGTCAATATATTTAGGGTTATTATTACATGTTACAACTTAATATCTGCTAACAACACCTTCATTATCTGTAAGAACAGCGGAAAGTTTCTTCTGCTCTAGGGAAACCCATTGCATTGGGGTTTTGAACTGTTAGTCTGTTGTTGATGTTGCATTTGACCATCACTAACAAAAACAAGATGGTCACCATCTCTAATCACTTCAATGTCATCAATTTCAGCTCCTTCTTTGCTCACCACTTTAGCTCCAAATATCCCAAATTTTTTAGCACCGATCTCGAGTAATTCCTCAATGTTCCCCGGAAGTAGTACAAGCTTCCCGGTGGTTTGCCCCTTTTCCGGGCAACTTATTACTACTCTAGAGGAGTTGACAATAGGATCCTTGACACCCTTAGGTTGATGAACCGAGAGTAGTACATCTTTCTCCACATTGTTTGCAGCCGACATTATCCCGAATAGCGAGTTGTGGTAGTTACTTGTCCTACGCCTCCGCCTGGATTGGCTCCACGATCCATCTGTCGCATCTGGTGCTGCAGGACAGATAACTGGCTCACTTGTAAACCTCCCGAGGAACCGTGTCTCAGCCTTCTCCGGAATCGACATGATAGACTGAGTTTTTGTTTCTTTTCTTGATTCGAACATCGACTTTATTTCTTCGTGTCCTTGTTGCTCGGCTAGATCCCTTGGTGTCCAACCATGAACATCTGGTTTGTCAATGTCAGCATCTTGATCCATAAGGTACTTAACTATTGCGATGTTTCCTTCGCAAACTGCAACATGAAGAGCTGTGTATCCATTGTGCCTCGGACGTGTGACGTCCCCACCGTAACGAACAATTTCCTTGAGCAAGTTTAAGTTGTTCTGTTCGGCGGCGGTGCAGGCATAGTGACCTACATCTCCACCGTTGATGCTTGCTCCGTTTTCCTTTAGCAGTTTAGCTACTTGATCGTGACCAGCTAACATTGCCTCCCATAATGGTACGTTTCCTTCCGAATCTGCATAACATGAATTAAACAAAACAATCGAATTGTAAATTATGTTTCTGCAATCAATTCCTGCTGTGGGATGAAAAAGAAAATGCTTGAAGATGATTTAAAGAGCTGTTCTGGTTAAGAGGATAATAGTATAACAATAATCCGAGTATTTGTATTTTTTCGTGTGCCATAATCGTGTTATATAGATCTTGACATGTAATTCGGGTTAAGAAGAAAGATCCACTGTTATCAACAGAAAGGCCTGGAGAATACCTTTACAGTTTGGATCTGCACCATAATCCAGTAAGAGAAGAATGCAGTTCTCACTTCCTTTTGATGCAGCTATATGCTAGTTTTTTACAAAAACAAGTCAAAAATCTTTATGCATACATATATATATATATACATATACACACATATATAAAAAAATTAAGAATCTTTGGGATCTTGACCAAATGAAAAGGCTAAAAGATTTTCACTAACCAAAGCTGTTCTTCCATTGTTGTCTGCTTCATTAGGATCAAGCCCCCTTTTCAATAGTTGATGCAACAACAAGTCGTCCCCCTGAGTGCGGCGAAGCAAAGATTGAGAGGTAAATCCATTCTCCCTCGAGTTAACATGTTCTCGGTCTCGATTAAAATGCCTTCCATAATCGGGTCATTCTTGTCTTTCAAATGCTGCCCCAAACAAAGAATTCCAAGGCTAAATATGTATAAGCTTATTCTCACATATCAGTTGATTTTCTTCTGCATATTCCATCATATTAATGTGTAGATAGTGGGATAAAAATAAGGTTAAAACGATTTTGTGGAATTATATTAGTCAGTATGTTTATATAGTTAATTGCAGGCATGAATACCTGAAGGAGATTATTCATGATTATGGTCCCATCTCCGACATTGGCCTGAATGATATTAAGGAATGTAGTCCGGTTTAGCCGAAGTAGTTGGCACAATCTTTTCGTACGGACTGTAAATAGCTGTGGCCTATAACAAAGTACTCCAATCTCACCACAGAGATCACCCGATTTTGCCTCTCCAACAACCTGAAAACCAGTCCAGAAATGACTTCACTTAGCATCCGTTCATGGTTATTGATTGATAAGGCTAGTATTTGAGTGATAGAACTTGCCTGTTCAACGCCATTTTTGAGAATCAATAGATCCTGAGAAGCAATATAAAACATTAGGGGTCATTTTGAGATCAGAGTTTGAAGTAACATTAAAAGTTGAAATGAATCATCCAATTGAACAAATCGGAATTGCAGAAACTTGTACAAGTAATGTTTTACCACGGCACCAGTAACAAGGATGTAGAAATCTGTAGGGGCTTCGTTCTGCAGGATGACATCTTCTTTTGGAGGAAAATATTCAGCTTTCATCTCTGAGACCTTAAACATGTATTCACAAAGATGCAACCTTAGCATGTTTGCAGTTGTCTTCGGTACAGAAGCTTAGCAAGTTTTCAAGTTGATTACCAGCTGAAAAAGCAAGTCGTTGGACACACCACGAAATAAGTAAACCTTGTCCATAAGAGAGTAGAAAAGATAATGTGAAATGCTCGATCGAATGGCTTTAGGAAGCGAATCAATAGTCTCTTGCTGCTGCAGCCCCTCTGAATCTGTCCTGAACTTCAAACATAAATGTGCAAGCATCTGATCTTGTAGGCGAGGAGGCAACTGGTTTCTCTGAGCAAAACTTGAAGCTGCTTGAATGGTATCCCTCTAGGGAAAAAAAAACATAACCAAAGGAAGTTGATCAAAGATTTAATAGAAAACCGGTGCAAACAGAAAGCAGAAAGCAATAAGAAATCCACTCACGAATCTTCTAGTTCGGCTTGTTCCGTGGACAACCAAGTTCGTCATGTTTCCGATCAAATATGCTGTCAACCCCAGGTTGAAAAGCATGTAGAAAATGTCAAACACCATCTCCCTAGTATTCACAGGATGCAAATCACCATAGCCAACAGTTGTCAGTGTAGTGATAGACCAGTACATCGATGTCACATATCGAATCCACAAGCTCTGTTCGAGGAAATCCTCTCCTAGAGAATTTCCGATCCATGTTCTTCCCGGATTAGGATATCGTTCAGCTATAAGATAATAGAAACATCCGGCACAATGAACTGCAAAAAGTGTAACCTACAAAAACACCCAGAGTTTCATTCATGAATGCTGCATTACTAGAAACAACAAAAATTTCAGGTAAATGTCCCATTTATGTTCTGTTGTACTCACACAAATAAGTTTTGCACATCGAACCCAAAAGTAGTTGTAGTTCTTGTCCTTCTCCATTCTGTTGAAATAAACAATAAGTCATATTCGACACTTACACCATGATCCGAGAAACATAGGTGTCACAAGCAAGCTGATGAAGGTAAAACAAGTCTTGTACCTGGAAAACAATGCACTAACTCTGTGCAGACGCCAAAGACGAAGCATGTTAAATAAGCCATATGAGCGCAATGGTTTAGGGGAGATTTTCTGAGCAAGTTCCGATGGTATTGTCGATATAACGTCAAAAGCCAACCACGAACTGGCATACTTCCAAGCAATCTTCTTGTGATCATCGATGAAGAGATAGGTTGTTTTATCAAGGTATGCAACGAAGAAGGTGAGAATAATATCCAGGGCAAAGAATCCATTAACAACATTATCAGTAACAGAGAGTGGTGTTGCAGGTTTGTCAAGGAAACCAAGCTCAAATGGCGAAACCCAAGCAGTATAGATGACTAAAATAACCAGAAAAGTCTCCCATATCCTGCAAGGATCAATTGGAATGTGTAAATATCAAGCATCATTGGTTCCTTTTTGTGGACTTAGAATTTGCATAAAACATTTACAAATCTATTCAAAGTTCCTTGCATCATAGGCATCAACGAGAAAAAGAAGAACACTATAACCACCCACCGGCGGTGATATGGTGTATCCGAACCTGCGAGGTATTGACCATTTCATTCATTGAATCTTATGATTTTATCCCAAAAAATGGTGTCATAGTTCATGCTAGTCAAGGTATTGTCCACTTTGACCCATTGAACCAAAAGTTTGTATACATAAATTACTTAAGTCTTATAGGTTGAAGATTAGGTGAATACTCATATCCAAAGATGAATTTCAATAAACATGTGAGATTTATGAATCCTCTACATTATCCCAGAAGAAAGCCAAAAGTGACAAGGAACTGTAAAAAGTCAAAAGTTTGTAAAGTTTCAACTTTCAACACATCATGCCCCTCAAATTTGATATTACAACCATTCTTTTGGAAAACAAACAAAAAGGAGATAAATCTCTTTTGAAGGCAGAAAAGCAAGAGTTTGATACTATTGAAGAAAGTTCAAAGTGATTCCATGAGAGTCAACCCTCGGATTGTCAGGCCCCCAATCAAGATCTGCTTTGGTCTTGAGTTCAGACAATTCAACAAACACATTGCGACAACAATCAAAAAGACATTGTTGAATTAAACATATACTTTTTTTTAATATAAACCATTTTTACATGCAAAGAACAAACAACAGTTTTGAACAATAAAAGTTATTTTTAAGATTGCTTTATTCATTAACAGAACCAACATATTCATTAAAGAACCAACCTGAAAGGAAAAGACTAGTTCTGAAACATTTACTATAAATTTAACCAGAAACACAGTAAAAGATTAAGATTTCACTCATTTCACAAGTCCCTTTCTCTATATAACCCAACAAGTATAACAAAATTAATACGAGGAACTGTAAATAGAAGTACAGAACAAGTAAACAGCCTCATAAACTCAAATGAATTATGGGATAGTGTAGGAACAAAGCTATCTTGCTTTTCTTTTTCCCTTAACTAACGAGAAACTGTAAACAAAAGTATATAACAAGTAAACATTAAAGAATACGAAAAAAGAAGACAATCTTTTACTTTGTCATTTCGAAAACAAAGTTAATAACCCCACCGCGTTGAAAAGAAAACGGAATTTATTACACACATGTTCATGAGCCTTGATCGACCCTATGCATTTACAGAAAAGAAAAGAACCCAGAGCTGGAAAACAAGAAAAGAAGCTGTATTTCACCTGTAACGACGATCATAAGGAGAAACAATGAACCTCTTGAGCTTGACTCTACGGTTGCTTCTTGCTCCAAGCGAGGGGAGGATTCCTGTGGATAGACTGTAATGGCTGCTCTCTCTTGATAATTGTTCTATCTCTTCTTGCCCGCATACTGATACTCGAAACATGCCTCTCTTCCTCTTTTTGTTGAGGATATTGCTCTCTATCTCTCTCTCCCGCCTTCTTCTTCTTTGGCTCGCGAGAAATATATATCTTATATACGCGCAAAAAGGTTTTTTTTTTTTTTCTTTCACAGGCATGAATATTTCTTTGTTAGTTTCTAATTTGTTGATTGATTAACTCGGATTCAATCTTGTAAAAAGTAATATAATGTTTCATCTGATTAGATTACAATTATTATTGGTATAGTTATATTTTTTTATAAACACGGTGTATAATATTTTTATCGATTAATTCAGATTGAGATTATAAAATTTACTGTGAAGGCAATTCTTTAAATAAATAAGACTAAGACTCGAAACTCTAATTTTATGAAGAACGTAGTATAATTTTTTTTAGTTATTCTATCGATTTTTAAGGTTTTGTCTTGATTAATTCGGGCCGACTTGCGTCGCACACTTAATTTTGGTGGGTGAGTCTCGCAACAAAAATTTGCTACATACAAAGGTCTTGAATTCGAAACCAACTTAAAATATACCAAACTACTTATCAATTGGATCAGATATGTTGGTTATAAAGTACCTAGTATTTTATTCTCCTAGATGAATAATATTTTTTACAATTTTACCCCTATATATCAGGACCTTTTCTCATTTTTCCCGTTCTGGTCTACGCCGATTGCCGTTACAATTTTTTTGTCTAACAGTATATATTTGTTTAAGGCACTGTTATGGCAATTAGACGTCGTGGCCTCGTGGGGTAAACGTTATATCGTACAATAAAAATATAAAAATAATTTAAAAGTTACCATAAAAGACTGAAACAATATAAATAAATATTATTTCAACATGTGTTTTTAATAAATTTTAATTTATTTTAATTTGATCGTTTATAATATCAATTTTTCGAAAATATAAACATCCATTTTGTGTAGTGGCTATTTTCTTGTTGCACCAAAAATTTCTTGGTTGTTTTCAATTTGAAAGTTCACACACTCAGTCACTCACCCAGTGCGCGTGACGCCACTTTCCGTGTATTTCTTGGGTTGGAACTGTGAAAAGATTCACGTGTATTGTCACGTGAAAGAAAATATGTTTTCTTGTATATTAGGCAAAATATTTTAATTTTTTTGGAAAATAAATTTATATTTCTACTTATAAATCAAAATTAAATTAGTTTGGTTAAACCCCAAACTATAATCTTTAATAACTCTAAACTAAATGGATAAAACAAAAAAATTAAAAGCTTTTTTTTTACTTATCTCCATTGAAGTTTTTTTCAATAAAATATGTTTTTTTTTATATTAGGCAAAATATTTTGATTAGATCAGTTAAAATTATTTTAATTTTTAAATAGATTAATTATGATATTTATAAATAGATTATAATAAAAATTCAGAATATTGTTTATTTTTAAAAATTTTGTTTTTTAATTTAGTATGATCGTTTATAATTCAATTTTTTACGATATTAAAACATTCAAAAGCGCATAGTTTTGTCAGTAAATATGTTGCACCAAAAAAATGGGTTGTTTTCACTTTGAAAGTTTTACACTCACCCAAACCATATCTTATTCATTTTTGTTTTGAATAAAAAAATAAAAATCATGTGAAAGAAAATATGTTTTCTAGTATATTAAGCAAAATATTCTAGATTCTTGCGGTTAAAATTATGGTTAATTAACTTGAATCGATTATATTAAAAAAATTGAATTGATTAAATTTAATTTTATAAATAGAATAAATTAAATTAGGAGTATTGTTGTATTATAAAGATATTAAAATGGTAAAACAATTATTTTTTCAAAAAAAATAAACGTTGGCATCCACCAAAATATTTTATTCATTTTTTGTTATAAATACTAAATAGCATCAAAGGTGTAATCAGTATAAGTGGTTTTAAAAAAATATTCAATTACCTTAAGATTTCATTATTGTTTAACAATTAATAGTAAATGCGTCATTATTTATGAAAAAAATATTATATTAATTCTATATCTTAAATATTATTACATTTATATATTAATAGATAGACTGTATTGATCGATTGAACCAATTAAATTAATAATACGCCGAATCAAAATATTCAATTTAATCCGATTTCTTATTCTATTCTTTTAACGATGATTATACAAAACACGAAACAACGTTATCTTGATATGAAAGGCCAGTTTGAGCCATGCCATTGCCATCATCTCAAGGAGAGTGAAATGAATGCTGTGAAGGCTCAACAACCACGGACGTAGACTTTTGCTTTGCATTAACTAACACCTCGTGCTTTCAATTTGAACCCATTCATTTCAAAACTCTCCCAATTTGGTAATAGACGCTTGTTTTGAATCTGTCTCAGTTTGCAGGTCCAAATCCCCTACCACTTTTTTATTTAAATAAATTACTTAATTTTTTGTACGTGTTTGAACTTTAAATTTAGAACTTTAGTTTACAAATTTTTTAGTTTTAGGGATTATTTAATTTTTATACATTGTTTAAAGTTTAGTGTGTTTTATTGAATAAATCAAAAATATAATTAGTATTTAAATAGTTAAAGATTTAAAATTATGAATCCAATTAAAAATGACAAAACTTATTAAATTAAATGCAAGGTCGTGGATTGGAAATCGAGAATTCAATTTCTTATTTTTTTTCTTCTTTGGAATGGGAGAACATACGTCCTGTTTGTTCAATGGAAAATCTAATTATAGTAAAATGTATAATAATACGTACAAGTTCACGTCAAACATCGACAAACAGCCTTATTTTATTTATTTATTTATTTACTTTATATTATGTTACCTTTTCTCATAATGGCTGGTTTTCTTTGCACAATCTAACCAAATTATTTAAAAATGTAATAATTTTATTTGGGTTTTCAAACTTTAAAAATCAATTCATATCAATTTTTATGATTAAATTTAAATAAGTAAAAATTAGTCTAAATTTTGATTATCAAGTTTTAAGTTTTAGGGTTTAAGAATTCAAATTTAACAAGTACAATTTAATTTATAGTTTAAAGTTTAGATTTTAGGATTTAGAATTTAAGATTAATGTGTTTAAAATTTAAAATTTAATTTTTAAGATTAAAATTAAAAATGTAAATTTTATAATAAAAAATAAATTTAAATAAAACTTATATATGACAAAGTTTGAACTCCAAATAAATATTTAAATAAAAAATTGTGTATATAATATATATACACATGATAAAATTTCGATCACATAGTTAATTAAAAAGGATAAACTACACCATTTGAACTCAAATAAATATTTAAATTTTTATCTATCTCGGCAAATTTTTTTAGCATAGTTAATAATAGTCACTAAGGTTGCTTTTTTTTTGTTTTTAATTTTTGATTGTTTTAAGTCTCCATTAAAAGTCTATGTTAAAGATATTGACGTGATATGATATAATATTAATCTTAGTCCTCAAAATTTATATGTTATATGAAATTAGTTCTAATTTAAAAATAATTTAATGAATTTAACCTTCAATATTTACAAATCCTATCGATTTGGTCCTCATTTTAATTTGATAGGATTTGTACATATTAAGGGTTAAAATAAATTTATTAAATCATTTCAAATTATGACCAAAATAATTGAGTGTATAAATTTTAGTACTAAAACTGGTATTCTACCGGCACATATTAACAATTAGTGGCCAAAATAGTAAAAAAAAAATACTAGCGATTGAAAATAGAAAAAGAAATATGACATTAATAACTATGTTTGCAGAAAAACAGTTCAATGACCAAAAATAGAAAAAGACTAATAGTTTATTGACTAACAATGTAATTCATCCATTAAAAATCATGATGTTCAAAGAGTATTATTAAAATAATGGAAATTAAAATCCACTAATTGACTTAGTGGTTAAAAACTAAAATACATCCATTTTTTATAATTAAAACTAAAACTATGAAATGTAAATATTTTAGAAATTTAATCAATAATAATAATGGAAGGTTTTACCAACGTAGTTATTTCAAGTGATAAGCAATTTTAATTTTAAATTTTAAATCCTTATATATATAAAAATCTATAAAATTTACTCATCCACTAAAAATTAAATGACTGATCATTTTCCATTCAGATTTTTTTAAGGCAACCGACATGCAAAAGGTTTTGATGTAAAATCACCGCCAAACTCGTTGCCGCTTAGCAAAGCAATACTAGAGCTGAATATTATAATTAAACAATCTAATTGACTTTTTAGACCCAAACTCCATCCCTCCAAAGCCTACCGACTTGGGATTATATGGTAAATATTTTAGAAATATAATGAGATTTCCTAATAAAAATAGTTTTAGATTAACTGAATTGCTTATTCATAAAAATAATACCAACTTAAATGATGAACACTCAAAAAATTAGTAATAATTATAATATTTGAATTCGAGTCTCAGTCAAATCAACAAAATCAAACAGACTGATCATACCATCCTTTTTGTCTAGCAAAAATCGACTGTCCTAGCCTTTAATGTGGCAGAGAACCGGTGCTCCTCAATTCTCACCATTGAAAGAGCTAAAAAGGAAGGGGGATGCAAAAAAGCTGAAGGAATGACTCAATTACCACTAAACGTGAAAGAAGGAATCACAACACTTAAAAAAAAAATCAAATTTTTATCACACCATCCTTCTTGTCTAGCGAAAATCCGAACTATAGTTTTTTTTTTTTTTGTGGCAGAGAACTATTTTTTTTGGCTAAAATATCACTAATGAAAAAGAGTAAAAAGGCAGGGGAAATTTGCATTTTTTTTTTTAGTTTTCCATATCATTTGACCACTAAAGGTAAAAGTAATAAGAAGGAATAATATTTTTAGAAACATAATAATAATTATTAATTATGGTTTATATAGTATTTTAGCACCTAAAAAAACATAAAAAAATTATATTAGTTCCAACATTAATGCGGGAAGCTTTTGACGTTTATAACCCCAAAGAATGAAACACGGGTAATTTCTCTCTTAGATCATTTGATCTATTTTTCTCATAAAGGGCTTTGATTTTTTCATTCCTTTTATTCCACTTTTTGAAGGCAATATATACATATATCACCATATGTTAGTTTGAATAAAAATATTATAAAATAAATATATATTTTTTTATGATGAGAAGAAATGAAAATGGAAAATTAAAAATAAAATTTTTTAATCTTATTTTAAACATAACATTACACAAATAAATTTTTTTACCAAAAAATAAAATAGAAACTAATAAAAAATAGAAAAAGAAACCATAGTTCTTTGAATATTGATGTAGTTTACCATCATTATTATTAATTATGGTTTATTAGTATTTTAGCACCTAAGAAATACATAAACTAGTCTAAAAATCAATTAATTATTTTTTTTTTATATCGGGATAAATGTCAAAAATTTTAATAATACAAAAGACATTTTAATCACTCAATCTCGATAAATATGCGATTCATATTCATATTTAACCTATTTATTTTGTCTACTCCACCTATTGAAAGTGCAAGAAAATAGTAGTTTTATAGATCAGAAGAACTTGTAAAAGGTTTAGGGCGGGCAGTATTGCAACGGGGGAGGGTTTAATGGTTTTGGAGAAGATGATGCCCAGTGGCACATCCAAAAATGGGAATGACTTTTCTGGTCAAACCCAAACTTTGAAAATTTTAGGGTTCCTCCAATAACATGATCCTTTACCCAAACTATAGAAAAAAAAATCAATTTTAGGTACTTGTTTGTAAAAAAATAATTTTAGAATATTTAATTATAAAAAATAATAATTTTAAGGGCTAAATTGTAAATAAAAATTCAATTATAAAAAAATATAAATGGGGGTATTATTACAAATATAACCTTAAAAATTTAGGAAATTAAACTATTAATTCAGATTTTTTTAAAAATTTTACACCTAAATATAGTTTAGGACAGACAATTCTCATCCTTTAATTTGTCCATTCTTTTGAATTTTTTCAAAAAAAAATTGAACGATTAGGTTATTTTTTGAAAACTGCTGTATGGATGAAATATCCATTCCTACTTATCATAATATCTTTATTTTCTTGTTAAAAATCATGTATGATAGGACATCCAACGCATCCATTGACATGTTTTATTTTGGGTTATTGATATTGAAAGTGCAAGGTAAATAGCAATAAAGAAAAAGAAGAATATGCGGGTCAAAGTAAAACAAAGGCGGGCGGTAAGCAACCAGGGGAGGGTTTGCCGGTTATTGGTGAACATAAATATCAGCGGCACATCCAACATTAATGTGGGAAATGACTTTTCTGGTCCCCCAAACTTTGAAAGAAAGCCTGGGTTTATCCAATAGCATGATCCTTCGTGGCTAAAGCTTTACTTTGTCCATTCTTTTTGAATTAGTCGTCGAAAAATATCTGTGTTCGGTTTGTGTTATTTTTTTCAACTGCGGTGGAATTTCATTTTTAACTGTATCCTTTATTAAAAGTAGGTAAAAAGTACATAAACCCCCAAGATTTAATAAAAAAATACATCAACCCTCTATAGTTATTTATTTTTATATTTTTTCTAATTACAAAATGAAATTTTAATTATGCTGAAATATATTAAGGATTACTATTCTATATATTAGTGGTGGAAAATTATTCCACAAGCAGTTTTATTTTTAAAAAATTAAACATTTAAAATTATATTATAAAAATTTAGTTTAATCTAATTTTAATTATTTTCTATTAAAAAAAAAATTTATGATTATATTTAGAATTTATGATTTTTGTTTAGGGTAAAACTTATATAATTTTAGGTTATTTTAAATATTTTATTAATTATTTATTTTTTAGATTTTAATATTAAAATAAATATATTTGTATAAAAAAGTATATTGATCGTGCATTAAATAATAATCATTATATTAAAAACTAGAAAATAAATTCTAATTAGATTATATTTGACGCGAGTAAAATAAAACATTTTAAATTATATTAATTCAAATACAAATGAATGTATGAATTTTTTATCTTAATTTGTACCATTCACAAAATCAAAATTTGATCATTTGACTTTATTTTAAAAACTCAACCCCTCATAAAATTTGTTATTTTGTTGTTGCTAGTCAATTAATTATTATTATTTATATAATTATTAATATTTAAATTATTAACCGATAAATTTGAATTATATACTACATAAATATAATTCTTTTATCTTAATTTATACAATTTACAACATCAAAATTTTAAATACGTAACCTTACTTAAACAATAAATTAATATTAAGGGTTTTGGCGGTGGTTGGCCGACGGAGAAAGACGTGTGAAAACGCGTTATACTATATAGGGTGGGACTTTAGGACAAATAAATCACGAAAAAGAAAGCAGCCAACCAACCCACAATTAAGACAAAAAATAATGCAAAGTCTACACTAGAATGTCTAAGTAGCATGCATGCATTGTGCCGCTGCCGCTGCTCGACACTCACCCGTGCTTTGCTTAATTATGGGAAATGAAGTCATTCCAAGGATATTCCTCGACTCAAATTTTAATTAATTTTTTATTCGAGTCAAGTCGAATTATGTTGTTCGAGTTTCTATTTAAATATAATTGTAAATATGTATATATATATATATCTTCATATTTTTCACATGCAATATACATATATATTATATCAGACAGAAGGGCTCAACTCAAACTTGAAACTGATCCACTGATTACTAAAATTTTTGAGTTATTTAAAGTTTTATTTTATAACTCAAATTTTATTTAAAACCATTTTGAATCAAGTCGAATTTATAAAATTGCGATTCAAATAAAATCAAATCAAAATTTCCACATCGATTTAAATAAAAAAAATTAACTTTTTCGTATCGAGTTTTGCTTAAACAAGGTTGTGTTAATCACACTTTATTGAAAAACATTCTCACTTTATTCAAGATCGAAAGATAAAATCTTGAAGTTAAAATCAAACACACACCAATAACATAATCTTAATCGGTTGTTTGAAAGATCCTTCGACAAATAATACACTTATTTGATTAATAATAATAATAATAATGTGTTAGAATTAAAAGATCGTTTTTAAAATAGTAATTAAATAATGTTTGGTCCATGTTTATATACACTAGTTAAGCAAACGGGTCGTGGAATGGTAGAACAGCATAAACAAAAACAGACGTAAAATTTTATATTAAGCGGTGAACTTATAAAATTTTAAAAGGATAAAAATAAAATTTTAATAAAAATATATAAAAAAATTTAAATTTTTTTAAATTATATATAAATTTTATATTTTTAGGGTCGAGCTAAAGTTTTAAAGTAATTAAAATAATTAAAAACGGTGACGACCGACCTTTCGTTTTACTATTTGAGTTAGCTCAAGCCTAAACCACTGAATATGGGCAGCGGAGAATCTGAAGGGTATAGGCGGGGCTCCCGCCCCTCTAAGAAATATTAAATTTCATTTTAGCCTTTTTAAATTTTTTTTAATTTGTAATTTAATCCTTATATGTAATACAAAAATGTGATAATTTGTGTCTGGCCCCAACATTTTTATGTTTTTTTTTTATTTGACTTCCTTTTGAATGATTTGCAATTTTTATGCTAAATTTGATAATATTTTTAGTTTAATTTGGTAAACTAATATAAGGTAAGTGTTACCATTCCTTCTCCTATCGAGATAATTTCAAAGATCAAAGCATATATGAAAGCATCAAATAAGTTAGGATTCAAATTTCAAATTCGTTGCATTTCTTTAAAAGGATGTGAATAGAGCAAATTAAATTAAGAGGATTATTGTTATAATGTTCGACACGAATTAGTCAACCAATAAATCAAATATCGATAATACTACTAAACATAACATATTACTGACCTTACAAGTCACTACAAGAATAGTTACATTTACAAGATGATGATGGATGAAGTAAACCGAGTAAGAAGAATGCATTATTAGGGTTTTCAAAAGTTGACTTTCAAAACAAAGCTCCCTGGTCAAATGCCAATGACCAAGGAACTCTAACATGTTGGATATTTGTGCTTGGATCAAACCTCATTATGTCACGATCCAGTGATGGTACCACAATAATTATAGCCCCACTCTCACTGCATTTAATCCTAGACAGGGACCTATAAACTATGGGTTTTCTCTCTTTGTTTTTAAGTATAAAGTCAAAAAACAACATCAACGTTTGACTGAATAATCATTTTAGTCTTTATTCTGTTTTTAGAACAATTCAACTCTCAACGTTTTATTTTGGGTCAAAATGACCCATCTGCAGATGAAAATTGTTAGAAAACCGACGGTAAACAGTTTAAAATGACTTGACAGAATTATAAGTCAGCAAAAAAAATATTTTATACTTTATATAATTTTATAAAATTATTTTTGACTGATGTAATATTTTCTCAAGTCAACATATTTGTCTATATGATATTATCATGTCAGCGTGCACTGCCATATATGTTTGTCACGTCATTTTAAGCCATTTATCATCATTTGACTGACAATTTTCATCCGCAGATGAGTCATTTTGACCTAAAATAAAACGTTGAGGGTTGAATTACTCAAAAAAGAAGAATATAGACTAAAATAACTGTTCAGTCAAACGTTAGAAGCATTTTTTGACTTTGCCTTGTTTAGAATATTGTTGTGTATGTTAAACTTGAATCTCACACATGTTAGATGTCAAATCATTAGAAAAGGTGGTAGATTTCAAGATTTGGTTTTTAAATCTATCGATTATCATTTGATAAAGTTTACAATATTCGGATGAAGAAATACGAAAAAATAGAACGTTTTATTAGTCGTATATCCGTATTAAGAATATAAAATTAAGACTTGTTTTTATAAGAATAATACGATTATCCACTTTCCCACATCACTCATATCTCTCCATCACCCACCAATATTTGCATTACCTATGATATGGACCAAACGATATAAGTATATTATTTTTGTCAATAGAAGGAAGTTGAATCTAACAAAGATATCATTGTTGGGTCCACTCTCTAGTCGTTTTGCATGGGGCATGGGAAATTTGACAACCTTGAACAAGTTTGTCTTTAGCCGATCGAGCTTGTCTCAACTACAGAGTTGGAATGGGGCATGTGGCTTTTTGTGGGGGCGGTGTGGTCACGGATGTGAACCTATGGTTCTAGCCAATTGATGCTCACTCCAAGTTGCCATGTGTAAACAAAATGTACTTTGACTATCCAAGCCAGGCACCACCCTTTTCAAAGTCAAATATCCAAGAGAATATCCCTCTAGATTAGATTCATTATCCATAGGCGGTTTCTGGTTTGGGTGGAGTTGAGTCCAATTATTTCATCTTTTAGTATTAATAAAAAAAATGTTCAGTGAACAAAACAAAAATACGACAATAATAACCAATGCTCTGTATTTTTATATTAATAGTACATATCAATATATATTAGTCCTCGTAGAGTCATCTCAAATCGTTATTCTTGACTAACAATGTTTTAGATATTGAAATGAAATGTTAATCGGTAATGGAAGTGATTAAGAGATATTGGTTAAGGTAGAGTTTGAAAAATAAATGAATAAATGATATTTTGATCTCTAAAGTTGTATTTTATTATCACTTTGGCATCTGAAGATTTTTTTTTTCAATTTAACCCAAAACTTTCTTAACGGTGATGATGTATTTTAATCTATTTTTCTGCTAAAAACTCAACACAACACTTAGAAAACGTGTCATTATTATTCAAATAAAAGTAATTAGGTGGATTTTAACTCTCGTTAACCCTTCGTCCAATCAAAGGTTTAATAATTTCGGATGGGCTTGGAAAACGAAACAGTGGGCTTTCATTTACCAGCCCGAATTAATAGATATTAAGGCTTCGTTCGAGAATGCTTCCCAAACGGCCGTTAGGACACTAAGGACAGTGGGTGGACCCTCGGAGAGATTAAGGAATCGAAGAAGACAATGCCTCACGAAATGTGTTACGCTTTTTTATTGAACGCTGCCAACTAAGAGGATTTTCACATGTTGAAATTCGTGTCCTAAAAATATTGGTTTGGAATTTGAATAAATTGAACCTTTTGTCTTTGCTGAGGTGGTTTGTTTTGGGGCAATATTTTATAAAGAAAGATGGAGTTTAGATAGATAATATTAATATTTTATCATTATTATTTCACATTGGCAGATATGAGATCAATGTGGTGGGAAGGTGCAATTTACACAATTATTTCTGTTCTTGCATATCCCCTTGCTTGGTCATGGCAGCAATGGCGCCAAGAATGACCATGCTTGCTTACCTTCACGGCCTCTCTACTCTATGAGGGGCTTAAGGTTTCTATTTACTTGTGTTCTTGATTTAATTTGTTTACTATAATGGCTTCATTTTCCTTGATTTGCATCTCCTAGTTGGTTTTTGGGTCAATCTCAAAGCTGTTTGAGCTCCATCTTTGCTGCTGCTTTTCTCATTATCATCTTTGTAAACCATGTACATTTTTCTACTCATTGTGATGCATGTTACCAAGAAAGCCAGAGTAGATATCATGTACCAGCCTGAGGTTCTTATCTGTTCTGGAGATACTCAAATTCTCTATTTGGTTTGTTTTATAACCAAAGGACTGATTGAATGGATCCTTTAATACATGCTACTTTTTGTTATAATGAATTATTTTAATTGTTGCAATACAGTTAGTAGTGCACCCTACTACTTGGTATCGACTGGTGGCTGGTTCGAATGCACAATTACGCTTGGTTCGTCGTGGACAACTGAGAGTAACATTTCAACCTGTCTGGCGATGGCTAGAGACCCATGCTGATCCTAATGATTACTGGAATTTATTCTAACAATTAACCAATGAATCTATACTTCTTGGTTACATCATAATTTTCGTGTTTGTGATGATCCTATGGTTCAGATTAACTGGATATGCCCAACTGCCCTTACTCAACCAATAAGTATATTCTTAAATTTCTGTAACGATGCTATCTCATACAATGGAAACTAAATGCATTAAATTCATTTTCTTAAAATTTGGATGATATTTAATTGAATGCTAATCAAATTGTTGAATTCTAATGATATAAAATACATCAGGGTTCGATGTGGGTGACCTTTCAGAAGATGCTCCTGATGATATAGACGGTTTGGATGCTGCTGCAGCGCATGTCGCAAATTTGCTGTCAGCAGAGCCTGCTGACAGTACGTTCCCTCTTGCTCCTTTCAATGAGGTTTTATGATGCTAGAATTTTTTGGGGGCAGTATTTTCCCATTTCTCTTCCAAATATTTTCAATGCATTTTAGATACTTTGTTTTTATGGTGAGAATTCATGACAAATAAAGTTTTACATCTTTCAGCTGCCAATCTTTAGCCTTACATTCTGCAGGCTTTATAGTTTTGGGGTCGGTTTAACGCCCTGTAATCTGTTGTTGCTTGATTAGATTGGCTTAAAACCAATGCAATGTTGCATTCACCTTAGTTTTCAGTTTTATCAACCAAAGTTTTGTTCATTGTCGTTGTTTTTGACACTGTTATAAAAGAAGCGTTTTCCGATTGCAGTTAAACTTGGTGTTGGAGGCTTCAGTATGGGTGCAGCTACCTCGCTATACTCTGCAACCTGTTTTACTCATGGAAAATATGGAAATGGAAACACGTATCCAGCCAATTTGAGTGCGGTTGTCGGACTTAGTGGATGGCTTCCATGTTCAAAGTGAGTTTCCTACATTAGCTCATTCTTACATGAGCTTGCTGTTTTCTCTCTTTTTTTCATCATTTTGTCTGGTTTATTTTTATAATTCCTATTATTTTCCAGGACTTTGCCAAGCAAAATAGGACACGATGAAGCTGCAAGACGTGCTGCGTCTTTGCCCATTTTGTTATGCCATGGCAAAGGTATTTATAATTTACCTTCATTATGCAAATTATCATGTATATATTGCATGTTCATTTGAAGTACGTATGGCATTATATATTGCATGTTTGATTACAGGTGATGATGTGGTTCCATATAAATTTGGTGAGAAATCCTCTCGAGCATTGAGTTCAAACGGATTTAAGGACATGACTTTCAAATCCTACAATGGGTATGGATCTTTCTATAGTCTAACAAATCCTTCATGTTTCTTATCTATTTGACAATTCATGGACTTGAACCGAGTACTTTGTTTGACGATCTAGGCTCGGTCACTATACAATCCCAGAGGAGATGGAAGAGGTCTGTGCTTGGTTAACTTCAAAACTGGGGCTCGACGGTCAATCCACGTAAGTGAAAACTGTTTTGCATCACTTGAAGCAAAATTGTTCTGGTTATGGGTGTCATACATGGTATAGACGATAGTTTTGCATATCCCTGTTGTTTCTTTGTAGTTGACATCTCTTAATTGGTTCTGGTCCTTTGCTTGAACTCTGTGACAGAACACGAGAACATGTAGCGATTCGGTTGTCGGTTTTGAATGTTGTTATTTTGAATGCAATTCGGATTGTAAATTTTACACTTTGCCAATAGATTTCAATATTTCCGTGATTGAATACATCAATGCTTGAAACTCAAGTGTCTGCTATGCTTTCAAAAGTTACATTCACTTCAAATTATGAATTATATTTCTTCGTAATTCTTCTGCTTAACTAAAAAAAGAAAAAAATGAAAACCAAAAAAATGGGGAAATATTATATTTCAAATCTTTCTTGGTGAAGGGGAAAAGCCCTTTTTTCAAGCCTCCTTGGAATCCCTTTGGGTTTCTTCAACAATATTTATATCTGAATTTCCAGTTTTTGGGGACAGCAAGAGCTTCTCTTCTTCTGTATTGTCCTTTTTTGAAGGCCGTCTTTCTTTAAGGTTCCTTGTTTTTCATTCAAATTGCAGGGAGTGACAGTTGAAAGAGTTTCAGTTCCATCTTCTGCAAAGTGGATCGTAATACGTTATTAGTATATTTCGAGTAGAGTAAATTGAAGGATCAAAGGATGGAAAGCGTACCGTTTTCGTATTCTGGCACCTTCACTTTTGTTACTTGAAGGCTTCCCGGAAGTAGGCAGCTGAATAAAGCACCTGCAGTTTTGACAAATCAGATTTCCAATAAACATTGAATCATTGATAACAGCACGCATGCATGCATGCATAGATACAACTGGGTAAAACAGTTGGAATGATCAAACAAACCTATCCGAGCCAGTCGGTTCACCCATTGAGGGATGTTTTGCTTGTCAATATACGAACAACGTCATCCGTAAAGTGATTACAGTTCTTGTAGATGAGGTTGTAGCTATTTCCACGATACAGGGAAGCCATTTTCTCGATAAACGCTCTGAATTCAGACAACGACATGTTTATGCTTCCGAACGATATCGAGCACCGGTAGGCAAAATGGGGGCACCTCTTTGGTTCCACTACGAAAACCCCACTAGTTGAAAAATCATGAGCCCCAAACCCATACTCTTTACCATGAACTGTTCATAAAGATTGAGACACAAATGCTTCAGTTTCAAGTGTTCCATTTTAAGCATGCATTTTCTTTTAACATGTTCAGGATTTCCATTCCACAAAAACAAGTTTTCCATAGAAGAAAAATCAAAGAATCCAGAAATGGAAACAAACCTTCAATGCCGGAATGGAAAATCCCTAAACCAAACCAATAAGAGTAATTATTGATTTGTGTGAGATCATAGACATGCAAAATCACTTTGGTTTCATTGCTCTTGCTCTCACCATTGCTGGAATCTTGGACTTTCCCCATTTTCTCCTTATCCAAACACAAAAAAAAAAATTAAAAGGCTTGCAAGGAAAAAGACTTCCAAAATCCCCAGAAAAAAAAATCTTTTCCTTGTCTCTACTGAGGCTAAAAGTTTGAAATCTCTGGGGTTTTTTCCCTGTCTCTTTAACATGAGCTAAACGTTGATTATTTAGTTTAGGATTGATTTGTTTTACTAACTGTTAAACCAATAAATCATTGGAATCATGTGTTTCAATTTGCTGCGTTCGTTACTTTGTTTATTATCCGTGTTACGTTCGTGTCTCATGTTGGAACCGTCTTAAAGTTGTTTGATTCCCGAGAAAAAACAAAACGAAAGTTGTTTGATTTCTGGCGGGAAACGGAAACAGTAATGATATCCAAAAAAACAAAACCAAAGGCGCCATTTTATGCAAAAACAGTGACAAACCAAAGAACAAAAAGCAGAGGAGTGGGTGAGGTTGACGAAGGTTGTCTTGTCCAGTTGTCCCCATGAGGAATATTCAGCATGAATGGCTAACAAATGGTGATTAGGATTCTTCCTTATCGAACCCTATAAATTGCTGACAAACCAAGCATTCATGTATTTGGAATGGAACATTGTTTGCCATGCAAGCAAATGGAGACCCCATTATACCATTTGGTAAATTATTTTTTAGCACCCATCTTCCTGTTTAACAAAAATCATCTAAATAAATTTTTTTATTATTTTTATTCGATAAAATATGGAGTTAATTGAAAAAAACACATAGAGAGGGCATTATAATAATTATTCTATTTTTAAAAGACAAAATAAGAAGATAATTGAAAAGGTATATAAAGAGAGGGACATTATAATAATTATCCCTAAATATTTAAAATAAAATTAAACCATTTTCATGCTGGGACAATATTTTTCATCCTCTACCTGAACCCGATCTGACCTCAATTTAAAAAAATCAGATCTGATCTCTAATTATTCTATTTTTATTAGACATTATTTTTATGTTGAGTCGAAATCTGTCGAATTTGGGTCAAATCATCATCCCTACTCAGGAGGCAAATTAGGGTTCATAGCAATCCCTACAAGTCTTTGTATATTCTTTCACTGCCCTATAACTTTCCAACACATAGTTTTCTTGATTGCATTCTTAATCATCTCCACGTTATAGATTTACACGAACCCCATCATATTTCATTCAACTCATTCATCAAGGTGTTCTCTACACAATTTATATTAAAAGTTCGAGTCGTAATAATCTAGGGAAATGACAATAATTTACTCTTATCAAGGTCATAAGAAATATATTTCAATTTTCGAACCGAATCAAACTAAAAGCGAGCATCATTTGAACCATGATTGAATAGTCACTGCTCCTTGGCATGCTAAGTTGGGAATCTAGGGAAATGGCAATAGTGAAACCTTTATGCAAAGTCAAAATAATGTACCCTCATCACATCATATATATATATATGTATAGATGAAGAGGATGGAAATTTTTAGAGGAGCAATGTAGACCAAGTCCAGTGTGCATATATGACTATGAGATGAGATTAGATGCTACTTTTATCGGATTACAACTATCTTATCCCACCATCGTCGGTCCGCCGCAAACCATATTCCAGTTAACATGATTAGCTCAACATTTCTTTAACCCATGCCTGTTTGTCTTCCACACGAGTAAAGTTATAGAGTATATGTAGAGTCATAAAATGTGGTAAAAAGTCTCGAATTAAAGTTTCTATCTTTCTTTAAGTTGTGACATTCTCCCCCACTCAATCCATGACATTTTCGTCACAAGTAACTGTTATAGTTGTTCATCATGCATATCCCAGCCAGACATGCATAAAATCGGTTCTCTTTCCACGTGGATGTACACGTAAGAGGAGGATTCCTGCTTGCTTGTGTGTAAAAATGAAGCTATAGTAGTGGTTTCATGGAGCCATGTTCGAGATAGGATTAGGACCATGTTGACTTGATTCGTATTTAATCCGATTCCAATATCCAAATAACATCTTCCCCTCATAACACCTACTGAACCTTTCCATTAAAATATTAAAAATGCAAAGTAATTCTGAATTCTGTTCATCACATGTTCGACATAAATTCGCTCCCACCGAAGGAACTGTCAGTTCCTTAAGAGCTTAACAAGTATATATATATAGCCCTTCCATCCCGAACACCAAAACTCACCAACTAGTATTCTTCAAGAGCCGCTTATTCTCCATAGCCGGTAAGCTTCTCCAGTTTTGCACTTTAGCTCAGATGTTCTTGTTTTCTTGTGAAAGAAGCTTAGTTTTCTGGGTCTGGTTTTGTTTCTTTTTATTCATCTTCTACTTTGTAAACTAGGTTTCGGAATCGGAATGAGCTGGATAGGAGGAGGAGACTGGTTGTGCGCCGCATGCCAACACCAGAATTTTAAAAAGAGAGAAGCTTGCCAACGCTGTGGGTATCCTAAGTACGGCGGCCCCGACGTATCGACCTACGTATTCAACAAAAGCCACGGCGCGGAAGTTTTGGCCGGGGACTGGTACTGTACGGCAATGAAGTGTGGGGTTGTCAACTACGCAAGCAGAACAAATTGCTATCGATGTGGTGCAATGAAAAACGGTTTTGTTGGTTATGATAGTATGATGGGCTCTGACGGGACCGTTGTTCCCCCTGGTTGGAAAACGGGTGACTGGATTTGCACCAGGTGAGTTTGCATGCACAACACCTAGTGTTCAATAGAGACTCAGATACGGATGCGGTGCGTAGCGTGTCCAATATACAATCTGCATTGTGTCATGCTATGACATTCTTAATATTTGCAGATATGGGTGTGGAGTTCACAATTATGCTAGCAGGATTGAATGCTTCAAATGCAAGACGCCAAGGGATTTTGGTAAGAATCTGAATTCTGAAATGATGAAACAACTCAGAACATAATCAATCCATGCATGAGCTTTATATATCAGTGAAGTTTTTTTACCATTTTTCTCAGGTGTTGCCTAGGAATTTAACAAGATTAATCTTGTGTGCAAATGCAATGAATGTCACTAATCTCTCTCCATATCTAACCCTTCAATCATATCCATGTAACTGTAATCATCAGCAAAAAGGGTTTCTGGTTTTATATGTTGATGTTTCTTTTCTCCTTCCTTTCAATGGAGATGGCATGAATTTCACAAGAAAGATTCAAGGATTTTTTTTCCCTCCGGGTTCAAAGGTTTTGCCCTAACTAATTTAAGTTCCTTGAGTCACACACCTAGCTTTTTGGTGGGTGAGTATATATGGAAATTTTCTGCATACACACAAAATGAACCAACTCGAGATCTACTTAAGCGATAACAAGTTATTTACCACTTGGACCAACCATCGATTCAATGATTCTTCATTTCAATAGACATGCTTTCCTATCTCAGACCAATAATTATGAAGATAAGAACCGAATGCTCTTACCATAAAGGCATAGATGCTTGCTTAATCCCGAATAACATCATTGGATTTTAAAATTTGAGGTTTAAGTTTCATTACGTATGAATTTAAATCATTCGATACATTACAATTTTAAAGATAAACAACATAGCGTAATCATAGATTTTTATTATAATAACTGGGGCCTCATTAAAACCCCTTTTATCCCATCTAATCGAGAGACAAAAAGGGGGAAAAGAGTGCCCATTTTTATAAATGAAAGACAAGTTCTTACCACAACTAATAGAAGGAATAAAGCCAAAAATACAAGAACCCTGCTTGACTTCTATGAGACGCCCAGCTACAACAGAATTAGAAGAGCGACTAAAACCTTTACCTTCTATTAGTCATTCCTATGCAATACTCGTTCATCCAACTCCTTGGTTAGGCAACCAAACATTACTATCAATTTCACTTTTGGCCAGCGAGTTAGCCTCCCAATTGCATACTCTCGAAACGTGTCTGATACATATCCAACCATCCTTACAGCACCCATCCAACCATTCAATTAACCGAGAAAAAATAGGTGAGGATTTGCACGGTTCACGAACCCAATCGATCACCATTTTATAATCGCTTTCCACTACTATTTTGAATTTTCTATACCATTCTGAAGCTCGAAATACCTAAATACAGTGCTTAATGGCCAGTATCTCCGCCATGAACGGAGGATCCGCACCAAGACTACATGAGAAAGAGAGAAGAAACACCCCTGCCGTGTTTTGCAATACGCCCCCAATTCCATCGCCACTCCCATTCGCTTTCATTGCCTCATCCACGTTAAATTTTAACCAACCTAGTGGAGGAGGGCACCACACACTTGGAACCACCGCCTGATCCTTTCTCAACAAGTCAGATTCACAGTTTGCACTATCAACAATGAAGTCATCTACAGAAGCCTTAAAATCTGAAAACTTTGACTTAATCCACCATGCCAGTCTCGTTTTAACAATAAACAACAATTGTATTAAATCAAAGGATTTTCTTTTAAAAACTATCTCATTCCTAAAAAGCTATATCGACCAAATGACTGCAAATGAAATCGTTTTTCATACTTAGCCTTATGAGCATCGGGCCATGCCTCGTTCCAAACCAAGATAAAAGTGACAGGATCTTCATGAAACGTAACAGCCAACTTCCATAGAGCACAAAAATGATTCCAAATTTGCCAAGACAATCTACAGGAGAATAATAGGTGTTCGATCGATTTTGGGTGACTTTTGCACAACGGGCATAAGATATCAGAGTTCAAAATAACCCCCCCCCCCCCCTTTTTGCCAGTTTGACTTTCACAGGGGTTTTGCGATGGAGAATTGACCCAAAAAAACTTCAACCTTCAGTGGTGCAATGCCCATCCAAACATGTTTTTTCCAGTCTAACCGTACTTCAAGATTTACAGCATCATATTGGTTCGCATCTTTTAACGGAGTAAACACCATCTCCTGAATTACCCCAACAAACCCAGTCTTGATCAACATTTGAACCGGCAAACTCCCCAATCATTCGACGAAGCTCATTCCACTGATCAAACGGTCTACGCCTTAGCCGTATATCCCAAACCCATCCCATAGTACCTTTAGTTTCAGGGCCCGATAAAGCACCATCTCGATTAATCGATAAGGCAAAGATACGCAAAAATAACTCCTTCAATGGCCGATCTCCTAACCAAACATCATGCCAGAATTTGACTCGAGTCCCATTCCCAACTTGATACACCTTCATGTTTCTGGTTTTATTACCAAAAGCATCATCCTTATAGAACGATTTAATAATTTCACGCCAACACCACGAATTTGTTCTAGAGGTGGTTGGGGGAGAAAGAAGAGATACCTGATTAGAATAGTATTTACTGTCGATAATTCTCTTCTAGTAGTCATCAGGTTCATTATCGTACCTCCACATCTACTTCCCGAGGAGAGCTCTATTTTTAGATTCGAGGTCCATAATTCCAAGGCCCCCTTGCTCAATAGGTTTGCAGATCTATTTCCAATTGACCCAATGAATCTTTCTACTGTCACTCGACCCTCCCCAAAAAAAAACCGAGACATCAAGCTATTCAGTTTACTTGAAATGGAGGCTGGCATCCAAAAAATGGACAAAAAGTACATTGAAAAACATGATAAGACAGAGTTAATCTTGCCCTGAAAGACATCGAATTAGCCTTCCAACTGGCTAACTTTTTGTTAAAAATTGACACTACTGGCTCCCAAGTTGCCACTGAATTTCTTTTTGTTCCAAGAGGTACACCAAAGTACTCTGAGGGAAAGTCGCCAACCACGCAACCTATTTCAGACGCCCACTGTTCTATTACCGATCTTTCGATGTGGATACCAAATATCCTACTCTTGTTTAGATTTATTTCACCAATTTCAAGTGAATCAGTTCGGTAACTCATCGAGCCGTGGTGGTCCACACGCTAAATAATTGCCCATGGTCGATGCTGCTTCTGCTGCCTTTTTCACTTTACACTCAACTTTCATTCATGTTTTGGCTTAAATTTGGAAACTTAATCAAAAAGGCAAATTATGCTTCTAAATTTAGGAGCTACCATGTCATGTTTACTAATGTTTGATGACAAAATATTCGTATACTGTCGGGTTTTAAGGTTTAAAGTTTTAATTAGGGTTTAAGTGTAGGGGTTTAAAATTTAGAAATTGTGGTTAGAATTTATCGTATAGAGATTAGGGTTTATGTTTTTTTGAATTGTTAGGGTTTAAGTTTTAGAGTAATATGTTAGGGATTTTGGTTTTAACCTATAAACCCTAACTTCTAGCCATTAACCCTACATTCTAACCACAATTCCTAAATTCTAAACTCATACATATAAACACATAATCATTATATCCTAAATTAAATCCATAAATCCTAAAATTAAGACGCTCGTGGAAACGAAAAATTTACAACGCAAGTGCATAGTATAATTATTTATATTTTATTGGTTGAAATGGGATGTAAGTGTTAAATACGGATAATATTTTATATAAATATGTTTATTATATATATATTTATTTAAATTTGAGTAGTTATTCAATATATTGGTAGCGGAAAAAAATTCTCACAAACGAGTTAATTTTAGATGTTATTAATTTAGTTTAGTGTTTACAGTATAGGATTAAAATTTAAGATTAATATATTAAATAATCTTCTTTAAAGAAAATTGTATTTAAAATATTTTTGAGAAAGTGTATTTTGGTTTGACACGATTATTATTGTAACATTTAGTGGAAGACAAAATTTATTTTTGGGAATAATGTAAACCCAAACAATATTTTGAGTTTTGAGAGACGTTGGGGTATATTTTGGAATCTACGGTAAATTTTATACATGATTCAATATATTGGTACTTGGAAAAAATCTTTGGAGATTTTTCTTTGATTTTGTCTTGAATCGATAAGAAAAAATATTAAACTATTACAAGTCAAGGGGAAGTCGATACCTGCAGATGACGACTTTTCTCAAATCGCCACTAGATCCATTTACTTTTCATCTAAAAATGGTCGTAAAAAAATATCATTTAAAATACCTTATTTTTTAAAATATTTAATCTATTTAAATTATTTGCTCCAGAAGACAAGTTTAAATGAAATTTAAGCATTATATATTTTCAGCCAACACCCTTTTGCTTAAGCTAGTCCTCCGATGGTTAGGAGTTTATCGGATAAGATATTCATAGTAAAATCACATGTAATGTATTATAATACAAATTGTATTTTAATTTTACATTTCATTTTTAAATGAATATAAATATACACACGTTATAAAATTGGAAAATATGACATTTTTATAATAGTTGAAAAAGAATATTATTGTGAAACGAACCTAATTAAATAATATACTAACACTAATTGAAAATACAAATTTGACTTTTTAAGTAGTATGTTCACCTAATAATTTATTAGGTATTTGACCAAATCATTGCATTTTAACTATTATACAAATAATATTTTTGTTCATTTTATTAATACATGAATTTTTATGCTTGTTTTAAGGTATAATGCTTAAAAATGTCCCTAACGTATAATTTAATTATCGGTTTAGTTCTTATTCTTTTCTGAAGCAATTAAGTCTTCAACGTTTTATTTTGGGTCAAAATGGTTGCAATTATCGATAAATAATTGAAATATTCATAGAATGAAAATTAGAAAAAAAAAATATTTTGTATTTTATACAATTTTATAAAATTATTTTTTTATTGATTAATTTTAAACATTTATATTTTTTAAATGACATTCTTTATTCGCTATATGGGTTACATATCATTTCAAGCCATTTATTATTGGTTGACTAATATTTTTTATCCGTGGAATTGTCATTTTAACCTAAAATAAAACGTTGAGGACTAAATTACTTCAAGAAAAGAATAAAGACTAAAATAATAATTTAGTCAAATATTAAAGGTATATTTAGCATTATGCGTTCTTTTAAAAGTAAAGGATCAAATTGCAATTTGATATCTAATACAAAGACTTGCACAGTGATTTGACCAAAAACCCACCTAACCACAAGAAAAACGACAGGCCCTCGAGGGGGACACGTGTCACCATCCCAATAGCCTTAGTCATCACCTACCCCCAGCTCTCTGATTATGTATCCACCACTCAAATGGTCCAAAGGCAGCCATGCCCTCTCTGTCAATCCTCTTTTCTTCTTCTTCTTCCTCTCGTTTGATCTTCCTTTCTAAAACCCTAGCAAAAAGGACCATCTTTTCTTCTCTATCCGCCATGTCCATCAACCTCAATGCCCATGCATTTGCTGGCAACCCCATAAGATCCAAAACCCCTAAAACTCCACGACCCACTTTCCCCTTCTTCAGCTTTCCAGTCCCTCAAAACCCATCTCCTCCAAACCCCAGAAAACAGCTCTCCACTTTTCAAAGTTTTGCCCTTTAGAAAGGGTAGGCCTTTGGCTTCTTCTTCTATTACAGGGGACGATGATGTGCCTAGTTGGCATCTGGGGTGGATCAGTTTGCCTGATTGCAAAGGTTTTCTGGGGAAATGTGGGGTCGAGTTGACTGAGGATTCTTTGGTTTATTTGGGATCAAAGGCTGAAGAGGATGTTGTTTACTGGGCTGTTGATGTTTCTGAGGAAGGTGGTTTGGTTCCTGAATTGGGCAGCAAACGGTTTTGCTTTGTGGAGCTTAGGACACTAATGGTGGCTACTGATTGGGATGATTCTTCAGCTATGGGCGAATTGGCCATTGCTGGTCATGTAAGTGGGAAAAAAACCAGTGATTTTAGCTTCATAATTTGTTCATGTTTTGTGTTTTTAATTCTTGTTATTACATGTTTGTTGCATTTGATCAGGCTCGAGCATTGCTTGAATGGCATAGCCTATCACGATTTTGTGGACATTGTGGAGAGAAAACAGTTCCCAAGGAAGCTGGGAGAAGGAAACAATGCTCCAGTGAGTTATGCAAAAAGAGGATTTACCCTCGTGTTGATCCTGTAAACATTTCGCCTTTATGTTCTACAATTGATGTTTGAAGTTTTGAAATTTTAATCCCAATTGATTTGTACAGTGTCTCTTTGTTATCTTTAACTAATGTTTCTTGAAAAAACATAGGTTGTCATCATGTTGGTTATCGATAGAGAAAACGATCGTGCTCTTTTAAGTAGACAGTCCCGATTCGTGCCTCGAATGTGGAGTTGTTTAGCTGGATTCATAGAGGTAACTATCTATCTTAGGCAACTTTCAAGCTTATATGAGTTTTAGTTGTTTTTTGTAGGATTAGACAATATCTTAAGTTTGGGAAAGGAAACGAACTTGCCTTTTTTTTGACATCCTAGTGAAAAATCGATGCTTGTTTTTGTAATTTCATTGTTGAATATATTTTTTTGCCCTTAGCCAGGGGAAAGCTTAGAAGAAGCAGTGAGGAGAGAAACATATGAAGAGACTGGTATTGAAGTCGGAGAAG
This sequence comes from Hibiscus mutabilis, assembly GCA_019671005.1. Taxonomy (NCBI): domain Eukaryota; kingdom Viridiplantae; phylum Streptophyta; class Magnoliopsida; order Malvales; family Malvaceae; genus Hibiscus; species Hibiscus mutabilis. Next base: position 83,522,639 of record CM033715.1, read on the forward strand.
TTGTCTATCATAGTTCTCAGCCATGGCCGGGTAACATTCTTCAAACATTGTTTCGATGAAAAACATGTTTTGCTATTTTGTCTATGTTGTGCTGTGGTTTATATGTAATTTGCTTCTCAGTTGGTCCGAGTAGCATACCATGCCAATTGATGGTGGGGTTCTTTGCGTACGCCAAATCTCTTGAAATAAACGTGGATAAGGAGGAACTAGAAGGTACTTGAACGTACATAAATGTATTGTCATTTACAATTTTCGTTTCTGGGTTGCTTTGCTTTATTTTTTGAGAACATAAATTTCTTTGCTATTAAAATTCTATTATTTTTTCTTCACTTCTGGAAATCTTAGTCATTACATTTATGCTTTTTAAACCATTGCTTAGTCCTTAGAAAACATAATTTCCGGCCCTTAGGCTTTTGCTTTGTTGTATGATACATCAGTGATGAATCATTGAAGTAAACGAGTTTAAGGAAGAAACAGGTTATGGTTAGTGGATTGCACGAACTTAACCTATAACCCCTTGTGGTAATCTCTTCCTTGAGCATGCAAAGCAAAATCGGTTTTCCAGTTTTTTGCAGTTTTACCTATTTGTTTTTGCACTTGTTTGTCTAGATGCGCAGTGGCACAGTAGAGAAGACGTGAGGAAAGCATTGGCAGTTGCAGAATACAAGAAGGCACAAAGAACGACCGCGGCTAAAGTAGTTCAGATGTGCAAAGGAGTCGAGAAGGGACAGAGTTTGTCCACTGATTTTAACGTCGAAAGTGGGGAGCTCGCCCCATGTTTTTCCTGGACCATTTGCAATCGCGCATCACCTCATCTCTACCTGGGCCTATCAAGATGTACCAACTGATGGCGTTGAAGCCGACTCGAAACAGCCCAGCAGTTCCACCTCTAATCTACAGCATTCTTATTCCCAAAAAGACTAGAAACTCTGCATCTTTTACTATAAATATATCAATAATCATTCAAGAATATGAATGAAAGCCATCCCCCTTTTACTCTTAGGGCATTGCTCTGTAAAGTTTACCATCTTGTGTTTGTGTAATCAACATTTTTGGATTCAATGCTCAACAAAAGATTCATTTATCTACATTTTCTAGCTTTTGCATCACTACATAATAATTGTTCCAAGTTTTACTTTGTGAGGGATTTATGGACAATGTAAAAGAAAGATAATCTATCTATAGGTCAGATTAGATTGAACTGCAATCCAGTTTCGTATTTGTTCAAGTCGAGTTTGATCCAACACAACAACCCATTTTATTTAGGTTTTATATTTAATACACTGTCGGAAAAAAATCTCACAAATGTTTTAGGGTTTGGAGATTAGGAGTTTAAGTTTAGGGTTAGTCATGGTTAAAATTTATGGTTTAAAGTTAGAATGTAGAGTCTAAAGTTTATGGTATTATAATTAGGGATTTAAGTTTTAATTTAGGATTTATATAATAGAGTTTAGAGTTTGTGGTATATTGGATTTAGCAGATTATAGGGTTATATTTTGATAGGCCAAACTGATGAACAATATTTATCCGATAAAAAATTACCGCTGTATTTTTTCTTTTACAACCCTTCAATTTAAACTAAAAAATATTTTAAAAATCTCAAACATATCAATCTTAACTACTAAACTTATTAAATTATCCTAAACCCCAAACTCTAAAAAATTAACGGATATAAACTTTAAACAAATTGTTATAAAATTACACATGTAATCCTTTAATTATTTACATTCTTGCTATTTAGTCCTAATTTTAATTAATAAAATAAAAAATTAAATTAATTGTGTGTCATCAAACTTTAATTATTTTTTTGATTCTATTAATTTAGCTATAAGATAATTCAAAAAAAATCCAAACAATATGTTTTAGGTTTTGAGCACAAGCACATCTTTTAAATTTTTAAATATAAAAATTTAAAATTTATTCTTTTAATTTAAAATATAATAAACTTTAAAATATAAAAACCCAAAAAATTATAATTTTAAACTTTAAACTATAAACTTAAATCATCAAATAACTATAAACCTTACCTTAAATGATAACTAACCCAAAATAAAAGCATTTAGTGTTTAACTCTAAGCCTTAATTTAAACTTGTAAACTCTAAAATTAAAGCTTGTATATCAAATTATTTTCCTATTGAAAAAGTATTTCTATTATCAAATTTGGCCATGCAGATTCGTACGGACGGGTATTTCAAACGATAGCCCAACCGATGAACAATATATAAATCCGAGACAATGCCACACAACCACTTCCCTTACCGCTGTATTTTTTTTTCATTTTGGTGTTTGTTCTTCAGTTTTGCTACATTTAAAATTGTAAACCCAAGCAGTGCTCTGTTCATTTTCATGAAAAGCATAGAGTATAAAAAGAAATGGAGGAAGAATTGCTGAAACGCAACACCGATTGCGTTTATTTCTTAGCCTCTCCCCTCACTTGCAAGAAGGTATTTGTTTTCTACTTTTCCGAGTTTTTCCTCTTTCACACTTTCCGATTCTCAGCTCGCATTGTGCTCTTTTTCTGGGGTTTTATGTTTCTGGCACTGCATCTCAAGGATCTGGATATATAGGGTTAATTTTGAACCCAAACCATCTAATTTTCTTTCCTTTTCTTTTATTTTTTATCTTTTACTTGCAAATTGTTAAGCATTTTTCTTGGTTGGATTTTAAGAATTATTTATTTAATTAACGCTAGTTGTTTCGTTTCAAATTGCTTCAAAAAAACATTGATGATACCAAATGCATAGAAGCAGCTCTTGGTGTATAAACTTTTTCTGGGTTCAATCTGTTTGGGTTTTATGGACTGGTTTTCTCATTGATTTCATGACCATCTTGTTTGACCTTCTTGTTTGGTTTTCTTTAAATCAGGGAATTGAATGTGAGTATCGACACAGTGAAATCGCCAGGCTCAACCCGAGGGACTGCTGGTATTGGTTGGCTGGGAATTGTATTAATCCGACCTGTGGCTTTCGGCATCCTGTGAGCTTGGATTCTTTTTAATGAGTTCATATTGATTATTAGACTGATATAATGCGAATGAGTTGGATTTTTTTACATGTTTTGGGAATTTTACAGTTGAATCTACCATGAATTGTGCTTTAGAACATGATTCTGCATGCACACAACTCGAAAGGTGTTGTAGTGGATGGTATATTTGGAGAGGTTACTTGATATGTTGCCCGGACATCACCTTCATTTCCGGCATACATATGTTTGTTGCAGTTTCATCTACGTAATCCCAAACTCGCCTATACATTTATAGTGTCTTCCATTGCTGACATGCCATGACTTCACAAGAATTATAGGGTCATGTGATTTTAGTTCCGTTATCTGCTTTAGATTCTCATAATGTTTGTCTCTCTAGGAACATTAAACATGGAGCTTTAGAAGCAATTCTATGTTCAAAGGGTAGGTCATAAATGCACTCACAACTTGTACTGGTGTATTTGGCATCTAATGTCCATCTTAAACAACTCATTTGATGCATTAGCTTTTGAAGTGACTGATGGAACCACTTTCCCTTTGTTTATTAAGTCCTTTTTGAATGAGTAATTAAGTGATGTTCTTGGCTTATTTTAGTTATTGCTCGGCTGTTTGATGTAGTCATATGAACTAAAACCCTTACCGTTTTCGCAGCCGTTGGATGTGTATGCTCAAGTTCCATCTGAATCTGCTGCGTTGCCGTACCAATGTTCGGCAGCTGCGAACAAGACAAACTTGTCCTGTTACTTTTACTTCAACAGTTTCTGCAATAAAGGTGACAAATGCTCTTTTCTGCATGGTCCCAGTGACAGTGCCATTACTGGAAATTCTTTGAAGACTAGTGCTCCTCTATTGGACCATAAGACATCCGTAGAAAATGATGGTGGAGCAGCTCAGACAGACACTGCCCCAAATTTTAAAACCGGTGTGCAGCTTAAAACTGATCTAAAACCTGCCCCAAAATCTATCAAGGACACTGGTGTGCAGCTTAACGTGGACGTCCAACAATCAGTGCCCAAAACCATGATAAAGCAGAGTGTCCTCCAAAAACATCTGTTTTTGAATTAGGACAAGCTGATTTTGTTAGGTCAAAATCCTTGCTTCTAAAAGAAGGCACTACTCAAGCCAGATCTCCAGTTTGCACAGATGAAAGTTCGGAGGAGCAATTGGATGACCACATTGAGCCAGAGGAGAGGTGGGAGTCCTCCCCAGGTTTCGATGTTCTTGTGGATAACAAATCAGATGATTTGGATTTTGAGAATGATTCAGAATATCAGCTGGACCCTGAAGAGGAGCAGAGAGAGTACTTCTTTAGTTATGACTATGAAGATTCAATTCAGCATGACACTAGGTTCCCTGATGTAGAATTTTTGTACGATCGAGATGTGTATGATGCTTATGAGGGTTCAGACAATGAGTATATTTTTGATAATGTGAGGAATCCTTCTGCCCACCCCAGAGATAGAAGAAGGTTGAGTTCCATATTTTCCCAAAAGAGAAGACTCTTGCCTGTTGAACTGTCAGTTGATGTGGATCTTAGAGACTATTTGAGTACTCGCAGGGTAGTCGAGGGTGATCCTCTTATGTGTCTGTCAAGGTCTGAATATTCTCATCTGATCAATCAAAGTCTGGAAAGGCCACAGAGGCTTAGTGTGGGTTGGAAATCAAGTGGAAGATTGGTGTCAAAAGTGGGGAAGCACTCTATTGAATCAATGGGAGGCCAAGGTGGTTTTTGCAATGGTACCAACCGGCGTGGGTGGCTCAAGCACCTGGAGCCTAATCGCTCCATCAAGCGACCTTATAGGGAAAAAGGCTACCTAGACGGGAATCTGTTCAACCTGAGGTTTCTAGAAATCTGGTTTCAAGGGAGAGGAAATCCAAAGACGCATCTACTGCTTTTACAGGTTCCAAGACCCTTGCCCAGATTAGAGAAGAGAAGAGGAAAACTGAAGAAAACGGTGGGAAAACTAGGCATTTTATCGTAACTGCATCAGCAGACTTCCGGGTCCAAAACCATTGAGTGAAATCCTCAAGGACAAGGAGAGGCCAGCAAAGTAACAAACTTCTTAAATTGATTTGAATTAAGGTCCCTAGCTTTTTCCATTTTTACCAAAAAAAGAAAAAGAAAGAGGTTCCTTTAGATTTTTCTTTAGATTCAACATCTTGATTTACTCTCTGAAGTTTTGAAAATGTTGGTCCCTACTCTTATTACCGGTGAACACAATGAGAACTCTAAGGTGTTAACCTACATGATGATGAAGTGTGGTAGTCTTTCGATATAACTGAGAACAGAGCTCAACCCGGGAACAGGCAAGTCTTAGGCATACCATTTGCAGGCATTCATCAGCATGAAGCTTGCCCTGGTTTCTTGTATAGAGTTTTCTATGAATACTTAAAAGCAATAGTTTCTTGCTTATATCATTTTGAGAAGTACATTAGAAATGACCATTTTCAAGGTCTCTCTGCATGCTTTACCTTCATTCAATGATATTCGAATATGTGATCCACAGGAAATACATTTCAAATCAAAGACTAATTATACCAACAAAAGGAATCAAAATGCCTTCCCTTTATTCACAGAATTTAAACCCTGATTATTTCAGATGTCAATAAAGACTTTAACCATTACTCCTTTATTATTGTTAGGTAAGTCTCAGAAATCGAAAGATATTAAGCGCTCAAGCGTACTTGAATATTAATCGAAATGAAATTATTATGTTTCAGTTAAGATCAGATCAATTGAGAAACCCTGGTCAGTCAGTAGCCACCAGGCCCACCACCACCACAACAGGATTTCAACCCAATTAAAACAGAGCTCGGGAGATATCTGCTGTGCTTTTAGGTTAGGGTTTTTGAGGGTTTAGGGTTTGAGTAGCAAACGTCTCAAAAAATGGAAGAAATCACTCAAGGAGTCAACAACATCAATTTGGCTAACGATCCCCACAAGAAGAACCGGATTCAAGTCTCCAATACCAAAAAGCCCTTGTTTTTCTACGTTAATCTCGCCAAGGTTTCCCCTCTTTTCTTCTCCAACCCTCCCCTCGGTTCTGTGAGAATAAAGTGTTGAATTTGAATAATCGCAGTAAATTTTTGATGGGTTTTAGGTTTTTTATTCGATTTGGGCATTTTTAACCATTGGGGGATTAGCTTTTAGCTTCAACTAAGAAGCTTAATTCTTTGTTAATTTATTTCATTCTCATATTATTTGCAGAGATATATGCAACAGTACAATGAGGTGGAGTTGTCTGCACTTGGGATGGGTACGATTGACGTCTTCAAACCTCCATTTTTACTGCTTTAATTTCAGTTTTACCTCATTTCCATTGAAGCTGTTGACCTATATATTATATAACTGTACAGCATTGAGGCTTTGTGGTTCAATTTCTAGTATTCTTCCTATTAGATATTGCCCTGAAGGCACGGATATCTCCGTCACCCTTGCTTTGACTCGGGATTTACCGGTAGATTGTTTTTATTATACTTCTGTATGTGAGGAGATTGTGGATTAAGATGTGGCAAAGCTTCAATTTTATGGTACAAAGGGGTAGTAATTTGGGGGATAAAAGAAGGGTTGCAAATGTTTATTCGAATCCTAGCCCTTGGTGTTGGCGATACCATCTTGTAAGGATGGCCATAGGAACCGAGTTATGCTCTAGGTTCCATGTGGTAAAGCCTTTTCTCGAGTGCAAAGTGGTTGTAACTTGATTTTTGTTGCAGTGCATTACTATTTGTTGATTAAGCTATAGAAACATTTTTTAGAATTGCAGTAAATCGTTCTTTTCATTGATCGCTTCATATATGCAGCTATTGCGACAGTCGTCACAATTGCAGAAATTCTAAAAAACAACGGTTTGGCTGTTGAGAAGAGTAAGCAGTCTTCCACTTTTATTATCTTTCATTTATATATATTTAGAAACAAACACACACATTTTAATGTGATCATTGAATCCTGATACTGCTGGGAATCAACCTGCACCACTGTAGAGATCACTACCTGCAACCGTTGACATGAAGGACGACCCTAGAGGGCGTCCGGTCCAAAAAGCAAAGGTAAAACCAACTTTATAGCTCTTCTTGCTTCCTTTTGCATCTGCCATGATTTAATGCAAAAACATATTTGCAAGCTGAGAAACATTTGCTCTCTCCTTGTAAGATAATCTAGTGGAACCAGTATCAGACTGATGTATATGTATGTTGTTTCTCAGATTGAGATATTGTTGGGAAAGACCGAAAACTTTGATGAATTAATGGCGGCTGCTGCTGAAGAAAGAGATGGTGTAGATGGAGGAGGGCAGAGTTGAACCTTGAGATATATCTGTTTTCCTTTTGCATTTTCTTTAACTTACTCTGTGTGTGTGTTTTTTAAAACTTTTTTGGCTTATATTTTCTTGAAAATGTTGATGCCATGTTGGTATCATTGTGGAGCATGCCTTAGTGAAGACAATTATGTTTAACCTTATTTTCATGATATAGCCAAATGTTTGTTCCTTTATAAAGAAAAGTTCCAATCAATCTGATTTTTTTTTAAAAAAAAAACTCTTATTCGAACTTGAACCGGACCAATATTAGTTTCGACAGATTAGGGCTTGATTTTTTTTAATATACTGGTGTGATTACATAAAAGTATTGTTCATATATTTCCTTAACATTTATCAATACACAAGTGTGTTGAAATTGAGTTTAAACATTATCCTCTTTTTTGGTTGAATTGATTTGGTTCATTTTTATTTCATTTAAAAGCTTGGTTCATTATTTACAATAATATTAAAAAAATTATTTTTTAAATTGGTATATAATTAAACTCATATTTACCTTTTATTTTTAGATATTGGTTTTATAAAATAAAAAACAAAATTATGTATTTTTTAATAAGTGTCTAAAGTATTTTTTTTTGAAAAAGGTTTTAAACTTTCATTTTATTGAAATATGACTTAAACTTTTTTTATTTGAAATGTGCTTAAACTTTTATTTAAACTTATTTTAAAAATTTGATATTTCAACTAAAAATTTTTATATTTAATAAAACTTTAGACATTTAATCTTTTTAAAAATAATATTTTAAATATTTTTTAGCAAAAAAATAGTTTAACATTATTCAAAAAAAATATAGTTTTTTTTACTTTTTAAATTTAAACTTTATATTATAAAATCTTAAATTTGAACATTTTGATGTGATGTTATGGTGATATAATAATGAGATTAAAATTAAATTTTGACCTTATAAAAAAGATCCGTTCTAAATTCAATCCAATTCTAAGTTGACCCGACCCGAATGTATCCACCGAAATGGCAATTCGACAATTCCACGGGAACTCGCTATTTATCCTCTTTCCTCTTTGCCTCAGGCTTCTTCTTCCCATCACCATAAAAATCAGCCCCTACCCTATCAATAGTATATGAACCCTTATTAGCGATTGCCCGTTTTACCCCCTAGTTCTTCTAGGGCAAGATTCCCCAATTTTTCACATCCAATTCAATCCCTTTTCTTGAATTTTGAATATGGATGGCAACAAAGATGATGCCTTGAAATCCTTGAAAATCGGCAAAGATGCATTGGACGCCGGAGATCGAGCCCGTGCGCTCAAATTCCTCGCCAAAGCGCGCCGTCTCGACCCATCACGTCCCATCGACAATCTCTTATCAGCGGCTGCTGAAGCGAAACCCGACGATCGGTCGGCCCCGGAACCCCCTCCTGATTCTTCTCAATCCAAGCCGTCCGATAAACCCTCAATTCGCCGGAGGAATCCACCGGCTGGATCGACTGCTTCTTCTTCTTCTTCGCCGACGGCTGCTGCAGGTACGTACACGGAAGAGCAAGTCGTGATGGTGAAGCAAATCAGGAAGAAGAAGGATTATTATGAAATTTTGGGGTTAGAGAAAACGTGTTCCGTTGATGATGTTCGAAAAGCTTATCGGAAACTTTCCTTGAAAGTTCATCCCGATAAGAACAAAGCTCCCGGTGCCGAGGAAGCCTTTAAGGCGGTTTCGAAAGCGTTTCAATGCTTAAGCAATGAAGAAAGTAGGAAAACGTACGATCTCGTTGGATCAGACGAACCTGTTTACGAAAGGAGAGCTTCACCGTATCGCGGCGCGGGCAATGGATTCAATGGCTTTTACGATACCGATTTTGATGCGGATGAGATATTTAGGAACTTCTTCTTCGGTGGGATGCCTCCGGCGACTACCCAATTTCGAAGTTTCAATTTTGGGCCTGGAATGGGAGCTAGAACGGGGGATCAAGGCTCTGCTGGATTCAACATCCGAATGCTGATTCAGTTGCTGCCGGTTCTTCTAATCCTCTTGTTTAGCTTTTTACCATCATCTGAGCCTGTTTTCTCACTGTCCAGGTCGTATCCTTATGAGTACAAGTTCATAACTAAGAATGGTGTAAACTTTTACGTGAGGTCGACGAAATTCGAGCAGGATTATCCGGATGATAGTATTGAGCGTGCAAGGATTGAGGAGCGTGTTGAGAGAGATTATTACTCTATTTTGGCTCAGAACTGTAGGTTTGAGCTTCAGCGGCAGCAATGGGGATTTATTCGTGAGACGCCGCATTGTGATATGCTGGAGAAGTTTCAGTCTACAGCAGCAGCAGCTTAATGGCTTCCATTAAGGTCTTTTCCATGCTCCTGTATTATTTTTGTTCCATTAAGTTTTAAGTGCAATGATTGTGTCCATTAGCATGGGAATGATTATATATGTTAGTATGACATGTCTATTTGCTATATAAATGCACAATTCGGAATCTGGGTTCAGGATATATAGTTTGATAGCTTGTTATGCATATTGATATCTATTCTCAATGTAACTTTATCTAAAGGCCTGAATGATATATTTTATGCCTGGAGAATAACAAAAGTATGTGCTGTTAATTTTGATGATGATCAAAATCAAATGCGGTTCGGTTAGAGTTCACGAAATTTTCATTTTTGTTGCATAAATTTGTTCTCATTCTTCCAAAATTCATTCTGCTGCCCATTGAAAATGGTTCTTAAAGCAATTTTTTTGCAGCACTTGATGCTAGTACATGTTTTAGAAATATGTTTCTTGTTACTAGGGATGTGGTCTTGGACTGTTTAGACAATTCAAAATCATGCCTCGTCTTTTTGTTTTTGTCGTGAAGGGGAAGAAGAAAGGAAAGAACAGAAAAAAAAAGTGTAGAAAACTGATGCACATAAAATGAACTACTGCCCCTAGAACTCAAGCCATCAAACTGACAGACGCGACCAACTCAAACTGCCCAGGACATACATTAAGAAGCTACGAAACATATTGACAACTAATACTTACCTTCAATGAAATTTCTCATACCGAGTGTCCTTAGTCCAGCCTGCATGCTGCTTGATTTTTCCTTAAAGAAACTCTTGATTGATCTTTGTTCCACGCCAAGTTCTTGAAAACTGTGGCAATATATAGATGCTACCCGAGACTTATTACCTTGCTTTGATTTCAACAAATTGTGGAAACACATGTATCTTGTAAATTGCTCCGTACCTGGCATCATTATATACTTTCTCGTATTAGTGTTAAAATGGGTAGAAACTTTTGTATTTGGAATGCTAGCATGCAATCTTACAATTTGATGTGTCACACAATTAAATCAGTTTTCTCTTACTGGATGGTTACTGATATGACTCGAATATGACAAACAATTTTCCCTTTTCAAAATGTTGCTTTTGAAACACCAAGTACAATGTTTTAGTTAAAGTGCAAGCTTTGCCTGGTTTCATGTTCTTATAGTATGCTGCTGGAGGAGTTTGATTAAGAACAAATTGAATCCCTTCTCTCCTTTCGGCATATCTAATCTTTTGATTACGTGTTTGATGCTGATTAAGATGTTGAAAAAAATCACTTCCCCTTCGTCTTAATACACTAACAATGACGGTGTGCATTTGTGATGCAGGTGACAAACTGAACGAAAACGGTTGGACTCGTCATGTTGCACTATCTGCTTTCCATCCGTGGCAAACACGGAACTGCACTCTGTTTTGGACAGTACTCATGGCATGGCAAAAAACAAAATCTTTGCAATTTACATAGTTTTTAAGGTTTGCAGTTCCTGTATAAAGCTGTTAAGGGAAGCATTAGACCACATACTAATATTTTTTATTGATATATTTGCTTAGTGTGAGAATATATATCGAGATTTGATGTATGCCCAGAATGTTATCTGGACTGATATGGCTTATGCAGACCATCCATTTTGATGTTAATCGAGTTATATTAACTGACAAAACAGTCTTCATTTCAATCATCAAACGTTTGATTTTTTGTGTTTCTTGTTTTGATAGAAGGACACAATTGATTGTAGAAATGTATTCTTGTTTTGGTTTAGATGTTCTTTCGGGACACTTTTAAGGGTTTCTTGATCATCCGCAAAACTAAGTCGAGTAAGTTGGACCCTTTTTGTCTTGGGATGATACTGAAAAACCTTGTTTTCGGTAGCAACATTAAGCAAACCGGACAATACCTCCATGGCCATCACAAAAACATAAGGGGACCCATTTGCCCCTTTAAAGTAACCTTCAAGACAAGTCCACCATTTATAGAGATGGAAAACCTTGACATTGTGATGCAACCCTCCAACCATGATATGAACTTTTTTAGGCACTGAAGTCACAGCTGTTGAGTTGAAATAATACTGAACAGCACCAATAAAATCCATTTCCACAATCTGAAGTGTGCATTGTCACCATTTTGTGCAAATATAGCATCATTTGTCTCACTATTCTCAACTGGTTTAATCAAATTTTGCAGGGTGCAACGACTCCTGTAGCACATCCACTGTGGTAACCAACACATTATAATTCTTAGGGGTGTTCATGCTTAACCAACGTACTACAACGATGAAACTGTAAGTTATGTTCTTAGTGCAATTAGATGATAATGTCTAAAGATAATATATTCATCTTATTATTGTTAAAACAACGATAAACCATGAACACCCTTTATATTTATAGAAACTCTAAAACTAAAAATCTTTTTCAATAAGATTTTCTATTTAAAATACATTTAATCATTAAAATGTCTCATTCCAATAAATTTCAGAACTAATTTGAAAATAAAATACAACTTAATTATAACTATTCAAATGAGCAAACTAAAGAGGGGTGGTTATGACATTATCATCAAGTCACAATTGTACATTAAATAATTAAAAAAATTTTTTTACTGGGACCATCTTTTAAATTCCTTTATTATTTTTTTAATACATTAAGGGTTTTAGGTTTTAGGTTTAGGGGTTTAGAAATTTGGATTGAATTCAATGTTGATTAAGAATTTAGGGTTTAAAGTTTAAAAAGGGGGGTTTGACATTGTTTTTAAGATTAAGGTTGTACATTTTATTTGGGTTTTATTTTTTATATACCATAAAGTTTGTGTAAAATTAATTTTAGAATTTATTAATTTGATGACTACGTTTGTCAAGAAATATTTAATATCCAATTTTTAATAACGTAAGTTTTGTCATCAATTATTGAATATGGTTTTACTTTTTAGGATAAGCTATCGGGGTTTAAGATTATTTCTCTAAATATTTTTTTAAATTTCTTTAATATTGTCGTTTTTGACGGTGGTCTTAATGCTACCGTTTAATTTTTTTTCTTTTATTTGTCATTTCGTTTTATTTTTTTTTCAAATAAAAATTTTCTTTTTTTTGATTCGTTATTTTAGGTAATAAATTGTTTAAAAAAATAAGCTCTATTTTTTGAGCAACTATTTTTGTCTAACTTATGAAATAATTGTATCTTTATTTTATAGTATTTTTAATTATGAGTTTTAGATTAACGGAAAATTTTGCATGATTAATTTTTCTAATCTTCACTCATAAAACAAATATTGTATTTAGTGGAAGAGACAGTAAAATTTTTACGATGATTGTTGGATTTTTAATATAGCATATACATTTTTTGATAATAAAAAGAGTCTTATTAAAAACTTTTTTTTTTTAATGTCATTTTGTTTTATTTTTTTTCAAGTAAGAATTCTTCTTGTTTTGGTTCTTTATTATAAAACATTTTATTCATATTTAAACCATCTATTTTAACAAATACTTTAATTTTTTTAATCCCAAACCCATACAATTAGCCCCAAAATCGTCCAATTAAATCCCAACAGAACAGCACCAAAAATTTTTTATAATTACAAGTTAGAAATTTTCAATCAAATATGTTTATAGAATGTTTAATTTTTTTTTTCATGTCTTCAGGTTACATGTTTAATTTTCTTTCTTCAAAAGCTTATTTGGTGGACTTTAACCTTATTTTTATGACTTGGGATGTTGTATTTATCTTATTTTTATTTATATTTAATGAAATTCAATTTTTTGTTATTGTTCAACAAAAAAACTATTCCTTATTTTATTCTAAAGTATATTTATTAGATTTAGTAACCAACAAATTCAAATATGTGCACGAAAGTAAAAGTTTTATTTTAAAAAATTGAATATATTTATGACAAAATTATCGATCTCCGATAGTCACTTTAGTTCAAACATTGTAGGTTATATATAACAATATTATAAATTTTGTTGAAGCTTAAAATGAGCACAAACAATGAATAAGGGAGGTGAAGGAGAATCAAGGTTGGTTCAATTCTCCTTAGTTCAGGTTGTCACAGACAATTGATTCAAAAGAAGAAGATTTATAATCAGATGTTATTAATGGGGCATTATTCCTCTCAGTTCAGCTTGTCTCGTTCTCTGTAGTTACATGCGTCTTTATAACCTCAAGTACTATTATTGATGGGACAACATAACTATTTAATGGGCGACAAAGTTAGATCCAACTCTCAATTTATAGATTTTTCAGTCTAGTCATGTGAGTGAAACGTTATAAATTTTGACATTAACTGTTTTTAAGATCATGTAGGCCTATAGTTTCTTTTTCTTCGAAATTATAATGAATACAGTCATGTGAGGAATATATCAAACACTTCCATTCATAATTATAAATCCATTCAAATTGTGACATAGACAATGAAAGTCATCTTGTTCATGAACTCTAACCCAGAGTTGAGACATTATTTTTGTCTTGCGCCGGTATTTTACAGACGACGATGCAGTTAACGACCCTAAGACAATATCAGACGAAGAATTTCCTGGAATGCTTGAACGACTTCTGGGTTTCTTCCAAGCAACGGTTCTTCTCATCTCTCGTCCAGCTCTGAATTACCAGAAATGAATATCACCATTGTTTATCACTATGAAATAATTATAGAATTCTGCAAAATGACACTTTACCTCGAAACTTTATTCAGTTTATCCCGGACATTCTGCAACTGTTGGGAAAGGTCACCATCCCATTTATAATATTCTAACTCCTTGTTGTCGAGTAACTTCTCAGCTACTTAACACAGAGACGGACCAAAATTTTATACTTGTCGACACACATTGGAAGCTAATGGAGTATATTTAGTTTACCTTCTTCCCAATCATCCGGCCACCGGCCGAGTGGGCGAAATATGTGTTGTAGAAATGGCATATGGATGCTTGAGGATCCTTGTCCGATATTTCTTCAAGATACTCGGCATAGGTAACACCGGGAGATGATGGTTCCGGAATGGCATAGCCTTGCTGTTGGAACCACTTCAAGTCCTTTGCCAAGCTTTCAGATCTTTCCAATCCGGTGTTTCTGAATTCCCCATCTAATCACAAAATCAACAACACAAACAGTTCAGAAAGGACCAAATTATCATCATGAAATTAAGAAGAAAGGGAAACTTACAGATTGGGAGAGCGGCCTTTTCAACAATGCTTTCAAGCGTATCGTAGACCAGTTTGATATCCACAAGGAACTTCAAGTAGCCATCAATGGTGGGTTCCCATTGCCGCATGGAACGTTCTTCCGGCTGTTTCACTTCTTTTTGTCCTTCCTTTGCTTGCTCTTTGGTGTGCAGTTTCATAGCCACCAACCTCATCTCCTCCACAAACCCATTAGCCTCTCCGGCGTACCTCTTCCGGGGCATCTCCTCCGTGGTGGCCGACACGACGTAGTTCTTAGTAGCCATCATGGGAAGTTTAAAAGACTGTGTTTTGGCACACTGGGTTTTCTGAGAAGAGTATGGGATTGGGAAATCGGGATCAGAGACGCCATTGATATAGAGGTTTCGTGCTGAGTTTTATATTGAATATGGTTTTTGTTTGTGAAGAAGAAAACGATTGAACCTTAAACAACACTGATATTCAAAAGGAAAAGATTAAAAAAGTTTGGATTGGCGATTCAATTACTCTTACATACAGTAGTAAAGTTAAAAAATTTCGAGTTGAGACGTCGTATAACTTAAACTTTATTAAAAAAATTATTCGAGCCGAATCGAGTTTTTTAATTTTTATATAAATTTAATTATAATTATTTATTCTATCATAGTACGATTTGATTCCAATTTAAACGAATTTTTCTCGGCATGTATTTCTTCATTTTCTTTTTTATTTGTATATATTTATCAGAAAAATTTGAAGAACTCGACTCGAACTTAAAAATCAACCAAATAATTATTAAAATTTTTGAGTTATTTAAATTTTCATTTTACAGTTAAAATTTTATTTGAATTTTTTCGAATCGAATCAAAATAAATCAAAAACCCAACTCTTCTCCTTCTCGTTGAAGCAATGGGAAACAAACTGCTTCAAGAATGTGTGAACGGGCAAATATTAGGCAATAACGGTCTAACCTCCAATTTATGAATTTACCACCGGTAAATCTAAGTTTTCAAAATAATCAAGTAAAACGGGGTAAATTACTTTGTTCATCACTTAACGTTTTCTTATTCTTATTTTGGTCATTAAAATTTAAATTTTTTAGTTTAACCATTACACTTTCTACATATTAAAATATCAAAATGATAATTTGATATAATTTTGAGGGCTAAAATAAATCAAATCTACCATTGCTGTGTTAATGGATTTTGATGTCGACCTCTATAGTTTTAAATATGACTCCACCTAACATTATCGTATCATTGGATTATTAATTTATTTTTTAATATAAGATTCTTTATTTAAAAAAAAACTCAGAACACAAAATAAATCCGAATTTTCTACGATAAGCATCATTCACTTTTTAACAGAGACTACTTACTGAGTTCAACAGTTTATTAATATTTTATAATTTAAAATAAATAATATAAATTATTGCACTTATATTATTTGAGAATCAAATACGAGACCAATATATAAAATTCTCTTATTACTCTATCAATAATTATTTGTTAAAATAATTTTTACGCATATATTATTACATAAATATTTTCATTCATCATTATAGTTGATGTGGTAAAAACTAGTAATTATGTATTCATAAATTTAAAAGGGGTGAAATATTTTTTATCTGATAAAAACCATTTATTTATATTTTTATTTTTAATTATGAATTTGTTTATATCCATCTTTCGCCTCCTCTTTATTTATTATATTTTTTATCATGTTTTTAAAAAGTTTATAACACGTTACCCGAGGATTTACCCAAATATTGTTGTCCAATTTTTTTTCCAACAATATGGTTCTCAAGTTTATTTCCTGAAATATGGTTGATTACTTAGCAGTCAGAAGTCAGACTACGTTCATCCCGTTTTTTAACAATATTTTACTAAAATATTTAAAAAATGAGATTGCAGTCGTCCTCCATTGATCCATGCACGCCATGTGTAAAAAATATTGTTTGAAGTCGGACTGCAATCTATCCGAGTTTATTATTTTAATATTAAAATGAAAGTCATTGTTTGAAATCGGACTGTAATCTATCCGACTTCTAATTTGCTACAGTAAAGTACCATAATATTAAAAATAAAGTGGGGAGTGTCATATTGTTTGAAAAAAAATTGGCAACAATATTAGGGTAAAATCTCCCACGTTACCGGTACATCAAATTGAAGATCAAAATTATTTTTCATGATTCTTTATCTAAAGTCTTGGGAATAAAGTTTAAAAAATTAGGGGAAGTTTTTTATTTGATATTTTTAAATACAAAAATTTAAAAATAATTAATTCATGATGAATTGTAACTAATTTAATTAAATTATTTTATTCATATTTTGTAATGATGATGAAATGTTTTAAATTTAAAATGTACAATAAAATCATAGTTGGTGGATGATAATAACTACAACTATAAGAATAATTATAATAACTCTTTCTATCACAATTTAATTAATTTTATTCATTTGAAAACGCGCATACAAATAAACTACTTAAATTTAATTTTTTTTTTAATATTAATATTTTATTTTCAATTAAAAACACTAAATGAGTTTGACTTATAATAAATCAACAATTATTCAAAATGTTTAGGTAATGAGTGAAATACAAAGATAATCAGTTGGAATTTATGGACACTTAAGCTTCATGTGCAAAGGCTCAAATTAGTCCATTTATTTTCATCTTTGAAGCCCAGTTCTTGAAATTGTCCATTAACAAACGTTTGATAAAATTTTAGGTCTTATAGTCTTCAAAACCTTAGATCTTGACCAGTGGCGGAGCCACATGTAGTTTAGGGATCAATTGACTCTACTTGATTTGTTGTGGTATAAGATTTTTAAGAGTTAAATGGGGTTTTCAAAGAGTTAGGGTACCATTTTTCATGAAAATATTAGAACTTACCCCACTTAATTTGTTTTGGTATGAGGGCAACAATATTTATATTGTAGAGGTATGAAAATCCTCGTACCCAAAGTCTACTCTGACCCTACTATATAATAATCCTGACTCCGTCACTGATCTTGACTTTGCTATTGGGCCTTTTGAAAGTGTTAATCCTTGTTCGTATCTACAACCCTCACTGCATCACGTTTGACATTATCTCACCATATTACCACATCTAGAGTCGTCTCGAATATTTTTGGATTTTGAGCGAAATTTCAAGATAGACCTTGTAGAACAAGAGTATATATATCATATTAATTTGAACTATTAATTTGATATTTCGTTAACAAAGCATTTTTGTTGTTGTTTTGTTTAGAAAATAATAAGGAGCAACCACTAACTTACAAGCATGGGCGATACCCGGTGAGGATCAGCGGGGCTATGGTCCCCCCTAAATTTTTTAAAATGGGAAAATTTTAAGTTGGTGTAATAGTAAAATTATATTTTAGTCTCCTAAAAACATATAATATATATTGTTGTCCCCTAAATTTAAATATTTTTAAATAGTTACCTCAATAAATAATGTTGAGTTCCGCCACTACTTACAAGATTACCACTTTAAACGTTATTGAAGTTGTAAAGATAGAAAATGAAGCCTTGAGCAATCGTTCATGTTGCTCCTCATCCGAGACCTCTTGATCACATCCTATTACTAATATGAACCATTTAACCCATTATGAGAAAATAAAAAAGAAAGAAAAAGAAGAGATGATGAACTTTCTTTTGGTGTTTGATTTGACTAAAAATGATGTTGAAGACCGACAATGATATTGTTGAGGAGAGTAGCCTGTCTATCATGGTCAAATTGTGCCCTCGGCTTTAGCATTTGGATGTGAATGGGCTCTATGGCATCACATATAAAGGTCTTCTACCTCTTCTTGAGAGTTGTAAGCCCGAACTTGTGAAAGTGAATTTAAGCGATCACTTAAAGTTGATTAAAAAGATTCATTAATTAATTGAGGGGTCAAAATATTAATATTATTTTATTTTATATATGTTTGAATATTGACATTAATCTTTAAAATGTACTGGTATAGTGAAGCTAATTAACACGGACTGTTCATTTTTGTTTCTTTATTTTCCGTAAGTCATGAGTTCTAGACTTATCAGAAACAATATATTCCTTCTCTTAGAGTCTTCTCTTCCCTTATAATAGAATTAAAATTAAAATTAAAATTAAAATTAAAATTAGACTTTATACATTTTTTTTTTACACGGGCAGCAACATTCAGCACGTTTTTCTTTTGTTCCGACAAAGTGGTCATGCTGGTTTCTCCATGGCTTAGTGTTTCCCTAGGGACTTTCACTGTTTTTGCAGATGGCCTAAAATATCTTTGTATGGTGGTTCTATTTTTGGCAATAATACTTTGTACGGTGATTCGTTTGATATATATTTTAGGCATAAAGTAAAAAAAAAAATTAATATTTGACTGAATAGTTATTTTAGTTTATATTTTTTTGAGCAATTCAATTCTTAACCTTTTATTTTATGTCAAAATGGTCCCTACAGATAAAAACTGTCAGTCAACTAACGATAAATAGCTTGAAATGACGTGACAAACATATATGGCAGTGTACGTTGATATGAGAATATTATATAGACAAATATGTTGACTTGAAAAAATATTACATAAGTCAAAAAATAATTTTATAAAATTATATAAAATATAAAATATTTTTTATGCTTACTTATCATTCTGTCAAGTCATTTCAAATTGTTTATCCTCAGTTTTCTAACAATTTTTATTTGTAGAGGGGTCATTTTGACCCAAAGTAAAACATTGAAAATTGAATTACTCCAGAAAAAGAATATGAACCAAAATAACTATTCAATCGTTGAGGTATTTTTAATTTTATGTCTATATTTTATAACGTAGAAATAAGAAAATTAATATTAATCTAAAACCCCTTCCAAAATTAACTAATGGCATTATGTCATGATAAGCAAACCTCTAATTAAATAATCCATGCAATGGGAATTGTTTTATATGGTAGGTGCATAGATAAACTCAATGATAAAAAAAGTTTAATTGTTAAATAAGTGTATAAATTATACATTTTGTTTAGATAGTGCTTAAAGTATTTTTCAGGTTAAGTAGGTGTCTAACGTTTTTAACGCTACTCTTTTGGGTGTCACGCTGTTAACTTACTTTTAAAAAATCTCTATATTTCTTAAAATTTACAAAATAACCTCAAAATCTCCAAACTTGGTCACTGTTGTCACCGTTCATCACGTTGTCAGAGACGGAATGAAACCTTTTTCTCTTGTTGTAAGACCCGAATGTCGTTTGTTGACCGATCAACCATCGTTTATCGTCGATCGTTTTTTAGAGTTTTGACTTTATTTTGATGATATGTATGTTGTCAGTCGACTATCGGCGACAAAAAAAAATGGTAGAAATGATCATAAGGTCTGGTGACGAGAATGATGGGCACGCGTCGGAGATTGACAGAGACAACAACTAAAAATCGAGATTTCGAACTTAAAAATTTAGTGATTTGGACTATTTTGAGAATTTTAAAATATTTTTAAAATTTGTTAAAATAATTTGTATACATATATTATCACTCTATCAATAATTTTTTGTTAAAATAATTTGTATACATATATTATTACATAAATATTTTCATTCATCATTATAGTTGATGTGGTAAAAAAATAGTAATTATGTATTCATAAATTTAAAAGGGGTGAAATATTTTTTATCTGATAAAAACCATTTATTTATATTTATATTTTTAATTATGAATTTGTTTATATCCATCTTTCGCCTCCTCTTTATTTATTATATTTCTTATCATGTTTTTAAAAAGTTTATAACACGTTACCAGAGGATTTACCCAAATATTGTTGTCCAATTTTTTTTCCAACAATATGGTTCTCAAGTTTATTTCCTGAAATATGGTTGATTACTTAGCAGTCAGAAGTCGGACTACGTTCATCCCGTTTTTTAACAATATTTTACAAAAAATATTTAAAAATGAGATTGCAGTCGTCTTCCAT
Source organism: Hibiscus mutabilis (assembly GCA_019671005.1). Classification (NCBI taxonomy): domain Eukaryota; kingdom Viridiplantae; phylum Streptophyta; class Magnoliopsida; order Malvales; family Malvaceae; genus Hibiscus; species Hibiscus mutabilis. Next base: position 83,543,261 of record CM033715.1, read on the forward strand.
TGATCCATACACGCCATGTGTAAAAAATATTGTTTGAAGTCGGACTGCAATTTATCTGAGTTTATTATTTTAATATTAAAATGGAAATCACTGTTTGAAGTCGGACTGTAATCTATCCGACTTTTAATTTGCTACAGTAAAGTACTATAATATTGGAAATAAAGTGGGGAGTGTCACATTGTTGAAAAAAAAATGGGTAAAATCTCCCACGTTACCAGTACATCAAATTGAAGATCAAAATTATTTTTCATGATTCTTTATTTAAAGTCTTGGGAATGAAGTTTAAAAAATTAGGGGAAGTTTTTTATTTGATATTTTTAAATACAAAAATTAAAAAACAATTAATTCACGATGAATTGTAACTAATTTAATTAAATTATTTTATTCATATTTTGTAATGATGGTGAAATGTTTTAAAATTTAAAATGTACAGTAAAAAACATAGTTGGTGGATGATAATAACTACAACTATAAGAATAATTATAATAACTCTTTCTATCACAATTTAATTAATTTTATTCATTTAAAAACGCACACAAATCATACAAATAAACTACTTAAATTTAATTTTTTTTTAATATTAATATTTTATTTTCAATTAAAAACACTAAATGAGTTTGACTTATAACAAATCAACAATTATTCAAAATGTTTAGATAATGAGTGAAATACAAAGATAATCAGTTGGAATTTATGGACCCTTAAGCTTCATGTGCAAAGGCTCAAATTAGTCCATTTATTTTCATCTTTGAAGCCCAGTTCTTGAAATTGTCCATTAACAAACGTTTGATAAAATTTTAGGTCTTATAGTCTTCAAAACCTTAGATCTTGACCAGTGGCAGAGTCACATGTAGTTTAGGGATCAATATACTCCACTTGATTTGTTGTGGTATAAGATTTTTAAGAGTTAAATAGGGTTTTCAAGGAGTTAGTGTACCATTTTTCATGAAAATATTATAATTGACCCCACTTATTTTGTTTGGGTATGCGGGCAACAATATTTATATTGTAGAGGTATGGAAATCCTCCTACCCAAAGTCTACTCTGACCCTATTATATAATAATCTTGACTTTGCTATTGGGCCTTTTGAAAGTGTTAATCCTTGTTCGTATCTACAACCCTCCCTGCATCACGTTTGACATTATCTCACCATATCACCACGTCTAGAGTCGTCTCAAATATTTTTGGATTTTGAGCGAAAACTCAAGATAGACCTTGTAGAACAATAGTATATCATATTAATTTGAACAATTAATTTGATATTTCGTTAACAAAGCATTTTTGTTGTTGTTTTGTTTAGAAAATAATAAGGAGCAACCACTAACTTACAAGCATGGGCGATACCTGGTGAGGACCGACGGGGCTATGGTCCCTCTAAATTTTTTAAAATGGGAAAATTTTAAGTTGGTGTAATAGTAAAATTATATTTTAGTCTCCTAAAAACATATAGTATATATTGTTGTCCCCCAAATTTAAATATTTTTAAATAGTTACCTCAATAAATAATGTTGAGTTCCCCAACTGCTTACAAGGTTACCACTTTAAACGTTATTGAAGTTATAAAGGTAGAAAGTGAAGCCTTGAGCAATCGTTCATGTTGCTCCCCCATCCGAGACCTCTTGATCACATTCTATTACTAATATGAACCATTAAACCATTGTGAGAAAAAAAGAAAAGAAAAAGAGGAGATGATGAACTTTCTTTTGGTGTTTGATTTGATTAAAAATGATGTTGAAGATCGACAATGATATTGTTGAAGGGAATAGCCTGGTTATGATGGCCAAATTGTGCCCTCAACTTCAGCATTTGGATGTGAATGGGCTCTATGGCATCACATATAAAGGTCTTCTACCTCTTTTGAGAGTTGTAAGCCGTGAAAGTGAATTTAAGCGATCACTTAAAGTTGATTAAAAAGATTTATTAATTAATTGAGGGGTCAAAAATATTAATATTATTTTATCTTATATATGTTCGAATATTTACATTAGTCTTTGAAATGTATTGGTATAGTGAAGCTAATTAACACGGACAATTTATTTTTGTTTCCTCATTTCCTGTAAATTATGAGTTCCAGACTCATCATAAGCATTTCATTCTTTTTTTTAGATTCTTATCTTCTTTTCTCTTCTAAATAAAATTAAAATTAAAATAAGGTTTTATAAAATAAAAAATTACACGGGCAGCAACATTCAGCAAGTTTTTTTTTTTGTTCCGACAAAGTGGTCATGCAGGTTTCTCCGTGGCTTAGTGTTTCCCCAGGGACTTTCACTGTTTTTGCAGATGGCCTAAAATATCTTTGTATGGTGGTTCGATTTTTGGCATAATACTTTGTATGGTGGTTCGTCTGATATATATTTTAGGCATCAAAAAATTCTTTCAATATTTGACTGAATAGTTATTTTGGTTTATATTTTTTGAGCAATTCAACCCTCAACTTTTTATTTTAGGTCAAAATGGTCCCTCTACAGATAAAAATTATCAGTCAACTAACGGTAAATGACTTGAAATGACGTGACAAACCTATATGGCAGTGTACGCTGATATGACAATATCATATAGACAAATATGTTAACTTACATCAGTCAAAAAATAATTTTATAAAATCATATAAAATATAAAATAATTTTTTATGCTTACTTACCATTCTGTGAAGTCATTTCAAATTGTTTATCCTCAGTTTTCTAACAATTTTTATCCGCAGAGGGGTCATTTTGACTCAAAGTAAAACATTGAGAATTGAATTACTCCAAAAAAAAAAGAATATGAGCCAAAATAACTATTAGATCGTGGGGGTATTTTTTAATTTTATGTCTATATTTTATAACGTAGAAATAAGAAAATTAATATTAATCTAAAACCCCTTCCAAAATTAACTAATGCCATTATGTCATGATAAGCAAACCTCTAATTAAATAATCCATGCAATGGGAATTGTTTTATATGGTAGGTGCATAGATAAATTCAATGATAAAAAAAAGTTTAATTGTTAAATAAGTGTATAGATTATACATTTTGTTTAGATAGGTGCTTAAAGTATTTTTCAGGTTAAGTAGATGTCTAACGTTTTTAACGTTACTCATTTAGGTGTCACGCTGTTAACTTACTTTTAAAAAATCTCTATATTTCTTAAAATTCACAAAATAACCACAAAATCTTCAAACTCGGTCACTGTTGTCACCGTTCATCACGTTGCCAGAGACGGAATGAAACCTTATTCTTTTGTTGTAAGACCCAAATGTCGTTTGTTGACCGATCAACCATCGTTTGCCGTCGATCGTTTTTTAGAGTTTTGACTTTATTTTTATGATATGCATGTTGTCAGTCGACTATCGGCGACAGAAAAATGGTGGAAATGATCATAAGGTCTGGTGACAAGAATGATGGGCACGCGTCGGAAATTGACGGAGACAACAACTGAAAATCGAGATTTCGAATTTAAAAATTTAGTGACTTGGACTATTTTGAGAATTTAAAAAAAAAATTAAAAATAAAACATGACACATGTCATATTTTTATTGGCTAATAAAATGTTTTTAATGAATGTTAATGACAAGACACCTAAATAAAAATCTTAAAGATATTAGACACTTATTTAACTCAAAAAAATATTTTAAATACTTATCTAAAATAAAATGTATAGTTTAAATACTTATTTATATGGTAAGCCATAAAAATATACTCATGCTTTATTATCCTCACTAGAATTATGTCATGTGAGGAAATTTCTTTTAAAAAATATCCAAGAGATAAGTCAATAACTGAGAAGTGAAAAGACATCATTAGCCTCGTTGGATTTTAAGTTTTAACCAATGAACGACAGCCCACCTCTATTAGCCCCAAAATCCCCACCGACCGCCAATTACTTCTGCACCGCGGTCCCACCACCTTCTCTTTTTATTCGTGTTGAAATATCTTGTTATTGAACACGTTAAAGGATGATATGTTTCGAATAATATAATATATAGGTGCATGAGTTTATCCAACTTTAAATCGAATTAAGATATTGTATTTGTAACTTAATTAAAATACTAGAAAAAGGCCTTATTTATTTTAATTCATTTTTAAGATATTTATTTTAATTCTAAATAAATTCGATTGAACTCATTACTTTGTAGTAAATGATGATATCATTCCTTTTAAGTAATTTAAATTAAAATATTTTAATTTGTAAATGCGTATGAGTTTATTCAAATTTTAAATCAAATTAGATGGTTAAAGTTCGATTTTAACTCAACTAATTAACATTTCTAATGGTGTATGTATTGAGTTTAATTCCTCTCGAACCAAACACATCTTTAATACTCCAGCTCAGGAAATTCCCACGTGTTCGTCATCACATGTGTTGCTCAATCACTGAAATCAACGGTCCAGATGTTTCCGTACGTCCACTGATAGTCCACATAAAAACCAGCACCGCCTCTTCTCTTCTCTCTTAAAACTGCACCCGGGAGGAGTAGGAGCTAAGATCTTTGGCTTATTTCAGGAATTAACCCTTTAATTTACTTGAACATTTCAATTTAGTACAAAATGCTGTTAAGGAGCTCATCGACGCCGTTACTTAATTCACGGATCCCACACTCGAAGGAGCCGTCGCCGGATACCGAGTCGTCGTACCTGATTTCCCGAACCCGGTCCGTTTCTTTCAGAGTTTCGTGTTCGGCCTCGGTTTCTGTCGGTTCGAACGAAGACTCGAGGCGGAGTATGACGAGGGCGGTGTCGGAGACGGATCTGAGGATGACCAGCTTTCCGGTGGTCCCTAAGATGGGGAAAGTTAAGCAAAATAACGGGATCTTGCGTGGGATCTTCGTTGAGGAAGAAGAGGAGGTGGAGAAAGAAGAAGCTGGATTTCATTTGCGGAGAACGGGGTCGCTTGCGGTGGAGGAAGAATGTGGAATAGGCGGCGGTGGATCCGATTCCGATGGTAACGAATGGAGCTCGTGGGATTCGAACAACGGAAATGATGGAACCGAATTGTATTATCGGAAAATGATCGAGGCTAACCCTGGAAATTCACTTCTCCTCAGCAATTACGCTAGGTTCTTAAAAGAGGTAACTTTAGATCATCGTTTTCATTCATTTTCTTTCAAGTAAATGAAAGGTAAACCGAGTTTTTGAGTTTAATCTAATATCGGAAAACCGAACAGGTCCGTTGGGATTACGTGAAAGCTGAAGAATACTGTGCCAGGGCGATCTTGGCAAATCCAAATGACGGGAATGTTCTATCTATGTATGCTGATTTAATCTGGGAAACTCGCAAAGATAGTTCCAGAGCTGAAACTTACTTCGATCAAGCTGTTAAAGCTGCCCCCGATGACTGGTAAATACCCCGAAAAACTAAATTCTAACAAATGGGTTTCATGTTTATGTTCAAATTTACAGTGATTGATGAAACAATTTAAACTTTTTTTTAAAAAAAATGAAAATTTGCAGTTATGTGCTAGCATCATATGCACGGTTTCTTTGGGATGCTGAGGAAGAAGAAGAAGACGGGGAAAATTTGAGTAAAGAATCAGAACAAAGCTTTATCCATGGAGTTACTTCAATGCCTCCTCCTTTTACTGTTGCTTCTTAAGACTTCTTTCTAACTATTGTTGATAGTATTAGTTTTTCTTTGTTTTGTGTTAAGTAGAAATGAACGAGTTACGAGTTAGCTTTGTAGTTATTGAGAACTCTGTTTTGATCTTCTCGTCCTTGGAACTTGGAAGTATCTATCATGTAAAAGTAAAAAATAAGATATGAAAATAATTCCACTGAAATGTTCTTGTTTCTCTCTTTTCAAGCCCTCTCTTTTGATTTCTCTTTGAAAATTCATGTGAAGTTTGAGATAATACTCAAATTCTTTTAACATGATATTTTAGACTTCATTGATCAAGATAGTGGCTTGGTCCAACCTTTTGGACTTCTTTTTTTGGTGTTAAAAAGATCAAATTAATTACTCATGTATTGTGTTAAAAGGATCAAATTAGTTACCCATGTGTTGTGTAGCTAAAGAAGATAAACACCCAGATTTTGATAGATTTTGCCCTTTTTTCCTCTTCTGGTTTTTTCACAGATTTCATCAAATTCTGGAGAACATGAAGATCAAACCTTTTTTTCAGGGAAAACTAGCTATTGGGAGACAAGGGGAGCTAAGGAAGGGGATCAGATGATCTAAAACCAACCTAGAACTGAACCACTGACCAACCCGATTCCCAGGAACACACCAACACGAAGCGTGTTGGGTATCCAGTAGTCAGTCCAAGCATAAACCCTTGAGCCACTTCGGTCCTTGGAGGCTAGCGGTGAAAAGTGGATGGAATAAAAGTCTGGCGATGCAACCCCATGTGGCTTTCTTTAAATTCTGTAGAACATATATTGCAGGTAGAGACTTCCCCCACGAAATCTGCCACATTATACATTGTGATCAGGAAAACAGGATACCAGTCCAAAGAAGCTTCAGTTCTAGATCCCCGGCTATAAATTCGGGGGGGGGGGGGGACCAGACAGGGTCGCTACATATATCATGAGAATATGCGCATCGCTGGCCACCAGATCTTCCTCGCCACGGTCCAAAACTGTGGTCTCGAGCAAAGTGGATCATCTCCGAGAATTCTGTAATGTTGTTGCATCAATGGATGGTTGTGCTGACTATCCAAGAATTCTTGTATAGCAAATGGCAGCAAAACCAGATTGTTGTGCTGACTATGAAGTAAAAGTGAGCACTCGCTCACAAGCCCTCCAGGGTTTGCGGAAGTGAAGCCTGAGTTATTATTCAGAAGATCGAAACCAGCACACCTATGTGTTGGATTTGGTTACATATTAGAGTCGTATTACATTCCGGATCGCACAGCAACTGTTATAGTCTCTTTCCTACAGGAAATATGGTGATAAGAATTAAGAAGAATAAAGTTTGCACTTGGATGGAATAAACTCCATATTCCGAGGAATCTTTTTTTAAACACACGGTAAAGGTAATATATAGCTAATAGCACACCCGAAGAGCTCCAGAAAAAATGTCCTGCATGTACTGGTTTGGAAGCTTTCCAGCAGATCCTATCAAGCTGCCTGCTATCAAATCCATTTGCTGAACCACATATCACAACTGCTGCAACCGTCACGGATGTAATCCGTCCTTGATGATGTCTTTAATGTTGTTGAAGACGGCTACTTTGATCGTAAGTTCTAGGAAGGCATGCAAGTGATTCTTGCAAAGTAATGGCTGTAAAAGAAAGGGTATAATGATAGGTGATATGCGGAAGTAAGGGAAGGATGTCTTGAAGGAAATGAAAGTGAAAAATGGAAGGAAAAGTTGAAGGGTGATAGTTTCGGATATGGTGGTATTTAGGGTGAAAAGGTGATGATAGTATCTTAAAGAATTAAGGAAGAAACTAGGCTATAGAAAGCCTAACCCCTAATCTTATAGGATGTCTTTAAGGGATGGTAGAACGGACTTGGACCCATTGGTTATAAAGAACAAGAACTACAAGTATCAAGGTGGATAGAGAGGTTTGATGCTGCAATTACAAAGTACATGATAAGTTGATAAAGTTTAATTAAGAACTAAATGAGAGAAAATTCTCACAAAGATAATTTTATATATCAAATGAACGTGCTTACAACTGAAAATACAAGTTCTATTTATAGTGGTTGAAAGGGCATGGCCGAAAAGGCCTCTAAACTATTCAGCAAGGGCAAAAATCTCGTAACAAAGTCATGATTCTTCTAACATAGTCGAATAGTGATGGTGGTGGTTCAAGTTGGCGCCAAATGCTTTCCCTTCATATGTTTGCCGCCTAATTCAAGATTCCCTCCAAAGTGTAGGGACTTGTTCCTTAGGGGACGTGACCCTTGAGGTGGTGAGCTAGCATATGTAGGTGGAGCTGAAATGCGTTGGTTGAGCTTGGAGTGAGATGGATTGAGCTAAGCTAGCTAGCTGAAAGAGCTAGCTTAATCTCCAAGCTGATTTGAGCTTCCACGAGTTGCCCTTAGCTAGGTGAGCTAGTCCTTTAAACTTGTGAGCTTACTTAGAGTGCTCTACTTTGTCCTTTAGCTGATTTGAACACTGTTAGTGGCCTTCGAGCTAATCCGAGCTCCTAGTGATGTCCTTGAGCTAATCCAAGCTATCCTTAAACTCTTTGAGCTTACCCGAGCTCCTTGTGAGGTCTTTGAGTTGTGCCTAGCTTGTGCCTTCATCCTTAGTACCTAAAGAAACAATAAACAATGTGTGAGCTGAAATGAAGCTAAAATATGATGCGTACTCAAGTTAAAAAATGCAATGCAATGTATACTTAAATGACTTAAACTAAATATAAAATATAGATATTATGAATGAATATTATATATTATGCAAATAAATGATAACATATGATAATTCAAGTATTTCCTAATATGCAAAAGCTTACTTATAACAATATATAATGCATAAATAAGATAATGAAAGATAAAGTAAGATAGAACTCCCTTAGAATTAGCCTTGATGATCTTTAATGGTATGATCACATTATGGAGAAAGTTGATGCTGATTAGGATTGTATCATCCTTCTCTTTTTTTGGCGATTTGTCCTCAAATTGAAAGGGTTATGTATTGGGAGATTTCTGGCTGTTTGAGTAACCAACTCTTCAAGCTTGAATGACAAGGCGTCTTCATGGATCACCTCTCTTGGTGAAGTATATTGAATAATCAATCCTTCAAAGGACACCTTCAAAAGGCACCTCTTTTGAAAAGTATTCAACTCGTTCATCCTGCAAGATAGATAAGAAATCTTCCGAAACCTTGGTTAAAAAAAGGTATGTTGTTCATAATAAATATAAAAGGGTACTTCCTTTTTCTCTCTTTATGTGAAAGACACTTATCCTTTGGTTTCTTCCATGGTGTTGGCTTGAAGCATTGTGTCTTTTGGAGTAGGGATATGTCCTTTGATTTGAAACATCACACCTTTTGGAATAGGTACTTGCAACATATCCTTTGATGATTAATCTAGTCCCTTGAATCACACCTTGATCCAAAGCTTCATGTTCTTTGAAAAAGGTATGTAACTCTTCATCTTCACTACTTGAATCATCATGATGGTTGGGAAGAGTCTTGACTTTTGAACTCTCTTGTAATGGCGGAGTTTGATGTACCAATCGATCTCACAACGACAAAGGAACTTGCCACCAGAGTTTGGTAGGATAACACCATGAAACAAATTGCTGCAAAACAAATCAAAATTAGAATATGAGAAATTATTAACAAGATGAATGGAAATAGCAAATCATGGTGGATGTTTAATGGACGTCGATTGCTGAATTTTCTTCAAGATCGGCAATGCACTTGGAATGTTAATGATCATATCTATTGGAACTTCAAGTGTCACAACCTTTGAAACGTCAATGGACATGTCTTGTGGATCACCAAAAGTCACACTCATTAGTTCTTCAAATGACATGTTTCTTGAATCATCAATTTGAAAAGATACATCTCTTGAAATATCCCGCAAGACAAAAGAAAGAATATGAGAAAAAGTAAGGTTAGATAAAATATATTTTTCATTATCCTCTTCATCTCCAAACTCATTCCTTTCAACTCTCTCATTTTCAACTCCAACTTTTCTTACATCCACTTCTTCATTTTCATTCTTTTCATTTTCAACTCCATCTATTTTTCCTTCTTCAAAATGTTTTTTTATTGCTTTCTATTTGATTTCTTCATCCTTTTCGCTATCATTTCAAGCTGCAACCTTCTTGCTTAATATGATCTAATTATGATACACTTGGCTCATATTTAAGGGTGCCAAAATGAACTTCTTTCCCTCAAACATGAAAGAGAAGCGATTGGTGAATCTATCATGGATGGCTCTCTTGTCAAACTACCATGGTCTCCCTAATAAGATACGACTCGCACTCGTGAGCACTACACACAATACTTCATCATCGTATTTTCCAATTGAGAATGGAATCCGTACTTGCTTGCTGACCTTTAGTTCGCCTCCATCGTTCAACCACTGTAACTTGTAGGGATTAGGTCGTTTAGTGGTCTTTAGGCCAAGTTGTTCAACCATCATAGTACCAGCTATGTTGTTACAACTCCCTCCGTCGATGATTATAGAACACACTTTGTCATTCACATGGCATCGGGTGTAGAAGATGTTCTCCCTTTGCTTGTCTCCGTCCATGGCTTGTAGGTTCAATTTCCTTTTAACTACAAAAATCCCCACTCTTGTGCCATTGTTAGTGATAAACTAAGAATTGAAATAAAAAGACCTTACCAAAAAAAATCTCTCAACAAAGCCTCACTGTTCACTCCTAAGAAAATGCACTCCACTCACTCTTGCGTTTGCACTCTGGGATATTAGTTAGACTTTTATTATCCCCTTCTGATCTCACACACTCAAATTGCCTTTTTCCACTAATTTCTCTCTTGAAAAGTTCTTTAAGGAACTTACTCAAGACTTAGGCAATTATTGTGCTTGTGCGTCGCTGAAATGGTAAGTTTAAGAAGAAAATATGGTGTAAAGGTTAGTTTAGAATAGAAAATAAAGAAGAAATGGGATTACTTACTTGGCAAGAAAACTCACAACCTTCTTTGAGACACAATCAGATTCTTGAAATTGAATTTTCAGGCTCGGTTGGAAATTTTGTTGTTGTTGTGCTTCTTAGCCTTGCGTTGTGCTTTTCAAACTCTTCTCTTTTTTTGTACCATTCGAATTCTTTTGAAATGAAGAGAATTTAGATTTTTCTTCTTTTTTTTGTTTTTTGTAAATATAAAAATACACCAAAATTAGACTTACAAGGTAGGCACTTGATGGCTTCCACCAATAGCTCTGATATCATATGATGTAATCCGTCCTTGATGATGTCTTTGATGTTGTTGAAGATGGCTACTTTGATTATAGGATCTAGGAAGACATGCAAGTGATTCTTGCAAAGTAAAATGGCTGCAAAAGAAAGGGTACAATGATAAGTGATATGTGGAAGTAAGGGTGGGATGTTTTGAAAGAAATGAAAATGAAAAATAAAAGGAAAAGTTAAAGGGTGATGGTTTTGGATATGGTTGTATTTAGGGGGTGAAAAGGTGATGATAGTATCTTAAAGAATGAATGAAGAACCTAGGCTATAGAAAGCCTAACCCCGAATCTTATAGGATGTCTTTAAAGGATGGTAGGAAGGACTTGGACCCGTTGGTTATAAAGAACCAAGAACCACAAGTATCAAGGTGGATAGAGAGGTCTGACGTCACAAGTACAAGGTACCTGATAAGTCGATAAAGTTCAATTAAGAACTAAAAGAGAGAAAATTCTCACAAAGGTAATTTTATATATCAGATGAGTGTGCTTACAAATGAAAATACAAGTTCTATTTATAGTGGATGAAAAGGCATGGCCGAAAAGGCCTCTAAACTATTCAGCAAGGGCAAAAATCCCTTCATAAGGTCATGATTCTTCTAACATAGCCGAATAGTGATGGCGGTGGTTCAATTTGGCGCCAAATGATTTCCCTTCATGTATTTGCCTCCCAATTCAAGTTTCCCTCCAAAGTGTAGGGACATGTTCCTTAGAGGGGACGTGACCCTTGAGGTGGTGAGCTAGCATATGTAGGTGGAGCTGAAATGAAATGGTTGAGCTTAGAGTGAGCTGGATTGAGCTAAGCTAGCTAGCTGAAAGAGCTAGCTCAATCTCCAAGCTGATTTGAGCTTCCACAAGCTACCCTTAGTTAGGTGAGTTAGTCCTTTAAACTTGTAAGCTTACTTAAAGTGTTTTCCTTTGTCCTTGAGCTGATCCGAGCACTCCTAGTGACCTTCGAGCTAATCCGAGTTCCTAGTGATGTCCTTGAGCTAATCCAAGCTATCTTTAAACTCCTTGAGCTAATCTGAGCTCCTTGTGGGGTCTTTGAGTTGTGCCTAGCTTGTGCCTTCATCCTTAGTACCTAAAGAAACAATAAACAATTTGCGAGCTAAAATGAAGCTAAAATATGATGCATACTTAAGTTAAAAGATGCAATGCAATGTATACTTAAATAACTTAAACTAAATATAAAGATGTGGATCATAGGTTATGCATGAATATCATATATTATGCAAATAATATATAACATATGATAATTCAATTATTTCTTAATATGCAAAAGCATGTTTAAACAATATATAATGCATAAATAAGATAATAAAAGATAAAGTAAGGTAGAACTCCCTTAGAATTAGCCTCGATAATCTTTAATGGTGTGATCACATTATGGAGAAAGTCGATGCTGATTAGGATTGTATCATCACCGAATAGGTTGCATTCTGTTTCTTTTCGGACCATGCGACACGGAGTCTATAGTAGCCACCATCAGGGAGAGAAGAAACATGGAAAATCCCATATTAAATCTATGTGTCAACTTTGTGCTGCAGCTACCCGAACTCTTCATAACAACCAAATATCAGCACCGAGGAGCTCATGTGACCTACAGAGAACCTTTGTGACATACTTGGCAGGGTAGAGATAACCGAAGTAATCAACAGCCATGATGAAAGCATCACATGAAAGCAAATTGCTCGCACCGAGCAAGAAATGGATAATATAAGCAACTATGTAAGTGTCTCTCAACTCAGGCTGATGATCCGTCGAAGCCTTTGGATTTTCCATTTCTTGCAGCTATAAGTTTGGTTGGATTTTAAACTTTGGCAACAAGGTGTTCTAGAGAGTGGTGAATTGAGTTGATGATTATAAAGGCATAAACAGACTTAACTCAGCCTGACCGATAGAAGCTTAGCCAGTTGAGCATGGGATTTGAGGGGGGCTTTCAATGGCAACCAGTAACCAAAGACCGACAACAAATGCCTGTAACCACAATAAACACGATGGACTGGATGCCATGTTCGGGATTATAATATAAATTTCAAAGTCCGAGGAACATGGATATCGGTGGAGTATGTGAACCAAGATATGAGGACAGATCCGGCGTAGGCATTATTACCGAGGAAAGAAAAAAATGAGGTAGGATGAGACAAAGCGAAACATGATAAAAGCAGAGCTGAATCCGGAGGAGCAATCCAGGAGAAAGACTCGACAAACTGAAACGATGTACAAGACGCCGCAGGTGTTGACGGAAATAGCAAGAAAGCGGAAGAAGCAATTCAGAATGGTAGTAACGTAAGTAACGCGGTGAGCACGGTCAAGCCTTGACTTACTATACTACCATGTCGATATATTAACACGATGCAGGCTTTTATTAGATTTATGTACTCCTTCAAATCACTGCAAATGGATGTAATATACTGTGTAAAGTAATAAAGTTATGGTTCTGGTATTTTTTTTCTTTTGTTTGTTCTTGGTTACTTGGTAAAGCTTTGCTTTTTTCTGTGTACCAACAATAATTAATTTGCCAATTTCATCAGTTTAAGATTTCAAACACAAATTGCAACATGTTGAGGAATTATTTGATAATCTTACATTTACATATAGGCATAATCATCCGACCTTGGTGATTCCCTTTCTGTGCAACTGCTTTTTCTTTTTAACTTTTCCCACTAAACAAACAAAGGAGATGGATGGAAAAAGTGATTGCTTTTTCCTTTTGAACTTTTATAAATGAAACAAACAAAGGAGATGGATGGAAAAAGTGATTCCCTTGCGTAGACCACTTCATTTTGTTCAGCAAAGGCAAGCAATTCCTCCATCACTAAATCTTCTATTCACATGAAGAAAATTATTATGCAAGGCATTTTGAAGAGTTCTTAATTAATTAAAACCTTTTTTTTATTAGTTTTTCTGGGAAGAGGAAGAGTCAGAACTCAGAATTCATCCCCAAATGTTGACTCCTTGGAGCCTACATTCTGAACTTTTGTCAAGAGAGAGAAAAAATAGATAGGGACACGCTTGAAATAAACTAAAGCCAAGCCTAAAGATCTAGAAGTTTGACTTCAATTTAATTTTTTTTAACAAAGAATTCAATTTAAAAATAATGGCTTAAGTTTATTTCAATTTTAATCTAAAATGAAATTAAATTGTTTGAACTCCCTCAATTAAATTTGATACATATCGTTTGATTAGTAAAAACAAATGATTTTAAATTAGATAAGTTTATCATGCTCAACGACATCACTGAATACCATTAAATTAATTAATAAAGAATAAAAATCTTAAGGACTCAACATGTAATTATAAATTATTTAAATATACAATTATAAAAATTTTAAAATAAAATATTAATTAAATTATTTTTCATATATAAAATATTTTTTAATTTTTTTAAATAATTGGATCAAATCTCAACCTTAGTCAATTTTAAAAATAAAAACCCAAAACTCAAAACCCAAAACCTAAAACTCAAAACATGAAACCCTAAACCCTAAACTATATATCTAAAACCCTAAACCCAAAACCCAAAACCCTAAACTATAAACCCTAAACTATAAATCATAAAATCTAAATTTGAATATTGGGTTTAGGGTTTAATGTTTAGGGTATAGTGGTTGGTATTTGATCCAATTATTTAAAAAAAGACTAACAAAAATTATATATATATAATAGTTTAATTAATATTTTCTTTTAAATAATTTATAATTATATGTTTAGTCCTTGAGATTTATAGTTTTTAAGAATTAATTTAATGATATTTAGCGGCATTTATCGCTAGTGATATTTAGCGGTACTCGTCGAGCGTTGTATAATTTTCCTTCTAAACTCTATTAATACAAGTAAATTTGTCCAAATTTGAGTTTTATTTTATAATTCTATTTGAGTAAATTGATAGCATAAGTATCTGATTTTTAAATGAGATTTTTTTTAATAAATCAATCGGATATTATAAGTGAAATGTTAGTTTTTTTAAATTTTGAAAATTTTAATTTATTTAATTAATTTACACTAACATGAAGATCTTTTTATTTTAAAAGTAAATTAAAATATTACCACGCGTCTCACTTTCTTTAATTAGTTTTTGTATAGGTATTATTTTTTTTCTGGGAAGAGGAAGAGTCTGAACTCAGAATTCATCCCCAAATGTTGACTACTTGGAACCTGCATTCAGAACTTTTGTCAAGAGAGAGAAAAAATAGACAGGGACACGCTTGAAATAAACTAAAGCTAAGCTTAAAAATCTAGAAGTTTGAATTCAATTTAACTTTTTTAACAAAGAATTCAATTTAAAAATAATGAATTAAGTTTGTATTAAATTTAATCTAAAATGAAATTAAATTGTTCGAACTCATTCAATTAAATTTGATATATATTGTTTGATTAGTGAAAACAAGTGATGTTAAAAAGATGAGTTTATCACGCTCGGTGAGCACCGTTGAGCATCACTAATTTTAAATATCGTTGAACACTATTAAATTAATTAATAATGATTAAAAATTTTAAGGACCTAACATATTACTATAAATTATTTAAATATATAATTATAATTTTTTTAAATAAAATATTAATTAAATTATTTTTCATATATAAAATATTTTTTATTTTTTAAAAATAATTAGATCAAATATCAACCTTAGTCAATTTTAAAAATAAAACCCTAAACCCTAAACTTGAAACTCAAAACATGAAACCCTAAATCCAAAACCATAAACACAAAACCCTAAATTCTAAATTTGAATATTGGGTTTAGGATTTAGGGTTTAAGGTTTAGGGTTTTAGATTTAGAGTTTAATGATTGGTATTTGATCCAATTATTTTTAAAAAATAAATATATATATATATATATGAAAATAATTTAATTAATAATTATTTTAAAAAAAATATAATTATATATTTAAATAATCTATAATTATATGTTTAGTCCTTAAAATTTTTAATCTTTATTAATTAATTTAATGATATTCAGCGTTCGTCGTTAGAGGTGCTTAGCGGTGTTTGTCGAGCGTTGTAAAATTTTCCTTCTTATTAATACAAGTGAATTACTCCAAATTTGAGTTTTAATTGAATTTTTTTATAATTCTATTCGAGTAAATCGATAGCATATGTATCTGATTTTTAAATGAGATTTTTTTAATAAATCAATCGGATATTATAAGTAAAATGTTAGTTTTTTTTTAATTTTGAAAATTTTAATTTATTTAATAAATCTACACTAACATGAAAATCCTTTTATTTTAAAAGTAAATTAAAATATTACCAAGTGTCTCACTTTCTTTAATTAAGTTTTTTATACGTATATTTAAGAATGCGTGTCACCTTGTTGTTCTAAAAGAGAAAGAATTCTAAAAACATCCAAATTATATAATATTGTCGTCCAACATCGTACGTAACTTGTCAGAAAAAAATCCATATTATATACCAATTTTTATGAAAATAGATTCTTGTGACCATAAAGTAATGTTTTGTTTTAACCTTAGGTCGAGCAAAATGTGCTAGAAAGAGGCGTCGTTCAAAATCATCCAATCGGTTCAAACGAAGGTGTGCTATTTCTACACATTGGAGCAGATTTCTTTACATGTTTTTAATTTTTTTTAATGCAGTAACAACGGTCAACAACTGTCCCCACGACACATGGTTTGTATGTTTGAAATTAATTGCTTGTTCAACATCTTCCCAGAAAGTTCTTATCTCCGCCCTATATAATGGAATATAAGGATAAACAAATTCAACATCTAATCAAAGCTGAGAGATCTTGCGGGGGCGACTGTAAGGAAAAGAACACAGTTTTTCAGACGAGAAATGGGTCGGAAAATCAGCACGGCGGCGCTTTTTGTGTTTTTGGTGGCTAATCTGTTGTTGCAGAGTGCGTATGGTACAACTTATACGGTGGGAGATTCGACCGGTTGGGGAATCCCGATCGGAAACGATGATTTCTATGATGATTGGGCTGATAACAAAATCTTTGCGGTTGGGGACGTTTTGGGTGAGTTTTTTTAGCTCAAAGGTTCAAACTTTTGAACATTTTCATATGTTGTTTTTTGACGAATGATTCTGGGTTTTTGCAGTGTTCAATTTTACTACCGGACAGCATAATGTTGCGGAGGTGACCGAGGCTGATTACGACGCCTGCAACGCTGCTAATACCTTGTTTACGGTGAACAATGGGCCGGCGAGAATTACCCTGAACAGAACTGGTGAGCATCACTTTATTTGTGCTTTCCCCGGTCACTGTTCCGCTGGCCAGAAGCTCAACATCGAAGTCAGAAGTGGCAGCGGCACCGGTCCTGCTCCTACACCTAGACCGAGTCCCACTCCAAGTGGTAGAACTTATACGGTGGGAGACGCCACCGGTTGGCGAGTCCCTGTCGGGAATGATGATTTCTATGATGACTGGAACGACAACAAGATTTTCAATGTTGGGGATGTTCTTGGTCAGTTTCTAACCTTGAAATCTAACTTGATTTGGTTTCTTGATTGAGTACATTTGAACTAGAGTTTGATCATTGTTTTTGCAGTGTTCAACTTTACTACCGGACAACATAATGTTGCGGAGGTAACCGAAGCCGATTACGAAGCCTGCAACACTGCCAACCCTATATCTACTGTGAGCACTGGACCGGCGAGAATTACCCTTAACAGGACTGGTGACCACTACTTCATTTGTGCTATCCCCGGTCATTGTTCCGCAGGGCAAAAGCTCAACATCGAAGTCACAAGTGGCAGCGGCACCGGTCCTGCTCCTACACCTAGACCAAGTCCCACTCCAAGTGGTAGAACTTATACGGTGGGAGACGCCACCGGTTGGCGAGTCCCTGTCGGGAATGATGATTTCTATGATGACTGGAACGACAACAAGATTTTCAATGTTGGAGATGTTCTTGGTCAGTTTCTAACCTTGAAATCTAACTTGATTTGGTTTCTTGATTGAGTACATTTGAACTAGAGTTTGATCATTGTTTTTGCAGTGTTCAACTTTACTACCGGACAACATAATGTTGCGGAGGTAACGGAAGCCGATTACGAAGCCTGCAACACTGCCAACCCTATATCTACTGTGAGCACTGGACCGGCGAGAATTACCCTTAACAGGACTGGTGACCACTACTTCATTTGTGCTATCCCCGGTCATTGTTCCGCAGGGCAAAAGCTCAACATCGAAGTCACAAGTGGCAGCGGCACCGGTCCTGCTCCTACACCTAGACCAAGTCCCACTCCAAGTGGTAGAACTTATACGGTGGGAGACGCCACCGGTTGGCGAGTCCCTGTCGGGAATGATGATTTCTATGATGACTGGAACGACAACAAGATTTTCAATGTTGGGGATGTTCTTGGTCAGTTTCTAACCTTGAAATCTAACTTGATTTGGTTTCTTGATTGAGTACATTTGAACTAGAGTTTGATCATTGTTTTTGCAGTGTTCAACTTTACTACCGGACAACATAATGTTGCGGAGGTAACCGAAGCCGATTACGAAGCCTGCAACACTGCCAACCCTATATCTACTGTGAGCACTGGACCGGCTAGAATTACCCTTAACAGGACTGGTGACCACTACTTCATTTGTGCTATCCCCGGTCATTGTTCCGCAGGGCAAAAGCTCAACATCGAAGTCACAAGTGGCAGCGGCACCGGTCCTGCTCCTACACCTAGACCAAGTCCCACTCCAAGTGGTAGAACTTATACGGTGGGAGACGCCACCGGTTGGCGAGTCCCTGGCGGTAACGATGATTTATATGATGACTGGAACGACAACAAGATTTTCCATGTCGGGGATGTTCTTGGTCAGTTTCTAACCTTGAAATCTAACTTGATTTGTTTTCTTGATTGAGTACATTTGAACCAGAGTTTGATCATTGTTTTTGCAGTGTTCAACTTTACTACTGGACAACATAATGTTGCGGAGGTAACGGAAGCCGATTACGAAGCCTGCAACACTGCCAATCCTATATCTACAGTGAGCACTGGACCGGCAAGGATTACCCTTAACAGGACTGGTGATCACTACTTCATTTGTACTATCCCCGGTCATTGTTCTGCAGGCCAAAAGCTCGAAGTCGAAGTCAGAAATGGTCCTACACCAAGCCCCACCACGCCTGGAACCCCAAGTGGCACTCCCAGCGGTAGAACCTATACGGTGGGAGACTCCATCGGTTGGGGAGTCCCTACCGGTAATGATGATTTCTATGATGATTGGGCCGACAACAAAGAGTTCGGTATTGGGGATGTTCTAGGTGAGTCTGTTAGCTCAAAATCAAACTTTAGTAAGCTTCTTAATTGGAGCATATGAACCAGAATTTGATCATTAGGTACATATATGGCACATGGATGTTGGTTTTTGACAAACGGTTTCCATGTTTTTTCAGTGTTCAACTTCACCAACGGACAGCATAATGTGGTGGAGGTGACAGAAGCTGGTTATGATTCTTGCAGCACTACAAATGCCATATCTACTGTGAGTAATGGACCTGCGAGAATCACCCTTAACAGGACCGGTGAACATTACTTCATTTGTGGTTTCCCCGGTCACTGTACCGCCGGCCAAAAGCTGAATGTCGAAGTCCACGGCACCAGCACTGCTCCCGGCGTACCTGGAACTCCAGGTGCCAGCACAACTGGAAATGAGACATCAGGTCCTCCCGGGGCCAACTCAGCTTTATCCCCTGTTGCCCCCGTCTCTCTTGTCCTCTTCATGTCCTTTGCCTTGGCTTTGTTGTTCTGATTTGTTAGCCATTTTTGTCTGTTTTAATTTATGTATTATCTGTTCATCTCAGAGTTATGACTCGATTCCTTCTATTACGACAGTTATGATATATGTATGTAGTGATATTTGGTGTTTGAATAAAAAAATTGATTCATTTTCTGGATATGTTAAATTTGAAAGATACGAGAACGTCCTTTATAACTTAGAAATCCAACTACATTATCAAATCTAATGTGAAGGAAAGGAGGCATTATTTAGCAGTGATTATTCAGACGTGGGTCGTAATGAATTCACCCACCACATTTTAAAATAGTAAAATAAAATATTAATTTTATTGAATCGAATAGAATACAATAAATAATTTAAAATTAAAATCAAAAAATTAATAACATAAAATTAAAACCGTTTATTTGTGTTGAGGCATGTGTAACACACAGTTTTCTTAAGATAGATTCATGATGCTTGAGTAATATTAGACGTCCATCTCTTAGGATACAACAACATAATGAGCACAGCAGTAGCACGTCTGCAGTGATTAGCGAACCGTAAACTCGTCTTCCATTATCACCGAAAATACTTTAGAAAATTATAGAGTAAAAATAGTAAAAATTCTCTGTGTTTTTTCAATAGTAAAACTTAGTAGGTTTGCATGCTATTTATAGGGGTAGAAGATTTATTGAACATAAAACTTGTGAATTATTTGAATTTTATTTAAAATAAAATCTATTTATCAAATAGCATTATCACAATAATATCTAAATTAAAAGATAATATTTTACATATATTTATTATTTTAATTATAGGATATTCAAAAAATAATATTTAAATTTAAGGATAGTTTCTGACAATTTATCCTTTTATTTGAGATATTAAAAATGCTATATTTAAAGAAAATTAAATCGTAATGGATTAAAATATCCACAAGCCTACGAAAGGCTCGACAGGTCTTAACATTCACGTTACTCATATCATATCAACTTAAGTTATTCAATAATCACCAAGTAGAATCTTGTATATAAACATATCCACGCTTGGTAACTCATCAATGTGGGAATAAGCTTTTTCTTTTTCCCCTAACTCAATTCACAAGCCTGCTTTGAGCATCAATTTCTCATTCATCACTCACCCGTTTTGAGCGTATGAGATATCGTTGTAAAGGTCTCATGGAGTAGAATATGGATTTGTAATTTCATTATTCGAATCTTCACCTTTACCCATAGAAAACATGCCTCAAAATTTATACTTTACCATTTTTTCCAACAATCCCCCACATAAATGAAATTGATTTAATCAAAATATTTTGAATCGATGTGGTGATAGATTCTACGATCAATAGTTGTATAGGATAGTTAGGTGTCCGCCCTTGAACCTTCCCTTGTGAAAGTATATTTATTTTACTAGTTGACCAGTAGACGCGATGTCCTTAAACTGTTATGCCATTTGTGTAAACGATGATATACTTCACACAACTACCTCTCTGATGAGGTTTTTAGTTCTCATAGTTATGTTCATATGGCCGTGAACATCTCTCTGGTTCTACAAGAGTTTAAGAGAACTATACCCCAATAGTCTCCTTGAAGCGGCCTCACTTCACTCTCACATAGGTGGCATATGTTGTTCGGCTCATCGAGACACACAATAGTCATTAAAAACACTGCTTAGCCTGTTCCATTTTGATCATTGTTTACATCAAAGGAACGAACTTAGGAGAAAAACCCCTACAGTGACCGTACAAGGTATATGCAAGTATGTTGTCCATTTAAACCTAGATCTTGGGATCTCCAGTCAACTAGGTAGGGTTTTTCTTCACATAGCGCCTTAAATTTTCATGGGCTTTAGTCTCATTCCTTTTGATGTTTTCTCAACCTGATCTCAATTTAAACTTTTTATTAGCGAATCCGCAACGTTATCATTTGATGTTACAAAATCAATAAAGATAACCCCATTTGAGATCAGTTGTCTAATGATATTGTATCGACGACGGTATGTCTTGACTTACCATTGTACATAAAGCTCTATGCTCTACCAATTGTTGCTTGATTATCACAATATATACATATTGTGGGCACATGCTTTAGCCATTCAAGAATATCCTCCAAGAAATTTTGAAGCCATTCAGCTTCTTCTCCAGACTTGTCTATAGCTACAAACTCAAATTTCGTTGTGAATCTGATTATGACCGTTTGTCTTGAGGATTTTCATGACACTTGTGCCTTTAATATCTGTCATAACCATTTTTTGTCAGGCCGAAGCCCAAATTACATTACAAGCACATACCTGTTATTAAATCCATTACAAACGACCCATTCCTAATTAATACCCAATTATCCGACCCAATACAACCCATCTGATAACCCAGATTAAATATCCAATATCCATTAATTACAAAATTAAACCTAATTACACAAATACCCTTAAACCTAAAAAAACCCTAAAAATAAACCTAATACCCTAAAAAAAACCTGCAGCCGCCACCTTCTATCACCCTCTCAGTACAGCGCGTGGCCTACACGCGCGGCGGCCACGACCCCCTTGCCGGCCACCGTTCGAACCTGCAAAAAATTCAGACAAGTTGTTAGCATTATGTGCATGTACCAAAAGGGTTATAAAAACCCACATGTTTGCATTGTAAGGGAGGTTTTTGGTTTTCGAATGAAATAGTAAAAGAGGGGATTTTCGGTTTAATGTAAAAGTGGGGTTCGAAAGAAATAAAAAAACAAGGTTGTCTATATTCAAAAAAGAGTTTCAGATCCAAAATTTTCAAGGGTGTAAGAACGAGTAAAGGTATATCTTTTTTTTTATTCGAATATAAACACGAAATTAAAAAAATGATCATTTTTACCTTAGTTCAGTTTTGAACCGGCGCCGCCGGCGTCCACAGCCGTAGATGAACCCCGATCGTCTTCTTTTTCGAACCAAAGGGGCTTCATATTCGAGTGAAAAATGAGTGTTTATCCTAGGGTTTGAAGAACAAAAAAAGAAAAACAAAGATTGGGGGGAAAGACGGCTGGGAATAAAAAGAAATGAGAAATAACAAGGAAAAAACTTTAATACACGTGCCTTTTAGTTTAAAGGGTTAGGGTTATAGTTTAGGGGTTTAGGTTGTATAGTTTAAAATTTAAGGGTAGTGTTTAGAATTTAGTATATATGGTTTAAGGTTTAAGGTTTAGTATTTTAGGGTTAGGGTTAGGAATTTAGGATTTGTGTTTTCATAGTGTAAATACACAGGTCTGTGTAAAATTAGTTTTACACATGTCTGTTTTACACAGCTTGTGTATCAAAGTTTTACCAAAATAACAAAGCTGGGGATTTTAGGTTATAAACCTAAAAAAGGGTTAAATTACACACTTAATCCCTCCTTCATTTTCTTTTTTTAAATGTGGCCGGCCGCATGGGATAATTACTCCCTAGGTCCCTGAATTTTCAAAAATGGTTTTTAATTCGGTCACTAAATTGAATTTTATCAGTTTTAATGGTCAAACTACGCAACTAGTCCCTCCACCCCATCCTTATTCGCTCCGTATGCCCTCCCCTTTTCATTTTCTTTCAATTTCGTCCCATTTTTAGTTTTGAACTTTATTTGTTTTATAATTTGGTCACTGTTGCCTTTTATTATTTATTACTTTATTAATATTATCATTATTATTATATTATTATTATTAGACGCATACATATAGATATGTATTTATATATAGAATGTAAATATATAATATATGTATTGTTATTATCATATATGTATATGTATTTTTATTTTTCCTATTACATATGTTATATTTTGTATTTATAAGTATTACTATTTTAGTATTATACATATGTATATTATATAATTACATATATTATAGTGTGTAGTATATGTATATAGTTCATTATTATTATGTAATTATTATCATTTTTATAATTATTTTTATTAATATATATCATATTATTATATTGACTATAACATGTATAACTTTATATTTAGTATATCATACATATATATATATATATATATATATGTACATTGTTACTATTGTTATACGATATATATTACATTGTATATATATTATTTTATTTTATTTCGGATTTTTTAAAGAAAAGAAACTCGGTATATATTAAGGGAATATTTTCCATTTTATTTCGGATATCGGCTAGGAAGTGACATCCTGACTCATTCAGGTGTCGTCTTTCTCGGTTTTGTAAATAAGAAAATGTTCTCCTTAGACCGCTTTTTGGGGATTAAATTTTAAATTAAAAATCAAAATTTTATTTTCTTGCAATGACAACACAAATCAACGCGGTACCAATTTTGGGCGTTGTGTGGTGCTAATCCTTCCCCACACGTAACCGACTCCCGAACCCAAAATTTTGAATCTCTGGTTATCTTTTAACGGTGTTCGGCCTACCAAAGTGGCTGGTGGCGACTCCATTCATTTTTTATATTTTCCACCATTTCCTATTTTTAATTCTTACGATATTCTACTATGAGCGTCATCCCGATCTCCGGGTGACGTCTCCTTTGACTCCGTAAAACACAACACATTTTTTCTTAAAACGTCTATTTTTCGTAGAGGGTAAAACCCCTATTACGACAATATCTTGAATATCAGATATCCAATTGGCATCGGAGTATCCTTCTTAGCAGTAGGATCTCCCATTTGGTTAACAATTTGACATTTATTCTTGGACAAATCTTGGCTTATGTCTATTGGAGTTCTTGCTATACCATAATCATTCTTGTCAAATTTCTCAAGAATTTGTCCACATAGTGTGACTATATGAGACCTTTATGTGACTTTTGATTTGGATGTCCAAAATCGTATCATCTAGTCTCAGATCTTTCATGTCAAATCTTGAATTTAACATGCTATTGGTAAGTTTTACCATTTCATTGTTGCTTCCAACAATGAGTATGTCATCAACATACAGACATAAAATAATATATCCAATACCGGTAATTTTGACATATACACATTTGTCTCACTCATTAATCTTGAAGTTGTTTGTCATCATGACACTATCAATCTTCTCATGTCATTGCTTTAGTGATGAGGTTGTTACCTTTACAAGGCACCCCACTTTTTTAATTATTTGTAGGAAAGGTGTATTCCCTTCCATAACTCATATGGTGTCTTATCTCTTTAATTTTAAGGAACCTTATTTAAAGGGTAATTAGTTGATAGAATAGCTCCCCTATATGTTGGGCACATTTTTGAAATTTTAGTTATTTTCAGAAGTCATCTTTAAAATTATAATATCAACATTACTCATATAGAGCTTCTCCTCATCTTATAGCAATTGAAGCATTTCTCATAAAATTTGCTTCTTGAATGCACTAATAGTC
This sequence comes from Hibiscus mutabilis, assembly GCA_019671005.1. Classification (NCBI taxonomy): domain Eukaryota; kingdom Viridiplantae; phylum Streptophyta; class Magnoliopsida; order Malvales; family Malvaceae; genus Hibiscus; species Hibiscus mutabilis. The sequence continues at coordinate 83,568,082 of CM033715.1, forward strand.
TGCGGTTTGTTTTCTTGAAGTCCTTAATGACTTCCACTACGTTTGTCATGGTAATATTTGTCTTAGCAATATTTACCTTAGCAACATTCACATGTGATAACAATATTTACCTTATCCTCTCTAACAATAGGAGGATCATCCTTCATATTTTGACCAAATTTATCATGGTCAAATATGCAACATCTTTTGTTGCCACATTTTAAAATTATTTCCAATGAATTTACTGGTTTTTCTATTGTGTCACGTAGTCACAAACTAGAAACAAAAGATTATGAATCTGTTACACGTTAAGAATTTAATTAGACTAAATCAGAAACAGAAACTTAATTTCTAACTTTTTTTAGACAGTAAGATTTTAGTAAACTAAAACCCCAAAATAAAAGTTCACACGGTCATAATAGAAAGAACAATAATGAACAGTGCACCAGGTAGGTAACTTATGAAATGAGAGGTAGTGTACTAAGCATGCTTAAATACCTGGTCTTTCAAAGAACCAATCCTAGACATGCACTTTCATATTATTGTTCAATCATCGTTTATGGGTTCCATTCTCTTATGCTTAAGGAAGTTCTTGAAGTCGTTCCAAACATGGGTTAGCTTTTCAAATGACTAAAGATTGAACATATTCACTTCCAACCATTCTTTTTGCAAGAATACTGTGAGTGATCAGTTAAAGTCACTGTCTTAAATTCACAATAATTTGTAATCAATCATCACAAAATTAAGAATTTGGAAACTAAAAATTTCTTAGCACCGATATCTAACATTTTGTACATATAGTCCAACGACCCTCAAAATTCCTTAGCCATTTTTTAAACACTGTACACTCCATAACGTGCATCAGATAAGGCTTTCTTTGTCCATTTTTTTGGATTCAGTCAGAATCCATGCTATGATTCAAGACCTCAGTCGGAATCAACTCCTTGGATTCAGTAACCAATGTTACTTTAAATAACAATTCTATTAGAACAGATTTGTCCACTTTGTTTGGAACAAGATTCTCAATAAATTTGAAGATTTATTTCCTTTTAGAAGATAGTATCATAGTAGATTCCCAAGAAAATAAATTCAACATTTTATTTCCTTATACAAAATTGAATCACACTACATTCCCACGAAAACAAAAATAAATTCAACAATTTATTTTCCTTAACAAGTTAGAGTCAACGCAAGATTCTAACGTAGAAATAAATTCAATGATTTATTTTCTTTGTTATATCTTCTGTTAAACGATTCTAGTTAATAAACAGAAATCAAAAGAAAATAATATTTTGATTTTAATTTCATTAATTCTTGTTTAGAAAGGAGATCAAATAAACCCGTTAAAACAGCAGGGATTGAATTCCCGAAAATAAAATTATCTACTAGATCTCAATTTTTAAAAATCAAGCTTTTGTCTGGATATTCTTTTCGTCTCTAAAAAAAATTCTCAAATAAAATTATTAGCACGAAAATAAAATTTCATATTAAAAGAGCAAAAGATAATAAAGTAATAATACCATTAATATTACTATAATAATATTATATTCAAATTTTAATGAAATTCAATAGAACTTTAATCTCACCAATTCACGCCATATCATTTGTGGAATTCATGAAACTTAATATACCATTCCAGTAGGTAAATCCTTGCGATTCACCGCGGCAATTAACCCACGATTATGAGATGAATACTCGATTGTGATAATTTGTTCGACTTGGATTAAAATTAAAATCTGTCTCAAGATTATTAAAAAATAACATAATAATTCAAGCAAATAAAATAATAAAATACTGATTTTATTAAATCGAACAAAATACAATAAATAATTCGAAATTAAAATCAAAAAATTAATAACATAAAATTGAAATCGTTTACTTGTGTTGAGACATGTGTAACACACATTTTCCTTAAGACATATTCATCCGCTCTTATGGTACTTGAGTAACATTGGACGTCTATCTCTCAAAATACAACAATAAAATGAGCACAGCAGTAACACGTCTGCAGTGATCATCGAACCATAACCTCGTCTTCCTATATCACCGAAAACACTTTAGAAAATCACAGAGTAAAAATAGTAGAAATTCTCTGTGTTTTTACAGTAGTAAAACCTAGTAGGTTTACATGCTATTTATATGGGTAGGAGTTTAATTGAAAATAAAATTTGTGAATTATCTGATTTTTATTTAAAATAAAATTTATTTATCAAATATCATTATCACAATAATATATGAATTAAAAGATAATATTTTGTCGTATATTTATTCTTTTTATTCCAGAATATTTAAAAAATAATATTCAAATTTAAGTATAATCTCTGATCATTTATCCTTTTGAGATATTAAAAATATTTTAATTAAGAAAAATTATCTCATAATGTGTTAAAATATTTATAAGCCCACAAAGGGCCTAACTAATCTAAATATTCACATTACCCATATCATATCATCTTAAGTAATTCACTAATAATTAAGTAGAGTATTGTATATAAACATATCACACGCTTAGTAACCCATTAATGTGGGAATAAGCTTTTCATTTTCCTTTAAACTCAATTCACAAACCTACTTTGAGCATCAATTTCTCATTCATCACTCACTCGTTTTGAGCGTATGAGATATCATTGTAAATGTCTCATGGAGTAAAATATAAGTTTGTAGTTTTATTATTCGAATCTCTACCTTTACTCATAAAAAATATACCTTAAAATTTCTACTTTATCATATTTTTTCCAACAATACCACCTTCTCCGACTACTTTCATAAAGGCAAAGCTCTTCACTCACATCACTGAACAAAAAGCAGACACAGGGCTTAGTGTAATCGGAGATCTTATTTTAACACTAAACCATAAATACACTAAATCATAAATTCATAACCCTAAACTCTATTCTTAAACCATAAACTTAAAACTCTAAAACACAAACTTTGAACTCTAAACTAAACCTTTAAATCTTAAACTAGACTTGCTTATGAGAAACACATTTTTCCACTAGCAGTGTATGAAATATTTTCTCTAAATACATTATATTTTTATCTTCTCGTTTGAAAATTTAAAATTTTCTTTAATTAAAAAATATCCAAAACATAAATCCAGAAAAAATATAATATCCTATTAAATTTTTATAAAAAATTATAAGTGATCAGGGGTGGTTTTGAACATGTGCAATAAGAATGATCACATAGGCTTAAAATGAGTTAAGTTAAATATTTATAAGGAAAAACAAATAGTTAATTATAGACCGGTGGTAAAGACAAAAGAACAATGAAAAATATTATACTTCATACATTTTGAATTATGTTATATTCATTTTTATTCAAAAGTCATCATAACACACACAATAAATTAACATATATTTTAAAGTATTTAACTTAAAAATCTCATTTTAATAAAATACATAAAACCTCTAAATATTTGAACAACATCTGATCATAAAATCTTCATTTCTTTGTTTTATTTTCTTTTTCATCATTTCTTTAATATTTGTTAGGGTATAAATGAATAGAGCGTTCGACGAACTGTTCGTATAACGTTTGTTTATGTTCGTTTATTAAGCTTAATAAACGAGTATGAGCAAAATTTTTATGTTCGTTTATGTTCACAAACAAGCTCATTTATAGTCTCGTTTATAGGATAAAATGCTTGTGGATGTATCTAAATACTATTTTTTGTTGTTGCTAAGGATGTTATATATAGTCATGTTGAAATGCAAGTTTTGTTTTGTTGTTTTTGTTTTATCTATTTATTGTTAATTTAGTTAACATTTTTGAACATATAAACAAACATGTTCACGTGGTCGCGAACGAATAAATGAACATGTTTGAATACTCAAATGAACACGTTTTCGAACACTTAAATGAACACGCTTGTGAACACTTAAACGAACACGTTCGTGAACACCAAATAAACGAACACATTTAAAAATAAATAAATAAATGAACACGAACACAATATTAAAAATTTAATCAAACACGAACCGAGCATAACCACCTTTAAAAATAAACAAACAAATACAAATACAACCTTATTCGTTCAAGCATGATTTATTTACTTCCCTAATATTTGTTGTCGAAATGTTATAAAGAAAACGTGTAGGAAGGAGTCATTGTTCAACATAGTCCAATCGGTTCCGTGTTGAAAGTCCAATCCAAGCATTCAAGGCGGTGAGCCTATTTTTGCAACCTGGGTACTTCTTTTCCTTTTGTTTTTCTTTTGGGTTAATTTTAAATTTAATCCTTTCATTATACAGAACTTTTAAATTTAATCCGTGTACTTTAATTCAAAGGCCATCCCTTTTACTTATATAATATTATTCATAGGTTAAAATTGATGTCATTCCTCATTAATAGTTTTTTTTTTTATCAAAACCCATTGATAGTTTTCGACTTTAAAGTGATGGCATGGAAATTATTTAAAACGTCCTTAAACATTTGGTTGGTTTATGATTATAGTTATTATTTTTTAAAAAACCTCTTCATATATATTTAAAGATAGCGCTAATGGAATTTTGGAGACGATATTGTTTGGGAAAGACAATCTCGTACTCCGAACATGGACCATAAGACAGACATGTATATAACTAAAATAATAATAATAATACTAATGGAGTTAGTCCAAGTGATAAACAGCTTGATATCACTTAAGCAACAAGTTTCGAGTTCGAGAAATTGTGTATGCAAAAAAAATTCGCTGAGAAACTCACTCACCGAAGCCAGATATGCGACGCGGATCAGTACGGATTAGTCAGGACAAAGCCAACCAAGCGATGATGTTCTCAATATGAACTTGCTAGTAACATTATAAAATTCATCATAATAGAGGGGCTAAAAATAAAATTAAACCTTTTTCTTTAGTGGACCAGACTAGGTCGTCCCTCTTCAAGGATAAATTATTACATGGTATCGGCTCATCACGTCATTCATGGTCTCATCCAATGAGATTCATTCATTTAATGACGTGTAAAAAAGATGTGAAAATTCACTTTAAAAAAATAAAATGGAAAATTATTATTAGATGAGACAATGGATGACGTAATGAGTCGGGCCATCTAATAATTTTTCCTCTTCAAAGTGTGGATGCAATTCAACAAGTGCCCCACCCATGACCCTAAAAATAGTAAACTATTGAGACTCATTCTTCACACATGGGAAATCACTTTTATCAATTGACCATCATCTTCCTAGAAACTTTGTCATTCTCCATTATTCTATATATATACTCTGTTAGGGAATGTGAAAAATACACAATTACACATTACAGCTGAAACAGAGACAGAATATTCAGAGAAAGAAAATGGGTGGGAAAATCAACATGGCTGCACTTTTTATAGTTTTGTCTGCAAATCTGTTGCAGAGTACGTATGGTGCAACTTATACGGTAGGGGACTCCACTGGTTGGGGAATCCCTGCTGGTAATTCGGAGTTCTATGATAATTGGGCTGACAATAAGATCTTTGCTGTTGGGGATGTTCTAGGTGAGTTTCATAGCTCAAATTCTAAATTAAATTAGCTTCTTGACTGAGAATTTGAACCGCAGTTTGATCATTCTGAGTGCATGTGTTGATTTTTTTTTACTGTTGTTTGCTTGTTTTTGCAGTGTTTAACTTTACTACCGGACGACATGATGTTGCCGAGGTGACGGAAGCTGCTTACGACGCCTGCAACACCGCCAGTCCTATATCGACTTTGAGCACCGGACCGGCGAGAATTACCCTTAACAGGACCGGTGACTACCACTTCATTTGCGCTTTCCCCAGTCACTCTTCCGCCGGCCAAAAGCTTAGCGTCGAAGTCAGAAACAGCACCCGCAATAGCACTACTAGTAGGCCAAGCCCGAGCCCCACCACGCCTGCAACTCCAGGAACTCCGACCGCCGCCGCACCTGGACCTTCAAGTGTTCCCGGTGCCAACTCAGCTTCATCCCTTGTTGCTACTCTTTCTCCTGTCTTTTTCATGTCCGTTGTCTTAGCTTTGTTGTGCTGATTAAGTTAACCATTTTGCCTGTGTGTTTTTTTAATGTGATATTATGTCAGTTGAGAGTTTAGTTTTGATTCGTTTTATTAAGATGGAGATCATATTTGTAGTGTTATTTCGTATCTGAATAAATCTTGATTCATTTTCTGGATATATCAATTTGTTTTAATGTAAGGCACAATAAAATCAATTAATATATTTTATTAACATTTTCGATCCTATTTAAATAGTCGATTAAGAAAAAAACATCACAGTAGAGATCAAAATAGTTTGGCTCTTAGTTCAAAATAAAACATGCAAGTATTTAAAAGATTATTGTTAATGATAGTATATCACAATCGATAAATTAAGTGATATAAAAGATATTTTAATAAATTAAGTGATCATTTAGAAAAACCAATAATTAGTGTATGTAATTTAAAATCTTATTTAAAGGTGACAAAGAAAAGTAAACTGATCTTTCTGGAGATTAACATAGGTAACCATCAAAACAAAGTCTTTTAATGCAAATAAAACCAAAACACAGCAAGTCTTCAATGATTTCAATGCTGATCAATTCAGTACACGAAACCTGCAAAATTTTGTTTTTATTCACGACCATAAATGTGAAGGACTTAGAATTATACTAAGTCGAATTAGGTACATGTAAAAACTTCTTTTTTACAGCCCGTGCATAAAAAAATAATTATATTTTTAAGTTTTAATCAAAATCGGATAATAAATTATGTTTGAGAATCTCTATAGACAAGGCTTGTTCGTACTAAGGTATCTAAAATTATCTCCCTGCGACAGAGGAAATAGATTTAGATTATACATTTGTTTATTAAATTTGAGAAAACAAAACATGAAAGAACAAGTATTTTCCTTTTTATTATTAATGATAAAATGATATAAAAAATTACAATTGATTAATTAAATTATAAATCCTTATTTTTTAAAACCATAGTAATTATTTAAAATTAACCAATAATTATGACATGTCAACTAATTTTTTAGGGATGGGCACCAAATGGTAGAGGTTTTTTCTAATCACCCAAAGTGGTGAAAAAATAATAATGTTCAAAATCAAACTCAAGGCATGAACTGCATTATTCTAAAATGTTGATCAACGAGAAGCCGAAAATAAACTTTTAAACCCTGAAGCACCCGACCTATGAAAAATTGACTTTTTAGGGACCTAATTGTAAAAAAATAATTTTAGGAGACATTAATTTAAAAAATAATTTTTTTATATGACTAAGTTTGTAAATAAAAATAATTTTATGGACCTAATTATAAAAAATTATATAAAGAGATGATATTATTAAAAATATCCTAAAATTTTTAGAAAATGATCATTTAGCCACCTAGTCGGGTCAGTTTTTTCACCCTAAATTTACACTTGACCTCAATATTTAAAAAAAAAATGGTAAATTATTTTTTTCACAAAAATACCCGACCCAATCGAAACTTTGTTTAATCGGAACCTCTTGGTTTTAAGGTGAAATGCCCATATTTAAATTTAACGCTCGCAGGGGTTATTGGTGATTTCAGGTTTTAGTAATGTTGATATTTAGGGTTTATAGGTGAAGACCTAAAAACAAAATCTTTTAATGCAAAAGTCAATGCAAATAAAACCTTAAAAACTTAAACCTAAAGTCTAAATGATTTGGAACAAAAAAAATGCTGATCAATTATAGGATAATAAACCTAATAAAAATGGTTTTTTTATCAAAAAAAAAAAGTTTAACCTTTTGTTTTATTTTTATTCAGGAACAAAAACCATAAATACACAAAATGGACTTTAATTTTAGGGTTTAGGTTGTGGTTTCCATTTAAGTTTAGGTTGTAGGGTGTAGAAAACTTTTTTCCTAGAATTTAATGTATAAGATAATAATTATATTTTTAAGTTTTTATTAACAACGGATAGTAAATTTATTTCAGATTTTATAACTTAAATATGAAGGGTTGTATAATTTTTTTTATACAACATTTATTCAAAATTAACTTTCTAAAAATTGATAGAAATGGTGAAAATCACCAAATTTGAATAAAAATATTAGACTTGAAAAATGGATTTGGACAAAAAAAATTGAACCCGTTTTTAAAATAATATTTTTATATATTTTGGAGAGTTTGTCCATTATATCCTAACTCATATCTGAATTTAAGATTGATCATTTTATTTTATTATATATATTATATAATTTATATCACAATACTGGAGTCAAAAGAATGATGAAAATGGTGAAGATGGGCATATATTTGGATACATATATTAGGAGGCCTCTTGGCATTACACTCAAAGATTTAAAGAAAAATAAAAAAGATTTGTCATTTTTTTTAAGATTTTTAAAATTTTGAATATATTTTTCAAATTATTCAAATTGTTCAGATTCGTCATTGTTTTAAGATTACCTACAATTGTATGAGATTACATGAAACTAAAATCAAGTCATTCCTTGAATGTGATGGGCTGAAATTGGTGTCCTTAGCTTGACAGGACAGTGTCTCTTGGTTATATATATTAAAAGGCCTCTTGGTATTTTAAGGCAGAGGCGGATGTTAACAAGAATCAGGTAAGTTTTTGTACTTGGAATATTTGGAGAATTTTACATCATACTCAAATCAGGGAAGAAAGTAGGATTTTATATTACGGGGCTGAATTTATAAAATTTTAGGGGGTAAAAATATGTTTTTAATAGAAAATACATATAAAAATTATAAATTATATACGAATTTTTATTTTTTAACAAACGAGACCGTCCCCTTTAGCCTCCCTTGGTCCATCCGTGACTCAAATGTTTTTTTTTTTAAATTAATTAAATTTTATTTTTTCAAAAAAATCTCATTAAATTTTTCAAAATTTTCGAAAAGAAATGATTAGGCCTCTCAAATTATTCATCATTGTTTTGAAGTTATCTACAGTTGAATGAGAGTACATGAAAAGCAAGTAATTCTTTGCATGCGAGATGTTACTAAAAAAACACTGCTGGTTTCGGGATGGATTGGCCCGTGGATGCTAACATTTATCAATCATCAAATATCAAATATCAATACTACTACTTGCCCTTCTAATTTCAATAAAATTAAACAAAGTTATGGCTGGTTTTAGTATTACGAGTTAAATTATATTAAAAAAATAAAAATATATTAAAAATGTTAAAGAACGAAATAAAGTCAGTTATTTAGTTAGTTTGTTGTTAGGCCATAGTCAATCTGTTGGGCCGTTGTAACTGATTGTAACAGACTTGCCCTATTAGTTAAGTGGGCTATATAAGTACTTGTATTGGGTTTGTAATCAGCATGCTGGTATATGATAAAATCATTTCTGATATTCTTTCGTTTTGGGCCTTAATTTCCGAGCCCACCTTCATAAATTTATAATAATATGGTAATATTTTTTCTTTCTTTTAATTTTACCGCCACAAACCACCACCAACTCCCCTTTATCAACAAATATATATTTACATATAGATATTTTTGTTTAAATAATATATTTAATATTTTTATTATATATATATTAAAATGATCCGAGCCCTTGATTCACTTTTGATAAATCAAACGATCCTAAGTCTCAAGCATTTTAATTTTCAGAATACATCTATTTTGGTGTATCAATTTGATCTATGAGTTTTCATTCCCATTTTTTCTGAAATAAAATTCTTAAAAACGTCCCAAAACACTTTGATTAAGAAAATTCATCTATGTGAAAGTGAACTCAAGGCTCCGACTTTCAAAAATTAGTCACATAGCACATTTTATTTTTCTTGTAACGATGAACTGAATAAAAAAGAAAAAAACATAACTTGAAAAACTCATCAAATAATTTTTTAATGAACGATGTCAGAAAATAATTCTGAGAATAAAAATTAAAATTAGATTTATTTGGACAAAAAATATTAGACACTTAAAACAAAATAATGATATAATTTACACAAATTTTTAATAAAACCAATATTTAATAAAAAGGGGACATTTATTGGAGACAAATAACCTGTAAATAATAAAAAGGAGACATTTATAGGTTCCATTGTTTGTCTCCTTGGTCTTTATTGTATGCCAAACTTTAATACAATACTTTCATCGCAGTCCAATAAGGCATTAGGTTTGAGTGGGTGAAAATTTGGGTTATATTTATGTTATTGTCGTGTTTGTCTCCTTGGTCTTTATTGTATGCCAAACTTTAATACAATACTTCTATTACAGTCTAGTAATTAATCTTTTTGTGTTATGTTGGTTTATTTAAAAGGCAAAATGGCACGATGATCAAAAATTTTAAAGTTGTTTGAATAGTTTTCATGCTTTGAACCACGAAGATTAAACCCATAATCATTTCGTGGTTAAAGTAGTATGAGAGATTCATACATATATCATTTTATAAGTCTTGTAGTTATAGTAATCGTTTTATTAGTCTACCATACTAATTACAAAAAAAAAAACATTTTATGAATTGTCATAAATTAAAAAATCAAATTTTTAAAGAAAAAATATATAATTATGAAAATACGATGTTAAAATAATTCATCCTTTTAACTACCATAGTTTTTTTTAAAGATTTTTCCTGAAATTTCGTGTGCAATTTGTGACGGTTTTCGATTTTAAGGTACTTGAATTTATCTTATATTTTATATTTATCAATTGTCACCTTTCCCTTCTTTAGACTGTGAGTTCTAGACTCATTATGGACAAATTTTCTATTCCCCTCCTCGCAGGTATAAATTGTTCAAATATATATATATATATATCATTAATTTCATTCCTCAAATCCAATATCATAATTAATTATAGTAATTTTATTTATTTTTCTTGTTAAGAAGTTACAAGTATAATTACAACACAAAAGTGAACTGAAAATAAAAATAAAAATACGAATATAAATCAGAATAAATTAGGCAAAATCCACATAAAGATAGAACTATACAACTCACGAGTAATTTGTAGAGAGTGAGACTTGAACTAAACTTTTTTTTGACAAATCTTATCTTATCCTAAGAGGAGGGGTAAAAAGGAAGGAATGTGAATGTTAGTTTTTCTCCTAGTAAGTCTAAAACTCATGACCTAAAGGAAATAAGGGAACAAAGATGAACAGTTTGGTCAATCAGCCAAATATGCTTGCTCGACTTGAACTAAACTTAAACCTTGTTCTTAAGCTAAGACTTCATTGTTTTAACTTTTTTGCCCCTTAGATTATTGTAGAATGTTAATCCAACGTGAGCATAATTCGATGTAAAATATATAAATATCAATATAAACTTTTTAAATATTTTGAAAATTAGAAAATTTAAGTAAATAACAAACAATCTAATTACACTTAGTATCTAATTTTAAGCAAAATATTGAATTGATTTCTAATTTAAATACAACACTTAATTTTTGAACATTTAATTTTCAACGGGTATTTTTTCAATTTATCAAATAACATTTTAGTCGCACCCCATTATCATATCCAAGACAAAGAGATGTTTGGGTATAGCTCGATTAATATGATCGTTAGTATAATATATATGATAATGTGAGATCAAACATGCTTAAACGCTCAATATTTTTCAATTTATAAGTGGGGAGATGTACGGGTAGTATACATTTGTACACTGAATGTTAAAAAAATCAAGAACAAGAACCCAAAACTTTGTTCATAATTGCACTAAAATTTTAAAAAGTCATCAACTATCGGTTAGTCTAGCGAGACGAGATATTAATCTCTTAAGTAAAGTTAGAATTCAAATTTTCACGTTGTAAAAGAAATAAGGGAAAACTACATATTTAGTACCCTAATTAGGCTCGCGTTACTGTTTTGGTACCCTAACTATTATTTTTGGCAAAATTGTATCTAATGTTACGTTTTTGTTCTGTTTTAGTACTTTCGCCGTTTAAAATTAACGAAAATGGTGACGTGGCTTGGGTTAATAATAGTTTTAGTCTAAAAACTTATACGTTCTATCAATTTGGTCTAAAATTCTATCAATTTAAACATTATTTTACTTTTTGAATTAAAATTGTAAATTTCTCAATTTTTTCTTACAGTCGAACACTTTTTTGGGTTTTGGAGTTTGAAAGTGACAATCAAAACTTTAGGATTTGCGGATTAATAGGGGGATAATGCAGGGTCTATTGCAGGACTCAAACTTCACGATCGAGATACTAACGAGAATACGAGAGGGTGGGAAAGGGGTGAGACAAAATTCAATCAAAATCAAGATGATGTTTTACCCCCAAAATTAAGATGATGTTTTTAATTGATGGATTTTGGACTAAAATGATAATATATAAGTATTTTGGACTAAAACTATGATTATACCGAGCCACGTCATCATGTTCGTTAGTTTTTAACGACCGGGGTACTAAAATAAAACAAAAACGTAACATTAGGTACCGTTTTGTCAAAAATAATAGCTGGATATCCAAATAGTAACGTGGGCATAGTCAAAGTACTAAATATGTAGTTTTCCCATAAAATAAATTGGATTAAGCTCACCTCGGTAACGAACTTATTCAATACTCGATATGAATTGATAAATCAATAAAACAGTACAAAACATTATATTAAAATTAATATTTGATAAATCAAATTTAGATGAACTATTTATATTAATTAATTTAAAAACTAATATCGATTTAAAAAAAGAATATTAATTTTTTTAATTGAACAGATAAGTCGATCTGTGGAGAAATGACAATAATTTTTGATGCCATCTGACCTAAAAATAACTTCACTTTGGGGGGCCACCCTATCAACGTCAAGTAAGTATACATATTTAAACACGTCTTTAATATTTTTGCTCTAATTTACAATTTTTTATTTGACTTTTATCACGAATCGATCTCGATAATAGTTTCGATTCGAATAATTTTATTTGTAAGGTATACGTTAGTTTTATAGAATTATATTCAATACACAGGTGGTGTAAAAGTTTTCACAAGCGCCTTAATTTTAGGGTTTAGTATTAGAATTTAATGTTTAAATGTTTGAAGTCTGGTTTTAGGGGTTTAGAATTTAGGGGTTGTGGTTAGAATGTAGTTTTTAGAGGTTAAGTTAATATGGTTAGAGATTTAGGTTTTAACTTATAAATCTCAAATTCTAACCCCAAACCCTAAGTTCTAACCATAATCCATCAATTCTAAACCACTAAACCTAAACCCCTTATTTCTAAATCCTAAAAACTAACTCTAAACCCTAAAAAATGTACCACGTTGAAAATACTTAAAAATATATATTTTTTGGATTTTGCTCCCTTTTTAATTCTGTGTTATCTTTTAAATTTTGCTTTCATGTTTAATAATTTGAACTTAAAATTTTTCAATATTGATCTTGAGTTTAATTTGCTTTCCATTATATACCCCACCAAGCACTCAGCAGTAAAGGCTTAAAGCAGCCCTTTTAATATATATATATATATATAGTTGAAGTAAATTGTAATTGGTGAGTGAAAATAAACCCTACCAACTCCCCACTTTTTTCTTTCTCTATAAAGCTGGTGAACAAATTATATATTTGCAGAGTGGTCCTTGAAATGTTGTATGAACCTCCTCCTCCTCCTTCTTCTTCATCACTTGTCTGTGTTTTTAGGTCTGAAAAAATGGTTTTCCAGTTGATAATGTACTTGAGAGTTCTTAGACCAAATCCAGTGGGATATTGGTTCATGGGTTTTCCCCACCTCTTCTTTTCATTTAAAGTTCTGATCATGCTTTTCCACAGCTTTCTTGAACTTTCTTTGTGTACTTAATCACTCCATCACAGCAAAATATCACCTACTAGCTATTATATATGTATATGTATGTGTGAAAGTTCAAGAAAGCTGTGGGAGAACATGATGGCATTTCAGGACTTGTGTTTCTGGTTTAATTAAGTTAGCTACGTTGTGAAAGGAGAAAAATGGGTTGAGAGGATTTCTTATCTGCAAAACCCAAATTAATCAACCATTTCTCTTCTGCATAAAGAACATGGTAAGCTTTCAAAATTCCATTTATCTTTTATCTGCAATTCTCTTCTGCATAAAGAACATGGTAAGCTTTAAACTTTCAGCATTATTACTGAATTACCAGGTTTCCCCCCATCCTTTATGGATATATATTGCTCTTAAAATATTTCTATCATCACATAAATAAATTGATTAGCAATTCAATTTTATTTATATAGCATGAAAATGGTGACTGTAAATCATCTTTCTTTTATATATTAAATTTTCTAATATTTAATCATTTATATTATGTTCTAAATCTTAATTCGATTAGTATAATTATTATTGCAGAATTCTAAAAATTATGGGTTTAAATTTTATCTAAACATATATAATTGTTTTCGATTTAGAGGTTTAAGGATATTATGCCTAATTGAAGTATTGTATCATGTTTCCTTTGATCATGCTATCTTCTATTTGAAGAGGTGGGTGGTTTTTGTTTCTTGAATATCCCTCTTATAGGTCGAAGGGGTTCGAATGTTAAGAATCGAACTTCAATCTATTTTTGTTAGTACACATTACAATTTAATTTAATTTCGGGATCGAAGATGGACGGAATCGATGACATAAGAAGTTGCATTCGTGGAGAAACAACATTGTTGGACATAAGAAGAACATCCACGGGACATAATAAATAAAGTAGTGATCTATAATTAAAGTGATAGTAAGTTAAAAGATGGAATAATTAAGGGACCATTTGAGATAAGGATGGGGAATCTTTACCTAATTCAAAGAAACCTTTGCACAATACGTCATTTTGGATGTTTAGCCACTGTGGTTAATATTAGTCGTGTTATTTGTTGTGTTTTACAATCATACATATATATATATATAAATGTGTTTCGGATTTTTAGATCAAACATAAACCGTAAAATAAATATAAAAATACAAAAAAATAATTATATTTTACATCTTATTTTACTCTAACAATATAATTATCTATAGTGGTGAAAAATAATGCTAATTCTAAAGGTATAGCTGTACAAATGTAGGAAGGTCCACCAAAAAATACAAGTACTAGTAATTGGGCAGACAAAGGGTGATGGCTAGTTTCAATAATCTGAACACAGTAAAAAAATAATTAATACCAAAAAGTAATTGTATATGACTTTATTATATATAATGTTGCTAATATTAGATGTTATCTAACTTCCAGGAATTGCTGTGCAGCTTTATTATATATATATATATATATATGTGTGTGTGTGTGTGAATTCAATTATTGAGAAAACATGGGATTGGTTCACTTTTATGCATCTGATTTTATGCTGTTTGTTGATTATAATTTAAACACTATAAGGGTGGTTTTTCTGCACAAGTAAATAATTTTATACATTTTAAATCTTTTAGATTTTTTTGAATAATTTACATATTCTTTATAAAATTTTAGCATTTATCAATTTTAAAACATATTTAAATTTCTATAACTTTCTAAATGATGTTTTTAGATTTTTTTTTATAAATGTTCATTTTGTAATTTTAAGGTTTTTTGCAAATTAATAAATTTCTATTTTAAAGATTTAATTGATTTAATTTATCAATTTAATGACTCAATTGGTTGTGAAAAAAAGTAGGGCCTGGCCTAATTTAAATTTTAGACTATTTCGAAGGTTTTTTTACCCTAAGTCAAATTTGAAAGCGAGTTTAATATTTTATATCATACGTATATATTAATATATTAGTAGGAGATATATGAAAAATTAAATATATTTAGGGTAAAATTTTATACAATCATGCATAATTACTTTTAAAAATATAAAATTTTAACTCTAAACCCTACAAATTAAACATTTAAACTTTAAACCCTAAATTAAATATGTAACTCGTAAAACAAAAAGAGATATGTAGTCTAATGATTATCCGACCTTTGTATTAATTTTTTTTGCTTATCGGTATTCGAAAAATATGAAAGGACGAAACTTGAAATTCTTTTTTTTTGTTTAACTACTGGTATTTGACTTGTTGACTGGCTAATCTGATCGAGTTTTGTAAAACTCAATATAATGATGACCCTTCCAAGTTCAACCCAAATTTTCTTCATTTATAATGCCATAATTCAAACTTTTAACATTGCTTAAAAAAACTAGCATCTTATCCCGTTTTTGGTTTAAAATAGAAAAGAAAAAGGCCAGTAGTGGCACATCACCCCACCCTCCCCCCAAAGAAAGAATGTCTCATCTTCAAATTATTCCCTTTTAACAAATTAATTATTGTCATCTTTTAAAAAGAAGGAAGCAATAGCGGAAGATTCTTCCATGGCTTTTCTTTTTCCCTTTCATACGATTCTATATAAGCAAACAATGCAAAGTACAAAATTAACAAGTGAGATTTTGTGGGGGAAGGTGAGAGGAGGGCAAGTGGGATTTGAACCGTCGATGCTTTTGTGCACATTCGAATCTGAATAAATTTTTTTTGTCGCTTTTTGGTGTTTTTATATACATTCAACACTAAAAGGTTGAGTTTATGGTTTTTTTATATAGGGACACTAAAAAAGGTAGATATTTTTTTTATTCATTCGAATCTACATACATACATACAAGTTTTCCACTTGATAAATCACTAACAATTAGATCATGAACATGGGTTTTGTTTGTTGTTGAGTTCTTTCCTTTGCTATCTCTCTAGGTTTTCTTTTTTCATTCGTAAGATTCAAAATCAAAAATCGATACCGATTTTCTTACCATTCGACCCAACAATAGTTGGTAACGATTGAGTTAATATTTATACAACTTGCGCTTGTGATCAAACTGAAAGGGAAATGGCAGGGCCAAAGCAATAATGGCGCCCCCATGTGCCGGGGGAAAAAAATTTCAGTCACGTCGCTGTTGAGGCATAAATCTTTGTTCCAGCCATTGGGCAATGGGACAGCAAGTGAAACATGCAACAAATCAGGGGCCTGCCCTTTATCCGATGTGGGAAGTGCGCCCAAAAATGACACATTTGCAACTTTGTGCTGACTATGAAGATGAAAGGAGTTCATAAACAAGATTTCTTGTTCGAGTTCCGTGGATCGAAAAAATAGGTGTCGGTATAACTTTTTTCGACTAGGATTCATCCCGGCTTTACTCCGAAAGAGTTTAGATCCAACGGATACTACAAAACCGTCACGAGTCAGGACACTAACTAAGCCTTCAATCGAACCAATCCGATTTCAGTCCAGTTGATTCATGTCATGTTCTAATCCTTGTTACACAAAAAGTTAGTTGCAGCCGAACTTTTGCCTACATACAAACAAAAACAGCAAAGTTTTAGCAATCTTTTTGTTATATACTATCATCAATCTTTTTATATATATTTAAAATTGATTGATTATGCAGAATGAATAATGTTATTGGCGTCTGTACAACAATTATACATGGAAAAAAATGTTAGTTTAAATCAGTATCTCAACTTGTGTTGTGGCGTTGTTCCTTTAAGGTGAAAGTAATGGATTTATTATTACCACATTACAGCGAATAATTCAGACAATTAGACAGAATGGGTTGCAGTTGCAGTGTCTTCAAGATTACAAGAGATTATTCAACCAGACATTCACAAAACACAAGGCAATCGCAACTTTTTAGAAATAGCAAATACCTATAATAATTATATCAATTAATTAGCATATATGCATGTGTGTATATAAATTTGGTTCCTAATGTATCCTTAAACTGAACATTATATGTGCAAGATCTTTTAATTTCATCTGTTTCTACTTTGTGTGAGTTTGAATTCTGACATTTGCATTAAAAATTTAAATATCACTCTATTAAGGTCCTGGGAAGGGCATCTACTCCCAGCAGTTTTAGCTTTGTTTTATATAATTTTTAAAAATAATTAATTATGAATTTATTGTAACTTTTTAACAGCATGTTTTTGGCATAATCTAGAAACAAATGGGTGTCTAATGACACCCTTAAATTTTTTTAAAATTGTAATTTTCCATACAATTTGTATAGAGAAAACTAAAAATATATATAATTTTATTTATATATATTAAAAAAATTATAAATAATTAACTTTATAAATATTCTTCAAAAATTAATATTTTTTAAAAAATTTCAAAGTGTATGGAACATGCATGAATTTTTGGGATCACATAATTACAGTAGTTAGATCATATGAGGTTAAACAATTTGATACGAAAAAATTGGCCCTTCATTTATCAAAAGAAGAAGACACTAGTTTTGTCGATGGTAGATCCACTTAAAGGAAGGCACGAACATTCAGATCTGGTATCTGAAACATAATCTCACGACAAGACATCATGTTTTTGGCATAATCTATAACCTCTTTTCTTACAACTGAGTTGTCCTTCCTTGGTCATTGTTAAATATATACTCCTATATTATATTAAATTAAGGAGGAAAACCCTAATCTTAACAAAACTAAATTGGGTTTTTTTATTAGTTTTGATAGAATAAAGTATAGTTAAATTGTAAATCAATTGGTCCTTGAAGGAAAATATAAAAAAATATAAATGCTGCTTTTTTTAAGCACAACTAAAATTTTCAGCAGCAAAAATATACTTTAAATGGTTATAAAGCAAAAACATTTGCCAAATGTAGTTTTGAGCAGTCAAAAAGTAGAATAATTGTAAAATACAAGGTGGGGATTTGAATGGCATTTATGTGTATTTTAAATGCAACGGATGCTACTGTAATAAATTTTGGTAAATGTGGATCGATCCAAATAAAACAGACAGAACAATTAAGATAAGTAGGAACCAAAACACACTGTGAGGGGGAAGACAAGAATCTAGACCTTATAGAAAACTCCATTTATTCTCTTACAGTTCTACTGCAAGTTGGGAATGGAAGAAAACACCAAAAAAAAAACACAAACACAATGAGGAAGAAGTCCATGTGGAATTATTGACCTATATAATCCTTTACAGTTTACCCCTTTGGCCCTGTTTGTATCTTCCCACAGCTTTATTGAACCGCAATCAATTACAACAAGAACAGCAGCGACGACCGATGTAATTACACGAAGTTGCAGTTCAAGAAAGCTGTGGAAGAATACAAAGAGGGACATGTTTTGTTCTTTCCATTCTTTTTTATCGAAAGAGAAAACCCTAGAGAAAGCTTCATTGGCGACCATGGCTGGAACAAGGCGAAGAGAAGTGAAAGGAAAAAGGGAACGAGTACTGATATCATATTTATTGTTTCATTAATTTGGATCGAGTTTTATAAAAGTTTAATATGAGACGACATTTTTAATTTAATTTTTCTATTCATAATATAAAGATTCAAACTGTATATCGTTATTTAAGGGACCTAACACCTCACTTCTAAATTAACTGATTATTTGTATTGAACCCCAACTTTTACTATATTTGTTTTCGTTATTTTACTTTTAATAATATCATTATCATGGGAATTTATTTTTATTTAAAAGTTTAATTAGATTCGACTTTAAATATAATCGAGATCTAATATAAATGATTGAATGATGGTGGTATTTGAAAAAAATAATTAAAGAATAACATTGTTTGTTTGTTCGTTTGTTTTGTTATTTTCGACCCCTTTGTAACACTAGAATGCTGACGACGTTTTGTTTGGTTACGTTCACCGTAACATTAGTATATTAATGTACGGCTGTGATATGTATTGCCGGATCCGACGGTATATGTTACCTTAGTGGGGCAAACACTTGGGCCCATCTTTAGATGTGTCCACGCACGAGGAACTAATTAATTAATCGCCCACGCGCTTTGACGGCCCATCGTGTAGTTTGTAGTTTTTGTTTTTATAATTCGGTGTATTAATTGATTAATCTAAAATAAAATATTTTATATATTATTTAATATATTAACAGTATAAAAAAGTTTTCACAAACAAGATAAATCGGATGGTTTGAGATTTAGCTTAATGTTTAGAGTTTAAAGGTTTAGAATTTATAATTTATGAAATTAGTGATTTAGATTATAATCTTAAATTTTAAACTCTAAATTCTAAACTAACTTTCTAACTCCTAAATTTAACATGTTTGTGGAATTTTTTTTCAAGGCACTATATCAAGTAATAACTCGTGTATTTATAAATTTAATTACATAAATCTGATAAAAAAAAGGAGCGTGAGATGCACATAGTGAAGCATGGAAGTGGTGGGATTTGGGGGTTGGAATCAAGGTAAATGAATAAAAACAAAAATTTAAATGGAATTAAGGCCAAATGACGGAAGAGCAGTTGATGATCGTGAAACAAAAACAATCACACGGAGGCATGTGAGAGTGGGCCTATCGACCACCGTAGCATTTTTTGCGAACGTTGGTGCATGTAATGACAGTACACCCCGGTTTTCCTGGGCGAGAACCTCTGTTTGTGTCGGACGCTTTCTATTTCTAACCTTTTGCTAACTCGCTGGAACATTAAAATAATAATAAAAAATAATTTAAATGTAATTATAAGATAATATCTGTTTATATAACTCGCTGGAACATTAAAATAATAATAAAAAATAATTTAAATGCAATTATAAGATAATATCTGTTTATATATATTTTTAACTCTTTAATAATACACACCTTGTAAATAGAACGATTCAACATAGTCTTTTACGATGAACACCACCCGCTTTTTCATTGGGACCACTTGTTAGGTTTAAAGTAATAAAAAAAAGTTAGATTCAAAAAGTTATTATTCTAATTATAATTGGACATAAAAGTAATTAAATAATTTAGTCATTATGTGAGATAATAGGAGTATTTTATCTAATTAATTAATTGAATTTTAAAAGTAAATATGATATAAATACCAATATTATAAGTTGATGTTACTTTTTTATGACTGTTTTAAAGCTCACATTATAACGATGAGTTAGTGGGTTCATGCAAGAATTAGCTGGCAAACTCCAATTAACATTCTAGGCCCCATATTTTTCAATTAAGCATATGCTTTTCATTATTGTTTTATTTTATTGGTGTTTTGATATTTGACCACTGTATTTATTTGTTTTTCTCAATAAAAAGACATTGTATCATTTAAACAAGATTAATTTGTATTTTAATGTTACAAAAAAAATTAAATTAAAAGAACAACTTTCATAATAAATATTTACAACACTTAATTCAAAGTAATCAAATAATAATCTAAATATCGATGATTATAAAAAATATAATCACTTTATTATTTTTATTTTAGAATGAAATGTTAGTGAGAATTGAATAGGGGTGTCGGTATGTGGAAAAAATGTTGTGCAGCTTTCGGTAACTCGGTGGATTGAGATGCTTACTAGGAGCGGGCATTTTAGATATCCGATCTGATTTGAAATTTTTAGATAGGTAATTTAATGATATGTATCCGATCTAAAAAAATTGGATACCCAATTTTTGGATATTCGAAATTTCGGATCGGATATCCGAGTATCCAAATTTATCACTATATTTTTTTTAAAAAAATTTGGCGGTCCTATTCATGAAAATTTTAGGTTTTCGGATATAATAATCAACAAATTATTGAAAATAATAAATTTTTAATCATAAAAATTTCAATTTTTAATATAACAAGTAAAAATATCAAACATAACAAGATTTATATCTATAAAAAATTGAATTTTTGGATATCGAATAATCGGATATTCGATCCGAATGCAAAATCATTATTCGTATCCGATACAAAATTTTCGGATGCCCGATCCGAATTATCCGAAAAAATAAAAATCAAATCGAATATCAAAAAATTCGAATCGAATCAATAGATAATTAGATCGGATCAATCGGATCGGATTTTTTTTTTGCACAACCCTACTTACTACAAAAAGGTTGAAAAGAGAAGATCCTTAAAGTTGGCGGTAAAAATTGAAGAGCAATAATATGTGACGGTAACTAATTGCTATCAATTATTTTTATCAATTTCGATATTTTGAATCACCGGCGTTAACTTAATTAAAAAATGCATAAAAACAATTTTTTATTAACAATTAGTAATAGATAACTGATAATGAATTATATTAGTTAACAATTGATTACATTAATTAATAGTTAATAGTGAATTATATTAATTTATTTAAATAACTAATTATATTAACTAATTGTATAAAAGTATAATAAAATTAACTAATAGTTAATAATTATTTATTTAATTGATGTTGATAAAAGAAAAATACTTTGATACACATGAGTTCATACGAGTCTTTTAATTTTAGGGTTTATAGATTTAAGTTGTGATTTAGGAGTTTAGATTGTAAGATGTAAAATTTAAAGTTTATAATTAGAATTTATAGTTCAGAATTTAGGTCTTAGGGTTATTAGGACTAAAAGTCTAAATTTTAAATTTTATAAAAAATTATATAATTTTTTTTGCACAACTTATGTATGAAAAAATAACCATAGATCAAATATAAATATATCGTCTTAATAGAAAAACATCAATATTTGCAAATTCGGGCGGGGCTTATTATTGTTTAGTGGGAAGGACGTGGAGTTCCGGAACAAGTGGAGCAACAAAAGGTAGTGGTGGCACGTGTAAGTGGAGGGGGGCAATCGCATGGAAATGTCAGGATTTCACTTATTCTTCTAACAACACATGCAATGGTCCATGCCCCACACGATTCAACCTCCTCTGTCCGTTCCATTTAACCCACAATTTTGTCTTTCCCTCATTTCCCGTTACTTGTCCTTCCATTTTCATTTTTTTTTGTTATTTTTTTAGATTTTTAGGTTTTTACTTTGATTAATTTAGACTGATTTATATTGTATATTTAATGTTAGTGCATAAGTCTTTTATTTAGAATTTTTTGTACATACAAGACCTCAAACTCGAGACATACTTAAACGATATTAAGCTGTTTACCACTTAGAACAACTCCACTTGATATTTTCAAATTTTTTTAATACATGCATTATAATAGTTTAATCTTAATTTATACTTATATATCAAATTAATTAATAAATGCAAATAAAAATAAAATGTTATAAAATTAAAAACAAGTTGAATTGAACGTGAATCTCAACACAAGCCTATTTTTTTATATTTATATAAAAAAATGTTGAATGATAAAAATATTGGGATTAGCTTATAATTCAAATTCACATCCCCAAACAGCACATTGCCTGACGCGCGAATACAATTCCAATTGGCGCGAAAATTGACGCAAGCTCAAAATCCCCAAAACTGTAACCTTTTAGGGTTTTTTTATGTTCTCTTCATTCGATTTCACAATCAACAATCTTTTTTACAATGTCGAATATCAGCGATCAGATGGAAGAAGTCAAAGCCTTAATATCGTCTGATTCAAAAACAGACCAATCGTTCGGTTATTCAACTCTTTTACACTTCCAAGAACAGTCCAGTGACAGTCCTCCTTCAATCCAAGCCCTAATTCAAAGTTCTCGATGTCTTATAAGTTTAATCGTCTCTGATATCCACCATGAAGATGAAGAAGTGTAAAATTTGATCACATTTTTCCTTTTGATTTTATCCTTTTATTTTATTTGCTTTTTATGCATTTTTGGGTTGATTGCAGAGCTGCTCAAGCTTTGAAATGTTTGGGATTTATGATTTACCATCCTTCACTGATTGCTTCAATTCCTGGTAATTTTTTTTTTTTTTTTTTATTTTAAATAATTTAAAATTTTAATTTATTTTGTTTTTGGTGATGTTCTTGTTGTAGCTGAAGATGGTAAGCTGGTTTTAGAGGCATTGGCTAAACTCATTACTGTTACAAAAATGAAGGTAAAATAACTTATCATTAGAACAATGGTAGAGTTTTTTTTCCCCCCTTTTCCCCTTCAACTCTTTTGTCACATTTTGTTATTGATTTTGAACTTGTTCATCTCTTAATGGCAGTCCGTTTGTAATTTAGGCGTGTGGTGTATATCTATGCAACAATTTGATACACCACTTTTAGCTGCCTGCTTTGATACATTGCTGCTGGCAGTTGTTCATGCCCTTGATAACCCTAGTGGCTCATTGTCAACAACGTTTGAGGCCATGCAGGTATAGTTATTTCTTTGGTGGTTTGATAATCACGTTCATTTGTACGCCAAGGCCTCTCTGCGGGGTTTTCATGTTGCATTGTTTTATTAGCAAATTTAATCAAGATACTCATTTACTTATTTATTATTTCAATAACATCCTGGATATGTTGGTAATCTCTCCTTCATAAAATGTATTAAAATGACCCACGATATCTGTTGTGGGGAAAGATATGGGGTTAACTCTGAGTTTGTTTGTTGTATGTACTAATTCTTCAATGTTACCTGTGTTAGGCTGTGGCAAAGTTAACAGCACAAATGAGTGAAGTGATGCGAGAATCATCACACTTATGGGCTCCTCCAATATATAGAAGACTTCTCAGCATTGATAAGAGAGAGCGAGATATGTCAGAGAGGTGTCTTTTGAAAATTAGGTCTACTATACTTCCTGCTCCAATAAGTCTTTCAAAGGTACATCTAACTGGTATTTTGCAATTTTTTTAAACGTTGCCATATTTATTCAAAGAGTGCATATAACAGGCTGTGAATGATGACATGAAAATTTTTACCCATTTCTTGGTATATTTTTCCCTTAATCTTATTGACGGAGGTTAGACTAATTGCATGCTTCAGGTTTATTTAGTTTCAAATGACAAAACATTCAATTTTAACCTAAAGCCTCCATTGGCTCTGGGCCTTCTTATAGGTTAGACAAATGAATGAGCTGAATAATATCAAAATCTGTTAAGCCTCTCAGAATTATAATCACTTTCCTGCAGTTTCAAGATATAATATCATAAGTCTTATTTGAAAGTGTTTTGGAACATTGCATGATTAATTTTATTGTCTTAGATCACTTGTGCTCCATCTTTCTCAAGCAGGCTATTATTGAAGACTTGAGGAAAAATCTGCTGACTGGGATGAAGGACTGGTTAGACAAGGGTATGAAGGTTCAAGCTGTCCAGGCGTGGGGGTGGTTTATCAGCTTCCTAGGATCCGATGCCTTGAAGAACAGACATCTAGTAAATGATATGTTGAAGGTTCTTGAGCAAACATTTTCAGATCACAACCCACAAGTCCAGATTGCTTCTCTGGTATTACTGATAAAATTTCAGTTTAAATTTTTTTTCTTTGAAAGGCTAATAACATTTTGTTCAATAAATAGGGGAATACAAAAGCAAAACAAGAAATTCTATTCAGCTAAATGATTTAGATTATTCTGTCTGTTTGGCAATCTCTTGCACAAAGTCATGTAACTCAAATAAGAACATATATCTTTTCTTGGTTTGTTGTTTCACAGTTCAGCTGTGCTTGCATATGATGTAGACAGATACATATTCCTTCGTAGATAATTTAATATGAAAAATCTTGGACAGAATTCATCTAGGGATCAGGAAGGTCCAACCAACAACTAAACAATACATGCATGGCAAATTCTTTAGCATAATCCCTATATGTTGGCTGCTCTCTGACTCAGCCAAGTCCAAGTTTTGAGATGTTCAGAATATATAGGGATTGAATTGTATAATGTTATTTTGGAATGTACCCTTAAGCAGACTGGTTTGTGGTGTTTTGGGATCAAACAGCTTTGTTTATACCTTTTTACTGATGGCTTTAAAATAATTTGGTTTGGAAGTATTCATAGCTTGTTGAACATATTCCTTAAATGTTTGCCTTAATTTTGCAGGTTGCCTGGCAAGGTCTTATTGATGCCCTGGTTCACCCTCAAATTCTGTCTTGCAAAAAGAATGCAAGTCAACAGTTACAAACATCCTCAGGAAAAAGCAGTGAATTGATGTTAAATGGACTTTCAAAAAGCTTAAAGCTCACTATGACACCTCTAATAGGATTCATTTCAAGTAAATGTGACGTATCTGTTCTCTCGTCCTGCATAAACACATGGTGTTATCTCCTACATAAGCTTGATACCTCCATCAACTCTCCATCAGTAATTAAAGTGGCATTGGATCCTATGTTTCAAGCAATTTTTAAGATGGGCCCAGATAGTAAAAATATCCAGTTATGGAATTTTTGCCTTGATTTGCTTGAAGATTGTATATCAGCAAAGTGTTCAGATTTGATCTCTGATCCAAAGGACCAGGTAAACCATCATCTTTCAGCTAGAACCATAATTCCTTGGTCTGGAAGGTACTCATGGAAGCAATATCCTATTAAATGGTTGCCTTGGGATCTTAGTCAGTTGGATTTCTACTTAAAGATGATTGGTATTATCATTACTCATGTGGCAACAACAGTTTCCCCTGAAAGCAAAAAATCAGCGTGTGATGCAGCTGTTAGGATATTTAGATCTGTTTTAAAGGGAGTGCAAATGGAGTTTAGAAATCCATTAAATAATTATGATAACATTATGTTATGTTTGAATAGAATATTTAGTTTCATAAAGAAAGTAGGTGAAGATACTAGTTCAGAAGGTGTTGGTGACTTGTTTAATACTTCCTTTTATTTAATAGAGGCTGCTGTGGCTGAGTTAGAACCTTCTATTATGGAATCCCCTCTTTACAAGGTGGCCTTAGACATCAATTATGTTGGCACTCTGGATTCAGTTAAACATTCAAAAATACAGCACCAGTGTTCTTTAATGGATATGGTTTCACCTATGGTTTATCTTACTGTATTCTACCTCAGTTTGGTGGTTCAGTTAACTATAAGAACACCTGAGATGGAATTGATTTTACAGAGGTTTCAAAGTTTTTACAAATACTTACTGTCTTCTGATGACCCCCTGGAAAGTTTTCTGGCTTCTGTTGGTTTATTATATGGGCACATGGGTTTTAAGTACATGGAGATATGGATGGTGATGGTGACATGTCTGAATGGCTATATTGATGGTATGAAGGATCTTTCTCTATTCAAAACAGACTCCGACAATTCATTTTATAGGGCCATATGCCATCTCTTATCATATCCATTCATTTTGTTCTCTTGGTCTGAGAAAGATTTAACCCTGTTGAAATCTGGTGACGCCTTGAAAGAATCTTATCTGTTTTATTAGAGAGAAAACTTGAACAGGCGATTGAGGTT
Organism: Hibiscus mutabilis; assembly: GCA_019671005.1. NCBI lineage: Eukaryota > Viridiplantae > Streptophyta > Magnoliopsida > Malvales > Malvaceae > Hibiscus > Hibiscus mutabilis. The sequence continues at coordinate 83,594,917 of CM033715.1, forward strand.
TGGAAGTCATTATATGGTTCTGTTTGTGTTGCACACTTTAAGTTGTCTGCTACAAACACTCTTGGTGGTGATCTGTGTGCAATGTTGAATTCCTGTTTTGATGAAAACGGTAGCATATTTCAGTATAATAGCGAGCTTGGTTTATGTTACAAGGATCTGGAGTTCGCTTGCATTTCTTTCTCTGGCAACGTTTTGGTATGTATTTTGGAACAGAAACTGACTTCAGATACAGGTGAAAGTGGAAAAGAATGCAGTGTCTGCATTGAATCCAGTGGCATTATCAATATTTTCAAATTTGCTTCCAGGTATTTAAAACTACTCATGTTCCTAAAGCCATTGTTAACCTGCATGAGCTTCACATTCTGATGTCTTTTGTAGTTGAATTGCTCAGCAATTGTTCTGGATCTTGAGAGTCCTTTTCGGAGTTTCTGTTTCATCACGATTTCCAGTCTATTTTGCCTTTTCAAATTAAGAGTGCATCATTTTTATGGATGAAATGTTCGATATTTAGCTACTTACATAGCTGTCCTAACCATGGAGAAGTTTCATCTGTAGGGTAACTAAAAGCAGAAAGGTTTAATAATCAAACTGAATCATGATCTACACAAGAATTTTGCCAAGTTATCTGATATTTGTGACAGAAAAAATCAAAATTATGCTTGTTGCTTATTCTATTACCAAGAATGCACATTTTCTTGTAAACTATTACCGACGAGGGTGCTTAATATCCCCTCAATCTTATAAGCTGTTGTTTCTTTGTTGCTTAATATCCTGCAGAGTCATGAAATTCTTGTACATAAACATGGCTAAGGAACCGGACTTGGGTATTGCGATTTCAAGGTAAATATTGTCTTGCTTATTTATGCTTCATGTTGAGATTTTTCTTTTATAATTTGTTTACATGTTTATATTTCTCTTGTGCGAGTGGGTTTCAGGGTATTTTCTGCACTGACTCACTTCATTAGTTGCCTTCGCTCGAAGCAAGATATTCTGTCAATTTTCGAGGTTTGTATTTTTGCTTTGTGTTTATCATTTACGAGTAGCGTGCTGAGGAAAAACTTCATTTACTTGTTTGCATCTGATTTATAGTCTCAATATATGTGCTCAAACACATTAGTTAAATCGATGTAAGCCTTTTAATTCTGAAGTTGAGCAGGTATTATTTTCTTTTACACACATTTTGATGGAACCATGAATGAGAGAAGAGTTCATTTCAACTTATTGCTTTGACTTTTCATTTTTATTACTCACAATATCCGATGCATATTCGGACATGGATAAGGGAATGAATATGACCTTGAAATACAAGGAAAGCTTAGAAAAAATGTACATGCTCGTGTTGGACACATTTATATTTGTAACATAACATTTCAAAATGAAAAAGGATGGTTTGAAACCCTGGTTTTATATCAAAACTCTCTTTAAATGAGGGGATTTTTACTTTCTCTGGCTCTCTCACCTCCTTGGCATCACTTTGATTTCTAAAATTGTTTTATGGAATTGGCATTTAGTTGTTTTAACATTTGCTGATGCTGATACTGCAGATATTATCCGGCCCATTGCTTCAATGGTTATCACATCAAGATATAAAGGATGAAAATGTCAAAGATCAACTTGGAATCCTCTGGGCTGAGATCCTCAATTGTTTACGAAGGAGTCGGCCTCTGCTAACGTTCGATTCTTCTTTCCTCAAACTCCAAGCATCGCTCCTCGAGAAAACACTGGATCATTGGAATACCTCCATTTCTGATGAGACCATAATCTTTTGGAACTCTACATATGGCAAACAAATCAACTTGGAGTATCCCCAAAATCTGTTTCATGTTCTACACAAGTTGTCAAGAAACGGAAGAATAAGCCTCTACAATAGAAGCAAATCATTTGTAGCAAGATGCTCCACACCAGAAAATGCCACCGCCACTGCCTCACAGTGTTGCAAGATCACTGCAATGCAGAACAGGAGCTCGAAGCGAGTAGAGTTGACAGAGGAGGGTATGACTGCTGGATTTAACCAAAAGGAAAAGCCGCCATTGAATTCAAAACGAAGAAGAGTGGAACTAACAGAGCATCAAAAGGAAGTAAGACGAGCACAACAAGGAAGGGCGAGGGACTGCAATGGACATGGTCCCGGGATCCAAACTTATACGAGTCTCGACTTTTCGCAGGCAAACGAGGAGTCACAAGACAGTCAGGATATTCGAGATTCAGAAGCCATGTTGGAGATGTGGAGAAGAGTTGGATAACTGTTTTCTATGCATGTAATCTTCTCCTCTATTTGTATCATTTGATGTTGTAAGATAGTTTCACATTCTAAATCCCTCCTTGGTATAAAATATGTTAATATATCCCTCCTTGGTATAAAATATGTTAATATTATTCAAAAGTGATTTCTTTCCATATACATTGAAAAAAAAATACTCCACAAGCATGTTTAATTTTAATTTAAAAACTAAAATTTAAAATTCTAACCTAATTTCAAACTCTAAAACTTAAATTCTAACTATAAATTGTAATTCTAAACCTTAAATTAAACTTTTAGGCCTTAAATTGGACGTACTTGTGGAAAATATATTTTTCACTACCAATGTATGAAATATTTTGTCTAAAAAATATACTTATTATTTTGTCTATTTTTTCAATATTTAATGTTCTTTATTATGTTTTATTAGAGTCAAATTGACAAAAATATAATTATTGAGGTTTAAATTTATAATTATGACCTTTTTTATTTAATTGCAAAATCATTATGGACGTGGGAAATTCTTTCGCAGTCCCTCTTACCGGTATTACCGAATCAAAGACGCTGATTTTGCCTATATACATCGCCAAAACTATTCATTTCGATCTCTGTTTCTCAAAGATCTTTCCTCTGCATGTTCCATGCCGGTGACCACTCTGTTTCCATTTTATCTCTTTTAATTTCGTAATTATGCTTTTAAATTTGCTTTTTCTTTGGTTCTCACGATAGATTATATAAGAATCTCAAGTACCCACATCCCAATTGTCTTCCCATGAACCATTTTTTTTCTAGTTCCTGTAATGATCCCCATTAATGCATCTGCCATTGTCAATTTTGTTTAAGATCTTCAGTTTTTTTTAATGGGTGTTTGTTAAAAATTAAAATCAGAATCATTTGGGAAAAGAAAAATGGCAGCCATTAGATTTGATTCCACTAAACAATACTACGCTACAAGCAGCTTGGTAGCCGGTTATGGACTTTGTTCAAGCTTACTCGCTGTTATAAACAAAATTGCAATAACCAAATTCATTCTCCCTGCCTTATGAACTGCATTACAATACTTTACTTCTGCTTTAGGGGTCTGGGTTTTGGGCAAGCTTGGTTTTTTACATCACGATCCTCTCGAATTCAATATAGCCAACAAGTTTTTGCTTGCTGCTCTTGTCTTTTACCTTGCAATCTTCACAAACACCAATCTTTTGCGCCATGCCAATGTGGATACTTTCATAGCGTTTAGATCCTTGACTCCCCTTCTGGTTGCCTTAGCTGATACAATCTTTAGGAGGCAACCCTGCCCTTCAAACCTCACATTTCTGTCTCTTTTGATCATTTTTGGTGGGGCTGTTGGGTATGTAGCTACTGATTCAGCTTTTACTTTGACCGCATATTCACGGGCGTTTGCATACTTGGCCATGATTACCAATGAGATGGTTTATATTAAGCATATGGTGATGAATATTGGGTTAAACACTTGGGGCTTCGTGTTGTACAATAACTTCAACTTGTTGTCCTTGATGATGGCACCTGTATTTTGGGTTTTGACTGGAGAATACAGTGATGTGTTTGCAGCTTTGAGAGCCAACGGTGGGGATTGGTTCGAACCTGTGGTGTTTACAGCTGTATCGTTGTCGTGTTTGTTCGGTTTGCTCATTAGTTTTTTGGATTCGCAGCTAGGAAGGCGGTCTCCGCCACTGCATTTACCGTGACCGGTGTGGTTAATAAGTTCCTTACAGTTGTGATCAATGTATCGATTTGGGATAAGCATGTCACCCTTTTCGGTTTGGTTTGCCTCCTCTTCACGCTGTTCGGAGGGGTTCTTTATCAGCAGTCAGTTACCGGACAGCCACCTCACAATTCAACAGCATCCAGGCAGGCCTGTGATGCGAACGAAAACGCTGATCACGAAGACAATCAAGGTAGGAGTATGCCAGGTAAACATGCTTCTGTTTGAGCCAGCTTGATTGGCAGTGGCATAGTGAAGAAGGTTAATTCATGCTCAAATCGGTTTTGACATGAAACGCCAAGGAAACTTCTGTAGAGCAATCGCTATTTTCCCGATAACCCTTTCTGCGAAGTTGAACAGAAACGATTCCGCCATTATTGGCTAATTCAGGGTTTTACTGGCTAACCCTGAATAGAATTTTATTCATTTTGGATTTAAATACCAACTCATTCATTCCACTAGGTTAAGCCTTGCAAGCCATTTTGGATGAAACATATAAGTATTCGAATTATAGACAAAAGAACATGCTTTTCTTCCCTATTTTACATTGAAGGGGAAGCCCAAAGAACATGCTTTGCTTCCCTGTCAATTTCAGAATTTTCTAAACAAAAATATAGCCAAGAAGAGAGCATAAATCAATCAATCAATCAACTGAACCACAATATTAGTCGAATGTTGCGCTTTATTAATCAAGTTGATATGAGATGACAGGGAAGCAAAGCATGTTCTTTGGGAGTTTGATTAGCTCAGCCGGTAGAGCGCGTGGCTTTTAACCACGTGGTTGGGAGTTTGATTCCCACAGACGGAAATTTGCCTTTGGAGGGGTTATGATTTTGTCTTTTTTCCACTCCCAATTTCGGATATGAATTGCCTCGATTGCATATATGTTTTTCAACGCCCCAACGTGGACTAAGGGCATTTCTCTTTTTTTTTTTACACCCATAGCTTGTTTATTTTAAGATGTTTATATCCGTATTCATTTAAATTTTTATTATTGTATTCGTGTTCGTTTGTTTATTTTTTGAAGGTGTTCGTAATAATCACGAACATGTTCGACAAAATGGTGAAATTACATCACTATTCTTTAATCTCTTTAGGCTTCATGGTTTGAACTCTACAGTTCACCATGTGTTCAATTCAGTCCATACTTTCACCATTATTTAAAATGTTAAAAAAATAAAAGGAAAAGAGGAACCGAATAAACAAGCTTATAAACGAACTTGTTCGTGAACATAAACGAACCGAACACACATTTATTCGTGTTTGTTCATTTATCAATTTATTCGTGTTTGTTCGTTTATCAAGCGAACGTAAAAAATTATTCATATTTATTTATTTAACTTGATAAAAGAACGATTCACGAATAATTTGTCAACCGCTTTGTTTATTTACACCCTACTTTCGACCTCTTCATCATTTGTACGTGGCTCCTAAACATTCAATTCAAGACCTCAAAGACAAATGAGTATATAAATTGTCACATCTTTATATGTTATACGTGCCTTTTTTGGGAATATAATGACCTGCTAAGAAGAGTTAGACTAGAGTTATGAACATGTGTGTCAAGAATTTGATTGGAATATAAGTGTACACCACTTTCAGCTTTGAATTTTGATTCAACATTTAGTGTGTTCTTATGGTATGACAGTGTCAATTCATTTTTATATACATTTTGTAGCCAGATTATTCGAACTCAAATCTTATTATAATAATAATATTTATTTTTTCACTAAAACTGCTTGAATACCTCCACAAATTTACAAATATATTTGACGAACAAAGTTCTTTTACCTTCCCTCAATTCACTAACAAATGAAACAATTAAGAAAAATAATACATAAATTTCAAGTACAATTCCTTGTAATATATTGTATGAAGCTGCAATAAGCTGTTTCAGCAGCTATGGCTATTCGCCAGTCCAGGAATACAAGAGAAGCACCATAATGAGCCAATGCACCCATCACTACCAAAACGTGAAATATTTGGTGGCTATGGCCGGCTAAGTTGAACCATCCCAACTTGAATCGCTCCGGGATTCGGCTAACGTAGAACAGGGTCCCCGTCATCAAATAAAACAATGCCATGGACAACTCGTAAGCTAGGGTGATATTGCGACGCGGATTAGACCAGTTGACGACGGTAGCATGGATACCGGGGATAATGCTGAAGAGCGCCATGGAAGAAAAGAGTAAAGCATAAAATCCTCGGAATTTCCTGGTCTACAAGGCCAGTTTCGGGCAAAAGCAAAAAACTTGGTGAAGGGGAAGCCCAAAGAACATGCTTTGCTTCCCTATCAATTTCAAAATTTTCTAAACAAAAATATAGTCAAGAAGAGAGCATATATCAATCAATCAACTGAACCACCATATTAATCAAATGTTGCGCTTTATTAATCAAGTTGATCTGAGAAAACATTTGTAATCACCGAAGACTAACATCAGCCAGCTATCTTAGCTCAGCTGGTAGAGCGCGTGGCTTTTAACCACGTGGTCGTGGGTTCGATTCCCACAGACGGCGATATACATTTTTTGGTTAACAACAACAATCAGATGCGTGATAGGCTACCTCGTTTGGGACGATGATTGGCTATGAATTTGCCTTCTTTTTTCCACTCCAAAAAATGCATACTTTATTTTGTTCACACAGCTTTAAAAAGAAAAACGTTTGTGTAATTATATGTTCGAAAAATGGTGAAATTACACTAGTATTCCTTAAGCTCCTCAGCCTTCATAATTTGAACTCCAAAGTTTACTATGTGTTCAATTTAGTATTTACATTCATCAATATTTAAAATGTTAAAAAAAATAAAAAGAAGAGAGAAACTGGATAAACGAGCGTAATTTATAAATGAGCCTGTTCGTGAACATAAAGGAACCGAACACACATTTGTTCGTGTTCATTTATTAAACGTACATAAAAAATTTATTCATACTCGTTTATTTAGCTTAATAAACAAACGATATACGAACAATTCGTCAAACACAATGTAAATTTACACCTCTAGCTTCAACCTCTTCATCATTTGTATGTGGCTCCTAAACATTCAATCCAAAAACTCAAAAACAAATGAGTATATAAATTGTCACATCTTTGCATGTTATATGTGCCTTTTTGGGAATATAATGACCTGACCAGAAGAGTTAGACTAGAATTTGATTGGAATATAAGTGTACACCACTTTGAACTTTGAATTTTGATCGACCATTTGGGTTTTTTTACGGTAGTATCTATTTATTTTTCAATTCTATAATAACATGTATATTTTGTAGATAAGTTGTTTGGATTCGAATTTTATAATAATGACAACATGAGAATACATTACCTCCACAAGTTTACAAATATATTTGAATGAAGAAAGTTCTTTTGCCTTCCCTAAATTCACTAACAAATGAAACAATTAAGAAAAAAGAATACATAAATTTCAAGTACAATTCCTTGTAATATTGTACGAAGCTGCAATAAGCTGTTTCAGCAGCTATGGCTATTGCGCCAGTCCAGAAATACAAGAGAAGCACCATAATGAGCCAATGCACCCATCACTACCAGGACGTGAAATATTTGGTGGCTATGGCCGGCTAAGTCGAACCATCCGGGCTTGAACCGCTCCGGGATTCGGCTAACGTAGAACAAGATCCCCGTCAAATAAAACAATGCCATGGCCAACTCGTAAGCCAAGGTAACATTGCGGCGCGGATTAGACCAGTTGACGATGGTGGCATGGATACCGGGGATAATGCCGAAGAGTGCCATGGAAGAAAAGATTAAAGCTTGAAATCCTCGAATTTTTTGGTCGACAAGGCCGGTGTTAGCAGTGTCACGATGGTGAACAAGCCTAGGACCGTGATCCCACCGAGGTAGATGAAGTGCCAGAGCGGATCACATTGAAAATGTAATAGATTGGTGGGAAAAATGATGTGATGATCATGGTAGTGATCCCGGCGTAGTCGAGTCGCAACAACGACAAGTTCAGATGGCGCGAGTGGCAAGAAAAGAGGTGACAAACGGTGCTCGACAGGAGGCAAAACATGGAGCCGGCTAAGAATACATAGAACGGCCACCGCGTTACGGGCGTAACGGGTGATTCCGGCTTCAAATTGATGAGATTCGTTGTTGTTGTTCTCTGCAATGATCAAAATCAGGCTCCATGGCATAACCAAAACTAGAAAACTTGCAGAGTGACAAATGTGATGAATGAATAAATGGCACTCACCATAAAGAGGTCTTGAGAAACATTGATGTCGCCACTCATAGGAAAAGACCTGCGTTATCAATTTAAGTTCTTAGCACTTTGAAATTGCATACATACATACATACATACATAAGTATGAATGGCATTCATTGAATGGCATAAATTACGTTTAAGATGGAATCATCAAATAACTTAATTATTATTCAAGAGCATTGCTGTAAATTGTAAATTAAATTCATTCCTTTCTGACTAAACTCATAAACGAACGTGTTTGACATTTATGTTTTTACACATATTTCAATGTGAATACAGACTACGAGTCTCTAAATATAATATTAAAAAAAATAAAATGTACATATCAAACATTCTATATGTAATTTTGTTAATCCGGATAAAATAAGTAATTCAGATAAAAGGATTATACAAAATCTAGGTTTACTGCGAAAAAAATCTAAATTATATATAGGTGTTTAAATTTTTTTTAGTTAAAATAGATGTTTAACTTTTCATTTCGTTACTAATTTAAATTTGAACCGTTAAAAAAATTCGTCACTCAATCATTATTTGACACAAAATCTATTTTTAATTTTATTAAATATTTTATTTTAAATTTTAAAATTAATCAAGGGTCGGAAAAATTTCCTAAAAAAAAATATTAATATTTATTTCTTTCAAGATGAGCAAAAACCCTCTAATTTTAAAAAAAAGATAGTTTTTTTTCAAAGTTTTAGAGTTTCTAAATAAGTTTATGGAGAATGATTTTAGTTTTTTTGGAGAGAATTTACTTAACTGAACTTAATTTGGATGTTTGTTTTAGAAATTAAGTATTATAATTGTTTAAAAACATTAAAAATTAATAAAAAATCTTCACGTGTCATGTATTTATTAACTGTCTTTTATATAATAGAATAATAAATTGACCTTAAGATCGTAACGAAATGAAATGATTAATTATTATCACCAAGTATTGCTGTAAAAGAAGGTAAATAAAATTCATTAAAATTAAGGACAAAAACCATAAACGAACCTGGTAAAGAAAGCAATGAGATCCGACACTTGTGGGACTTCAATCAAATTCGTCATCGTTAATCCCAAAAATAGAACAAACCCTAGTAAATGTCTGCAGGGTTCATCACAAAAAAAAAAAAACTCAAAACAAAAGGCCATGAAAAAAAAACAACCCAACAAAACCTGGGGCTTCAACCTACGTCCAAACATTAAGCGTTTCGTTGTGCCAACGAAAGATGCTAAAGAATGCTTCTTTGATAGGCCAGTTAGCCCTGTAATAATTCAGAATAAACTCATTGTCCTTCATGTACTCCGGCAACTCCTTGTACGACACCAAATCACACGACGAAGACGGCGGCGACGACCGTGCTCTTTTCTTCCTTTTCTTCGTCTCAACCGGCTCCGAAGCAAGCTTGGAACCAAGGGTCGGATCCATATTTTCTGCAGCTAACAGCTTAATACAAGACTACAAGGATGAGCAAAAACCCTTAGTATTTATATGAAAATAGAGTTTTGGAATTCAAAGTTGAAGAAGAAAGCAGGAGGTTTGGTTTTGGTATTTAGTTTGTGGTTTGAAAGGGGTATTTAGGTGTAGTTTGGAGGATGGCAGATGTCAACGGAATACCAACTGCAACATTAAAATCAGGGGGAGAAATTAATTTTCATTTTCCAAACACTCAAACCATAAATAAAATAAAACAAACTCTAGTTTTCTTTATATTAATATTTTGAAAGATATAATAATTTTAAGTAGGGGATATCTTATTTTTTTAAAAATTTATTTTAATGATGTAATGTTAAAATTTATAGTTTAGGGTTAAATTTTAGAGTTTAGAGGTTATGGTTAAAAAGATTAACTAGAAAAATTAAATGGCCAAAAATAGATATTTTTTTTTTTAACATATAAATGATATTCTAATTTAACTCTTAAATTTAAAAACATATGAAATTTAAACTCATAAATTTCAATTTTATTTTAAATTAAATGTTATCAAAAAATTATTAAAAAGTAGGCATAAAATAAAAGTATAATGTTTGATTTTTACTACTTTAGTAAAATAATTCTTTTTTTCATGTTGAGAAATCATGCATATCATGTAAATGGTTTGGTTTTACCAACTTTTACTTTGCTAAAATCCAAAAGTTAATCCTTTATTTCAAGTTATCATAAATTAGTAGTCATGTGTTAAGAGAATTAAGAAGTTTAGTAACTTATATGTAAAAATTAGTGAATAAGAAAAAACGATAATTTTTTAACAATTTATATTTAATAAATAACCAATAAAAATTATTGGTTTGTTTTTGGATAAGGTTTTAATTTTGGACAAATAAAAATAGATTTAAATTGGGGACTCAAACAGTGAATAAAAAAATTAAGTTATTAAAATATTCTCTATAATAGATATTTATAGTACTTGATAATATATCAATAAATTGAAATGATGATTATACAAAAATCATCGATTCAAATTCGTGTGTTTAAAAATATTTTTATTAACTCCATAGTTTTTATAAAATTTAAGGAAAAATATGATAAATTAAAGTAAAAATAAAATAAAAGAACATTTTAAATTTTGTAAGTTCAAATGATTTTTGGCCCCTAATTGTACAAGGTTGACTTTTATTTTATTTGTCTTTGAAATTTTTATTTATCAAATTTATCTAAATGTGGCGGAATAGTTAGGACACTTTAAAATTGACATCAATTATTTTGTTATTTTTATCACACTATCGCAGAATTCGAACAAAATAAAAAATAGTTAATTTGTCTTTCTTAAAATGCAAATATCAACTTTTTTTTATAATTTTTTTAAAATTTATTTTGATGATGGAACAGAAACACAAAATAGTTGACCGAATATAGGAGACAAAATCAATTAAAAAGACTAACTATAAAAATTAAATGGCCAAAAAATATTTTACTTTTTTTGAAAGTAGAAAGATGAATTTAGAATTTAACTCTTGCTCATAATCAAAAGCGATATTTAAGCAAGTTTTTCTTTTATATTCAAAACGGATCCCTCGTTATCAAAAGATTAAAAAAGGAAAACATATATCAGGGTTTTCCAGCAAGGTCTAAACGGAGAATTATATTTAAAAACCTCTAGATTCTTATAATTAATTATTATTTCCTTTTTTTAATTAAATTTATTAAGATGCTTAATTATAGATATAATTAATAAACATAAAAATTATTCCATTAATTATCTTAAAAACAAACATCAAACACTAAACTTTAAACCCTAGTTTCCAGTTTCCAATATTATATAACAAAAATATAATAAATTATCAAAACAGATTAAGAATTAAAAACCACAAAACAGTAAACCCTAAATTATAAACGATAAATATAAATAATAAAGGCTTTAGCCCGGTGGTTTGGGGAGCTCCTTGCATTTTCTGTTTCTTGGGTTTGAATCCCCTCAGCAGTATTATTTTCATTTGCCCAAATTATATCTACAATTATGTATCTTAGTAGTAATAAATTCTATTTTTAAAAAATTATTTTTTTTCTTATGTGGCATCGATGTCATGTCTTTTGTTTTTTAAAATTATCCAACCTAAATTGTCCCTTTGAAAACTCAACAACTTTTACTAAATATATTTTCTTTTCTACAATCTTTTTAATTTTCCATTCAACCAGGGTGAAAATTGCACAAAACTTTTCAATGATAAGATTGTCATTTTAAAAAAATATGAGCTAAAGTGACTAAAAGGTCAAACTTTAGGAGTTACTTTTAACTTTATACCTAAAAAATATTAACAAATATTACTTTATAATCCTATTAATATTATTAAAAATGAATTTAGAATTAGATAGTTACAAATTATTAATGTATTTTATTGATAATGGAAGAAATATGTAATGTATTTTTATATTTGGAATTAAAAGCAAAACTAAAGCGTGTGGATAGAAAGTATGAAGAGTAGTTGGCAGGTAATCAATAAATTATATGGTGACGTTTTTCTTCATATTTCCTCTGATTAAGTGGGCTTTGCCATTTTACTTGTAATTGTAATCATTTATTAAAAAAATATTTGTGCTTAATATTTTTATATAATTTATATACGTTTTAAGGAATATATTTAAGATTTGTGATTGTTTTCTATTAAAAAAAGACCTGTGATTGTTTTTAGCTTAAATATGCGTTTGATATTTGAATTGCACTCTTTTTAAGTTGGTAATATAAAATTTCTCTAAAATAATATCTCAAGTTATTACTTTTACCAAAGTTGTTATTAAATATTTTGTTTGATTTTAATACTCAAATTTTAATTATTTAACGATTGGATTTTACAATAATATTCCCAGTGAATTAATTTCAGACAAATTCCAAATCTAAACAAAGTTGAAGAATTTCCTTTCGGGGAATATGCGAAAAAGGGTTCCAAAATTTATTATCAAGGCAGAAAAGGTTCGTTCTTAGAATTAAAAGCTACAAAATAGAGTTTTTAACCGACACGATAAATTAATGCATTGAAATAGACAAAAACAAACAAATTTAGTACCATTTGACAACTAAATATCAATTAGTTCAGAATCCATTAATGTTTGTAGAGCTATCAATTCGAAACACAATTATTTATTTTTATTTTGAGTGTAATATCAAAACTTTATGATTTTATATGAACAACATCCGATTAGGACAGGCAACATTGCTCATTGGGGTCGCCACCATTCATTTTCGAGGTCAAAGAAATGTAAAGAAGAACGCGAAAACCTTACGATTTTATATGAACAACATCCGATTAGGACATGGCAATGTGTGGGGAGACTTTTCCCGGCCAACTTCGATATGTTTTCTTTTAACCGACTTCATTCCTATTTATGTATATTAGATTGTAGTCCGATCCGATCCATAAACAAGTTCGTCATATAAAGTTGGGATCAGTTGGAATATTCAATGATTTTCGTCATCCCTGCATATAAAACATAAACCAGTAAAAATGGAGAAAGATTGGCAGTTCCAGCAAAATATATGTATGAACAACTTGTATGCCAATATCCGGATTGGTATCAGATTACTGTGATCATAAGAACTATGCCAAATACAGGCATCCAATTCCACACATTTTAAAATAATACAACAGCCATACAGTACAACAGGCTGTTGTTCAAACTTATTGGCTGCAAAATCAAACAGCAAAAGGACATTTTGTGGGGATGTACAAGTCTCGGGGATATGTTTAAGATTGGTTTAAGATGTTTCAGGGTGAAAAAGAAAAGAAAAGCCAACAGCCTTGGAAATTCCGTGGCTTAAAGATGATGTTTACGAGTTGTGCGCAGGTGCAGGAGAAAGGAACACAGGGCGGGAGTGCTGAGTGGAGGCAAGGCTGTGAAGTTCTTAGCTCTTAAGTAAGTTCTCCAAGGAGTCGTGGATGTCAGAGCTTGTGCAATCTTGAGGTGTCTGATGAATGTTGGGGCTGTCGACGGGCATGACATCAGAGAGCGGATAATTTCTGTTGGCAAGCAGTTGATTGCTTGCATTGCTGCAAATTCCCTTCAATATTACGGATTTATGTACCCCACCGAGTAACCCTTCGTAATCTGTATCCCCAGAGTCTCCAACAAAAACCACCATCTTTGACAGGTCGATGCCCCACCGAACAAACAAATACCTGAAATTTGTGTTTGGGGTGTCATTGAATTGAAACATTGTTAAACAGGATAAATTTAAGAACAGTCAGAAAACAAAAATCCCAATGATCAAAGAAGAAAAAAACTTCTAATGCTAAAAAGTGACAAAGAAGGCCTCAAGAAGATCGGAGAAGAGAAAGAAGTCCAAGCATCTGCAGCTAAAACATTTAAAAGCTGGTTTTCTTGAGCCAATAGATCATAGTAATCAGATCAACCAAACAAAAAGTTAAAACTCAACAAAATTCCCCAGAAAAGAAAAAAAATTGCATTGCTTTGTTGACTACTGCACTGAAAAAATATTGATGGAAATAAACTAGGTAAATGGCCTATACAGATATGTTCAATTTTTTTTTTTCCAAGTTTTTCTATATATTTGGAGGGTCTTTGAGGGTCATGTTCTATATACATGTCCGAATATGTGTCGGATACATGTGTCAAACAAGGGTATTCAAGCAACATGATCTGCTGGTAGAGTATTAGAATATTAGTTCCAGTGACCAGGGATCAAACTTTGGCAACTTTAATTGTCAAAAAGGAATCAATATAGAAAAAATTAATAAAGGAACATAAAACTCCACCTGAGGGCTTGGGAACGAGATGCCAACACTGGAATTACATTTATCCTGGTTCCATTTCGACAGTAAATAACATTGCAACGGAGAGCTTGAATTCTCAGAGACTTTCGGAGCTCCTTAACAGGGGGAACCTGAAAAGAGCATAAACATAAGAATAGATGCTTCCCATGATATTGAAAAAGAAAATCATAAACATATATCACAGGGCAGACATAGTAGAAATGTAAACTTCAATTCTTAGTATAATGGAAGAAAATTTACCATTCCTGCATTTTTCACTTCGAAGGCATAACAGTAATTGGCTGAAAGTTGTTCAGCTGGAGTAACAATGTGCTCCTCATTCCCTGCCTTCTTATCAGTAATCGATCCGGCCCAACGGACCAAAGTCTTTCTCAATCCTTCCCCACCCCAACGATATTCAATGTGTGAATGGTAATAGAAGTCAATTACGAAGGGACCATCTTCGGGATTAATAGTTGAATAGAAGAGATCACTACCGCTATTGCAGATGAAAGCATCAAAATCATTAGCGTTCAAGCCTCCAGAGACAAGAAAAGAATGTATCTCGGATATTGTCATGAATGTTGACAATATAAAACCTATAGAGCCTTCAATCCTTTCTTTTTCAACAGCCTCAAAAATCTTTCTGATGGCATCAAGAAGATCTTCATTGGAATCGGAGTCCACAGCAATGACAAATATATGTTTCCTCCTCCTTAAAGCTGGAAACTTTCCTGTGCTGGAGCTATGCTCGACTCTGTCTCCGGATCCAGCTTTCCTTTGATCTTTTAAAACACCTCTTGACCACGATAAAACGGCATTCTCCAACTTACTATTTCTGTCAGCATTTCCTTCAGAATCTAAAGAATTATAATTTTCACTAGCTCCACTCCTATCCCCGTCAAAAGAAAACTTCAGGTTCAAAGAAATATCGTGTATGTCTCTCAAGGAATCACTTGGTGAATCTGATTCTGAAGTTTCACCTCCATCATCACTCCTTTGCCACTGTGGATGCCTTGGTTTGCAGCTTGCAATTCGAGATAAGTAAGTCTTACAGTGCTCTGGCCATGAAAATAGGTGAATGTTCTTCAAACCATTTTGACGACATCTTGCCCAGAGATGCTTGTCTGCAACAAGCTTCAGAAGAGCGTCAGCAATAGATTGTTGATCATGAGGATCGACAAGAAGACCATTGTCAAGCACCTGCAAAACATCCCATATATTATCAACACTGTGATTCAAACTTAGGATTCTCGCAAATGCTAGTGATTCTCTGATGTAAATAGGGATGGTAATTCGGATTGTGGATTCAGATATTTGCGGATATCCAATCCGATTTTTGCAGATTAGGATAATTTACAGATTCGGATGTCAAAATTACTATCCGCTGTGGATTTGGAGTGGATATAGATAGACACCCTCGGATATCCATTATCAAACTTATGCCGACGCGGATTGTGGATTTAGATATTCAAACCTGACTCCAGATTACAAAATGAACAATATGTTTGCTTCTAAAGGGATTAGAACCTTGGTCATTCACCTTTTAGTGGATTCAGATTTGTGCGTATTTGGATATTTGACCTATGATTTAAAATTTTGATTTGTTTTTTTTGCAGATTTGGATATCTGATGGATAATAATTTTTAATTCAGATTCAGATTTGGACAGTAATACTCGGACAAATTTGAAGAAAAAAATGTATTCAAATTTTTAGGTAGATTTGCGGATTCGTATTTGAATAATTCAAAAACTGCAGATATCCGACCAGCTGCCATTCCTAGATGTAAAGCAGAAACATTATAGTTGATGAGTCATACCCGATGTATGTCAACAGGACCTCCATTTTTAGTGGCAACAAGCGGCAAACCATGAGCTGCAGCCTGCAACAAAAGATCCAACGTCATAAATGGTTTAGAAATAACATGAAATAAACACTATTTAAACCTATTTTGCAGAGCACCTCGATCAAAGTAAGCCCAAATGGTTCGATAAAAGCAGGATTGATGAAAACACCCTGCACAAGAAAATTGGGTCATAAACAGATGTATGCAAATAATATTGAGAGAAAGAAAGAGTTATGAGAAATTAGAACAAGGAGACCAAATAGGAAAGTTCTACCTTTGTCTTTGCTGCTAGACGGTAAATGTCAGCTACCTCAGACTGCTTATGGTGTTTAGGATATGCCACTTGTCCATAAAGATCATATTTGTCAATAAGCTTAAGTACTGAGAGAAGAACAGAAGCATTTGTACTTGACATTTCATCAATTCCTTCTCGGTTTCCCATGATCAGTGTCTATGGAGCACCAAAGAAAGAAAAATGTAGAATTAAATGAAGGCATCAATAAAAGTGCTTCAGCTTTTCAGCACAAAGAAGAAAAAGCTTATAACAAAGAACTGTCAGTAAGAGGAAGAAGCAGTCTCCATCAACCAAGTCTCATTAGTTATACAAACATACAAGGTTGGCAAGCTCCCGTAGTGGACGGCATTCTCCGAAAGCTTTGACCAATGTTGTGATGTTCTTTTTGGGATCTGGTCTGGCAAGTGCAAGTATCATAGGCTTTCGAGGATTGGTGAAGAACCGCATTATCTACAAAATACCAAGTTAAGAACCAGTATCAATTTAGATGGTAGCAAGAGGCAGAGTATCATATCTTTGGGCTTGGGCACATTAATACAAAGCACATTTTGGGTAAATGCATAAGGAATGATACAAACCTCAGACCAGATAGGTAGATCAGGGGAAGATGGATGTTCTTCATTTCCTTCTATCTCACCGTCCATATCACCATCTTGTGGGACAATATGATGGAATTCCATTCCAGGAGGAATTATCTGTACAAAGAGACAGATCCATAATCAAAATTCTATGAAGTAGCATGAGAATAAACATGTCTGCATGATTATCTGAGTGAAGCAAGTATCAAACAACATGCCTGGCCCAGCCAAGCTCAAAGAAATAACACACTAGACACGAAAACTATCCATAAGCCAAGCTCAAAGCTGAACAGCACTCTGACACCAGTGAAAGCACCTTGCAAAGTAAATAATGTTCCAGAACTTACAACCATGCGAGGCATGAACCTTCCATAGCAGCTGACATTGCGCCTGATCCTTGCACGCAGTTTGCGTTCCAGAACCGGATCAAAACCATCATATAAACGCCATTGCTCATCTATTTCCTGTCTAGTACTGGTTATGACTATTTCAGAGGCATCAAGTGATAATTCTTCACCCTCTATTCGCCGCATGATTTTGTATGTTGTATTTATTTCATCCTTTGATAAACGGCCCTGCTTTAAAAGTTGTTCCAACTTATCTCGTCCAAGTGAATGGCCAGTAAAAAGCATTGGTACATTTAAAGCACCGGATAGAAGAGCGGCAGAGTCTCCTGCATCTGCATAATGTCCATGGATGGCTACAGGCCAGACTGGTTTCCCACTACCAATTTGCTCACCCAGAACATTAGACATCTGTATTATATGGCTAAGTGCACCATCAACAAATTCAGGGATGTGAGGCCAAAGAAGTTCTTTGGGAATATATTTATCCCTAGGACCAAATGGTATTCGTACAATATAAGCACCACTGCTCTCTCCCATGTCATCCATGAAATCTTCTGAATTTCTTGGTGTCAACATCTCTGTGGGTTCACCATAGCTCCAATCTAACTCTGGTGATGCAACTTGCCTAGTCAGTAAATCAACCCGATAAACTCCTGGCATTGAACCCAATGCCCTTGCAAGTTCCACAACATACTTAACCTATAGACAACAGAAGTTCAAGATTTGTTAATTATCTGACCACCAGTAATTCTATGGGCAGAATTATAGAATGTTTCAACAACCAAATTACCTGACCACCAGTATCAGAATCCCGACCAAGCTCCATATTTTCACCTCGAATTAGACCATGAAGGCTGCACAGAAACTAGTTGTTAACAATATTAAATACCATCATGCATGCATTCATCCTAACCTCAAGGGTACATTAGCATGAATAATCATTTTTTTAACTCTTGTACTAGATTTCATTTCAGTAGCTAATTAATTGATTTCAGACCCAGGATAGTACCATAATTTATGTTAAAAAAACTGAAGTTAACCAAATGCACAAATATTTGAACACAAAGTTAAACAATGCATGATTATATAACATCCATGATAAAAAACTAAAGAACTAGAGTTCAGTTCATACCTTATTAGTACAATGTATAGCTTTTTTCCTTTCTGTTGACTTGCCCAAGTCTCCATTGCATCAATGGAATTTATTCTAGGCAGTCTGCCTTTGTTGTTCTCTCCATGAGCAGATACATCGCTAACAATATCTCCTTTCTCCCCTTCTGATAAGTCTTCAGACATATCAGCAGCGGCTTCTCTGCGGCCTCTTTCACGTTCAAGGCGGCGTTTGGCCTTTCTTTGGGCCAACTGTCCCTCAAGCTGCAAAAGAAAGAATATCAGAAAAAACTTGGGACCTGATCACAAAGCCCTGTTTTTAGTATACCAAGACAGTGAAATCAAATTTCCAAGTTTTACCATTACTGTTAACCGTGCAAACCCATAACCCCACAAGGAGGGGAAAACTATAAGTCGAACAAGAATCAAAATAACTCTAACTTAGATTAGCAACTTATTTTTGAAGAAAAAAAATAAATTAGACAGCATACCCACATTGCACATGAAGAACACTGAATTTATTTATGGATTAAGCGAAGGTGTTTTTTTCCTTCCATTTTAAATTTATACCACCAACTCTGAGCAACCAAATTAATAATTAGCATTATGTGTTCTTCAAAAAGCATGGTAAGTTAAAGGCCATTTATGTTTAACAATTAAGCATGAAGGATCAAACTTAGGTAGCAAAATACCAGCTGACACTTTTAATTCAATAAGGAAATGAGCTTTGTTCATGTCAAAAAATAATACTATTTGTTCATGTAAACGCACTTTGTCTCAACCAAATGATACAAACAAAATCTTCTTTGAACAAGGTTATTAGCTGAGTAGCATTTGTTAGAGAATTGAAAATCACATATAAGCCCATTCAATAAAATCCTATCAACTATCAAGGCATAAACCCCTCAGCAAATCAAACAAACTCATCATTTTTATCTCAGATTTCAAATTCTTCAGTTCAGTGACTTAATAAGTTAAACCAACTCAATCAAATCATTAAAAATAATTAGGCTTCAAATTCCATTCCAGCCACAAACCATCACGATCAATTCGTCATCAGTCATCACTTCACATTTGAAAATCTCAAATCATAATCCAACCAGAGCAAAGAAATAAACAAAGAACCTGCTTCTTTTGACGAGCCAAATTCCAAATCCTCCAACACATATTCTCCAATCTAGTGTTTCTCTCTTGCGGACTCCTCGTTGCTTGAGCCTATACCAATCCAAAATATAAAAAAGAATCAGCTAAAAACCATAAGAAAGATAAAAATCAAAGAAACAACAGCAGAGTACCTTAACCCAGGAACGATGGAGATCAGTCTCATCGAATCCAGTGATGACCTCCTCCACGAAATAGCGGGTGGGGCTGAACCTCCCTCGTTCCCGGAGCAACAGCGACGCTTTGGCGTCGTCTAAGTTAGGACCCACATCCAGAATCGCCTCCAAGTAACTGTTTATCCAATCGTTACCCGCCATTTTGTCGAATGGAAGAAGAAAGTGAAGGATTGAATGAAAGAGAAGAGAAGGGAGATAGAAAAGAAGAAGGTGATGGGTTTTTTTGGTTACTGGAATTGGTGATGATTGTTAGTTAATGGAATTAGTTGATTACTTACACGATAAGAACACTGTTGCAGAAAACTGTATTCGTTTTGGCAGATTCTCGTCTATAAAATAATTTCTCTTTTATCATATATTTATTATTTTTAATGATTTATTAATTAGTCCCTTTTAAAAACATATTTAGTATCTTTATCAATAATATTTATATTATTTTATTTGTATAAATTTAAATTTTGATGTTTATTTTGTTAAGGATAAATTTATTATGTGCGTCGCACAACTCTGGACACTATTAATACTGAACATCATTAAATTAATCAATAAAAATTAAAATTTAAAGATTTAATATATAATTAATAATTATTTAAAATAAAATTTTAATTAAATTATTTTTTATATATTTAATTAGAAATAATTTAATAAATCTATTAATCCCCGAACAATCATCTTCCTTCATCTCCTACATCAAACCCTGAAATAATTAGCCAATCCCGATTCCCATTTTAATACACCTAAAGAAAATAAGATCTACCAAAAATCCTCAATTTATCATCACTGACTCGGCCGTTTTTAACTCTCCTTCAACAAGCATTACCTCTTATTTTTTTATTCTCCCTCGCCTCATCATCCTTATCTTCTTCTCCACCAACATTTGCTCCTTCTTCTCTCCCAACATCTCTATTAAATTCAAAATCAATTTCAGATCGAATCAAAAAATCCCAACTCCAAGCTCTTTACTTATTGAACCAACAGCAAAGTTCCCTTCTTTCTCTTTGAAATCACATTTCGTGAACTCTAATAACAATACTACAACCTGTCCAATCTGATGACATGAAAGCGGTATTTGCCAATCATATCACATTAAACAAGTGCATCCAGCAAATCCTCTTATCCCCTCACAAAACTGGAGACACTATCGAAAACGCCACCGTTTTAGACTTTTAACTATTTAAAGTTACAGTTTCGATCGTTGCAGAAAAGTCGATTTATTTTTTAATAAAATATTTAAAAACAATCGATTTTGAAAACCAAAGCCCAATAAATTCTTATTTTCCATTTGCTTGTCGGGTCAAATAAGAGTAACTATCAGATTTGTTTAAATTAAAAACATGTTCTGAACGGCGGTTCTGGGTCGGACATTGGTGATTCTCTGTTAAGAATGAGGGGAATGAAGGAAGATGATTGTTCAGGGATTAACAGGATTATTAAAAATATTATAAAAATATAGAAAGTTTATTAAATTTAATTTCTATTTTTTCAAATAATTGTAATTACAATTTTAGTCATTGATATTTTAAATCTTTATTAAAAAAAATTAAAAATCAACTTAATTATTTAAGTAGTTATAATATAGGGGGACGGTAAAATAATTATTTGTCTAATAATTAAAAAAGTGTTTACCTTTACTTAATAAAAAATGATAATTTTTATTTTACAATTTGTCGCATTTTATATTAAAATAAATTATTATATGTACAAATTTTTATAAATTTATCAAATATATAGAGTTGTAAAAAAGTTTGTATATGAATAGGTAATGTTAAATATGAGAGTGGATGAGAGTGGTTCTAATTAAAAAAACATCTCTATAACAAATTTTACAATATTTAATTTAAATTAATCGGGAAATGTATCTAATATAGATAATTATATTAAAAAATTTAATAAAATAAAGAGAACCTCATAAAAACCTTTCTCTTTTGTTTTTCTCCTTGCTTTCTTCCTTTTAAGCAAAATATAAAAAATAGGTTATTGGCGGACTATTTAAAAGGAAACAAATCATTACCAAATAGCTTAATTAAAAGGTATGATTCGGGGATTGTTCTAAGTGGTAAGTAGTTTGATATTGCTTAAGCAAGGTTTTGGGTTCAAGGTTTTGTGTATGTAAAAAATTCTTACAAGAGACTTACATTTTTAGTTTACTAATATTTGTATTCGAATCCGAATTACTTAATAGAATAAAGCATCATTATGACATCAAACTCACTTCTTAAATTAAAAGAAAAAAACAAAAAAATTATTTAAATTTAAAAAACATAAATACTACCATCGGAATTAGCCGTAGATCTCGGGTTCAAGGCCTTGTTCATATTTATTAATTACTAAATTATTTACTAATAAAATCTTATTTTGCAAGTACTTTTTGATAAAAGAGAAATTCATTATAAACTATAATTATTAAAATAAATAAAAGACGTCTTTAAACTGTTACTCTTATTTTAAGTAGCCAATTTTTTATAAATAAGTTTAAAATAAAAATTATAATTTAGAGACATAAAATAATTAACCCATCAAATAACTAAAAAAAGTATGGTTTCTTTTATACCAGAAAGGTCCCAAGCCAACTGGCGAAATCATATGATCAAATGCATAAAATACTACTATGATGATTATTATTATTATATTTGTTCAATCATGGGATGCTGGCATGTACACGTGTCTGAATATCAACGGAGCTCTTAAACTTTAGGATGCTCCGACTAAATTAATTATTTATAAAACAAAGTTTATTCGGCTGTTATGCTATTCTTGTTTAAATAATTTCAATCAAACGTTAATTATAGAGTTGACGATCTGGATGATTGGATCCGTATACAATCGGACTTGTCTTGTCTAGCTTTTGTTTGAATTAGAAAGAATTCCATATATTATGCTGGCAAGGTGCGATTGGTTCAAAGTAGGTTTAATATTTCCGATTTTTTTCGTGTTTTTTCATTAGTCTATAATTAAATTTTTGTTTTTCTCTTACAAACAATTAATTTAATTCATTTTAGATATTTCTTTGTTCGAGAGCATATCGCTCTTGTTATGTCCTAATATTTACATCCGTCCCTGATTAAACATCGAATAAAGCTGGTTTGATGCAACTAATTAAGAATATAATTGTTGATGAATGATCTTTATGGATAGCATGGGTTATATCTTATCTCCG
This sequence comes from Hibiscus mutabilis, assembly GCA_019671005.1. NCBI lineage: Eukaryota > Viridiplantae > Streptophyta > Magnoliopsida > Malvales > Malvaceae > Hibiscus > Hibiscus mutabilis. The sequence goes on from CM033715.1 coordinate 83,617,961, forward strand.
ACTCTGATTACTGGCATATTACTTGTAGAAGTAATAAGAATTAAATACTTTACGATATAATTCGCTTCTAAAACAGTTATTCTACCACCATACAGTTTGCGGCAGAAAAATATCCACGTAATCTCCCTCTAAATTTGAAGCCCAAATAGCTACCCAGAGTTGTACTACTAGTATTTGCACTGAGAATCAGATTTCCATTGACCCGAATAGGTAGGGGATAAAAGGATCACTCTGTCGATTTATCTCCGTAATTTAAAATTTTAGATTAATTTCGGTTCAGTATTTTAAATTATTCAAATTCTTCCCTCTTACTCCTTTTTCGCCACTGAAATTTTCATTTTCATTCAGTTTGGTTCACTTTTCCTTTTTGTTTCCCCCCTGCTATTTCCCTGCCCGTACAATTTAGGCCCTATTTTGCATTGTTTGTCAAACCAAAGCAATGAAAAATACCTAGTTTTTTAGGTTAAAATTGTTTTTTAACTTGGTTTAAAAAGTACATTTCAAAAACTGAAATTTTTAACTTTTTTACTTTTCTAAAAATATTTTTAAGTAAAATTATTCATATATCTTCGTTTATATTACCAATCTTTTTATATTTTCAAAAATAATGTTTAAAATAGATATTTTATCTACTTAAAAGTAGGGGTGTGCATTTCGGATACCCGATCCGATCCGAATTTTTTGATATCCGAATTTTTTGGATAGGTAAGTTAGCGATCCGTATCTGATCCGAAAAAATCGGATACCCGATTTTCGGATATCTGAAATTTCGGATCGGCTATTCGAAAATTCGAGTATCCGAAATTATGACTTAATTTAATTATTTTTTTAAAAATTTGGCGGTCATATCCATGAAAATTTAAAGTTTTCGAATATAACAATCAACAAATCATTGAATATAACAAACTTTTATCCATAAAAATTTCAATTTTTCATATATAACAAGTAAAAATATCGAATATAACAAGATTTATATTTATAAAAAGTTAAATTTTTGGATATCGGATATCTGATCCGATTGATCCGATCCATTTATCCATTGATCCAATCCAAAATTTCAGATATCCGATTCGAATTATCCGAAAAATAAAAAACGGATCGGATATCTGAAATTTCGGATTTGATCAATGGATAAACAGATCGGATTTTTTTGCACACCCCCACTTAAAATGTATTTTTTGATAGTAATATCAAACAATCCAAAAATATTTTTTAAAATCACATTTCAAAATTACTTTCCCTTTCAAAAGCAATGTCAAACTGCCCCTAAGTCTTTGTTTAGATAGGCACCAGCTGAAACAACACCCTTAGTCCTAAATAAACTCGGATTTTACTGAAGAATTATTTTATGAATTCTTTTCTCATTTAGTAATATCATTATATTATATATCAGTTGGGAGATAGCGATGAACGATGGTAATCTGTGCATGAGGAAGGTAAACGGTGGTTAGGAATTTAAATTAGTTGAGAATTAGGCAGAAACAATATCTTAAAATGTATTGAAAATAAATTATAAAATATTAGTCAAAAGTTATACTTATTGGGTGTATACTTAACAATCTAAATTGTTAACAGATTACTACTTTATAAAGGATTAAACTAATTACACTTCATCTTCTAACAACAAAGGTTCATATAATAATTCCTAGATTTCACCATTTCTCTAGTTTATTAAAATATGTGTTTTCTCATTACTTTATCATTTAATAATGCTAATTATTTCCTAATTAAATAAGAACACTAAACACGAGATTTTTATCATTGACCATAACTAATCTCTGAAAATTTACGATTATGATGTTCAATGAGGATGGGCATGGACCCGAACTAGACGGTTTCGATCCCATTCGATCTTATAAGGTTGTGTTTAAAAAAATAGATTGGAGTTTGAGTTTTGAGTGATAAACACAAATTCTACTTAAAATATTTATATAATTTTCATATATCTAGGGGTAATTAATATAATGCCCTTCTCTTTATATTTATTTTTTAATTACATCCTTAATTTTATTAAATAAAAAAATGGACATAATTACTATAAATATCTGACTTTTTATTTTTTTCCTATCTGCCCCTTATTTTTAATAAAAAAGTAAAAAAATATTATTTATTTATAACTGGATTGGGTCGGATTTTAATTTTAATATTCGGGTTTGATTATCGATAGGTAAAAATTTAATGCAAATCAGATTTAGTTGGATTCGAATGAAAACTTTATATTTTCGAATCGAATTCATGCAGACAAAAAAAACTGACCCCGTGCCATCCCCAGTTCAACCCGTATACAGTGGATTTTATCGTTGATGATAGAAGATAGAAGATGCTATAAAAAGCAATGCCAAAGATAATATATTCTAACACAACCCTGCAAACGCCAACAGAAAAAACCGTTTTTACTCCGACAGACACGTCCTAGTCATGGGATTCAACCATTCCAACCCCATCCCAACACGTGCACAACCTTAGCCAACCAGAACATTTTGTTCTTCAAGACAACGCCAAAAGGGGTCCCTCCACTAACGTACGCTACCACGCATTTCCATTTATTGCCTTTCAAAAGTTGTTTTTTTTTCTTTCTAAAGGTTTGTCCTTTTTCATTCTTTTGGTTTCATCGTTTTATTAATAAAAATCTTTATTAGTGATCTTGTTCTTGTTGTTTTTCATTGTTGTTGCATTAAGTGTGATTCAGATTAATGGAATGCAGATAGTTTCCATTTTCCAATATATATATATTATTATTGATGGGTAATCTTTTAATTAAAATATATATATATATATATATATATTGATGGGATAATCTTTTAATTATCTGTTTCTGTATGTTGGGATTGTTAGCTTTGATTGTGTTTAGAAGTGGGGAAATGATTTTTTTTCAGAAGGGTGTTTGATATTAATCAAAAAATCAATGGTGGATTGTTTACGTTTAATGTTTTCTGCAAATTATATGTTAAGGCAATGCCGACCATGGATTTGGACAACAGATAGTTAGCAGATACTTAGGTTCCTGGTTCCATTTTATGTTTAAGCATAGCTAAATGGTTTGAGCTTTGAGCATCTGTTATCTGTTGATGGAATTTTCATGTTATAATGTTTACTCTATGTTGATTGTTTATTGAATTTTGGATACGTTGATGTTCGATTTTGAATGCAGAAACCGCATGGTTGTTGGTTGATTGATCAAGAATCATGCCGGGGGTCACTAAGATGCAGTGTTTGCTGTTTCAACTCATATTAACATCATTTGTTTTCTTGGACTCTGTCAACAATGTGAATGCTGGTATCACAAGTAGTTACATTCGAAAGGAGTTTCCGGCAGTCGACATCCCTCTCGATCACTAAATATTTGCAGTTCCCAGGGGACACAATGCTCCACAACAGGTAATACTTCCTACATGTTAATCTAATAAGGCATCTTAACCTCCATCTATTGTCGTATGCCGGCTTCTATCCGTATCCTTTCGCCCACATATTTCTAAAATGCATGTTATTTCAACTGCAGGTGCATATAACACAAGGGAACTATGATGGAAACGCTGTAATAATCTCGTGGGTTACATTTGATGAACCGGGGTTCAGCAAAGTACAATATGGCACATCAGATAAAAATTATGAATTTACTGCAGAAGGGAAAATGACAAACTACACCTTTAACAAATACAGTTCTGGATATATTCATCATGTTCTTGTTGATGGCCTTAAGGTACGCAAATGGCTAAACTTACAAGGATGAATTTTGAGTTCAGTTCGGATTTTATTCATTTGTTTATTGTTTCTCAGTATGATACTAAGTACTATTACAAGATTGGGAATGGGGAATCTGCAAGGGAATTTTGGTTTCAAACGCCTCCGATGATTGGTCCAGATGTTCCTTACAAATTCGGAATCATTGATGAGTGTTCTCCTCTATGATGCAAATTATTTAAACATACTGTGTTGAACATTTACACGAATCCGACACTAATATCCGAGTTTGAATAACCTTTAAATATATTTGTGTGTATGTTGTAGGTGATTTGGGACAAACATATAATTCACTGTCCACACTTGAGCATTACATGAAGAGTGGAGCACAGAGTGTGTTGTTTCTGGGAGATCTTTCTTACGCCGATAGATATCAGTATAATGATGTTGGTATACGGTGGGATTCATGGGGTCGACTTGTCGAGAGAAGTACTGCATATCAGCCTTGGATCTGGAACGCGGGGAATCATGAAATAGAATACATGCCTTATATGGTAATTAAAGCATTCAACAATCATTACTTTTAGAATCATTGCTTTTAACATTGAGAAAATTCTAAAAATCATGTGCAGAATGAAGTTGTTCCGTTTAAATCGTATCTCCATCGATATCCTACACCTTACTTGACTTCAAAAAGCAGCAGTCCTATGTGGTATGCTATTAGACGTGCATCTGCTCATATAATTGTGCTATCAAGCTACTCTCCATTTGGTATCCTTTTTTGACTCTTAATTTAAGTACTTGTATTCGGCATCCATGTCCATGCATACATGGACATGGTTTAATGATATGGAAAACACTTGAATACCTGTGTTTGATTAACATTGTTGTTTTTTTTGTAATAGTGAAATATACACCTCAGTACCTATGGATCAAGGAAGAATTAGAGAGTGTTGACAGGAAGAAGACCCCATGGCTCATTGTTCTTATGCATGTTCCAATCTACAACAGTAATGAAGCACATTTCATGGAGGGTGAGAGTATGCGAGCCGTGTTTGAAGAATGGTTCATCCATCATAAAGTCGATGTAATCTTTGCCGGTCATGTCCATGCTTATGAAAGATCTGTATGCTTCTTTCCCTTATAACTTTTTCACTAACCATTTTTGCTGCCAAGTTATTGCATGATATGCTCTATTGATCCATGCATTCATACTTAAGAACTCGGTACAGAGTTCAAATCCCAACATTTATAATCCTTCCAGTATTTTCAACCCTCAGTTTTCATCATTGAAATCATGAATAATCTGAGATATCAAACATAGAACCTTTACACTAAAACTAAATGGTAAACTCAAGTGTTGTATATACTATGTTGTCACATGATTTGGGTCTATTTTATTATAATTATTGGTATATTTTCTGGGAGAGATGCTCATATATTTTGCCTATGAACTTTCAGCATCGAATCTTGAATATAATGTACAATGTATCAAGTGGTGAACGTTACCCTGTACCAGACAAATCGGCTCCCGTTTACATCACCATTGGAGATGGTGGAAATCAAGAAGGTTTAGCAGGAAGGTAGGTTAAGATTCGTCGACCGATTCTTCATTTTTCTTTAAGTTCAAGCCCCGACATAGACTCTTTCAAGGATTCACTATATACTTTGGTGTTGTAGATTTAGAGATCCCCAACCAGATTACTCTGCATTCCGGGAAGCGAGTTACGGCCATTCGACACTGGAGATCATGAATAGAACACATGCACTCTATCACTGGAACCGAAATGATGAAGGGAAAAAAGTGCCAACTGACACATTTGTATTGCGCAATCAGTACTGGTGAGTATAACTAACCATTTCTTGCTCTAGTTCGCCATTGATGCAGCTTTTATGTTATTCGACTAGTATATCTGCAGGTGAGTTAGGCATTGTCATCCATATCCGAATATATGTGGTGGTTTTATCTCACATCATAGATGAAGGGAAAAAGATATCCTTTTGAAACAATCATATCTGTGATTGAATTCAAAAATCAAAACATATTTAAATTAGAATTGTTTGCCTGCAGGTCAAGTAATGTGCGAGAAAGAACACTGATGAAGCATAATTTGAGCGTGCTGGGGCGGACTGCTTCTTAATGAAAAAGATATTCTGAAAATACATATATCATCTCTGGTACTGCTTGACAAAATTTCACTAAAAGATATTATATTTCTTATATAATTTGTAATTTATTATCAAAGTTAATGTCAACAATTGCATTAATTAATATTTTTTTTACTCGAATTTTTTTCGTATGAAGCGTATGGTTTTCATCAATTCAGACTCTTTTCTTGAATTGAAATAAGTTTACTCAATCCCATGACGACAATACCATAGATTAACTACATAAACTCGGATAATAAAATTACAAATTAGACATGAAATATAAAGGCAAACCATTAGCCAACTTATTTCATTTTTTAAACAGTGTTGGCAATTTCATCTGTACTATATAATCTTCATATAATATTTTTCACTGAGAAGCAAACCGCCCCAGCACACTCAAATTCTGCTTCCTCGGCTCTATTTCTTGCACTTTACTTTACTCCCCATGTGTGCATAGAAGAAAACACTCACCAATGATTCCAAATTTGTAAGGAACATCCGGACCAATCATCGGAGGTGTTTGGAACCAGAATTCTCGTGCAGATTTACCATGTCCAATCTTGTAATAGTACTTAGTATCAAACTGAGAAACCATAAACAATTATAAGTTGAAATCCAAACTGAACTCAAAGTTCATCCTTGTAAGTTTAGCCATTCATGTACCTCAAGGTCATCAACAAGAACATGATGAATATATCCAGAACGGTATGTGTCGAAGGTGTAGGTTGTCACTTTCCCTTTCGCAGTAAATTCATACTTTTTATCCGATGTGCCGTATCATATTTCGCTGGACCCCGATTTATTAAATCTGACCCATGAGATTATTACAGCGTTTCCATCATAGTTCCCTTGTGTTATATGCACCTACAGTCGAAATCACACGAATGTTAAAACACGTATTTTTGTCCGACACTCGTACTCGAGTCTTGGTAACACGTTTAGCACCGGTGAATGAGATGCCTTAAGATTAAACTAGGAAGTATTGAGAAACCATACTTGTTGTGGAGCGTTGTGTCCTGGGGGAGGTGCAAATACTGGATTATCGAGTGGGATGTCTACCGCCGGGTACTGCCTTCGAACGTAGCTACTTGTGAAACCGGCATTCACATTGTCGACGGAGTCCGAGAAAACAAATGACGTTAATAGGAGTTGAAAACAGCAAACACTGCATGTTGGTGACCACTGGCATGATTCTTGATCAATCAACCAACGACCATGCGGTTTCTGTTGTCAAAATGGAACACAAATTTAAGAAACGCTACATGCAGTGATGGAACTATGGGGTGGGGGTGGGGGGGGGGGCAATTGGGGGTGGTGAAATTCAAGACTAGGCTATTGTCTAAAGATCAATTCTAATGTTATTTGTTTAATTATTTGTATCGGACTCATTGATTGACTAATCTGGATCGTGTTTTACAGAGGCCTAATATGAATCATCTCAACCCAATTTTTCTCCATTCATAAAGTCAGGATTCGAACCTCTAACATTACTTAAAAGACCTAACGTCTTATCTTGTTAGATCAACTGATTGTTAGTATCTCACTCGATATTAACTTTCAAACAATCATGATTGAAAAATTGGAGTAATAATTAAATTGGACTTTGCCCTTTTTGGTTTTAAGTTCACCTTAAACTCATCCAATAAATTATAGTGCATTATATGCATTTGATTTGATATAAAGAATATATTGTTAGAATCGAGGAGATGAAAATAATAATAAGTTATAATCGTATAAAAATAAAACACTTATTTATATGAAAAATCACTGATTAGAGGAGAAAACTCATTATGTCGACAATTGGTTACAAAAGAAATATACACAAATAATCCTATGCACCGAAAACCCTAATCCAAATCTCACAATCTCATAAAACTACGTAAAAACCCTAGAAACCTTGAGTATATGTTTGTAGGTATGTTACTTGATACCGAAGAAAATTTAAACAACTAGATTCTTGCTTATTAAGAAATCCTAATTCTAATCGAGATCTAATGCAGATTCCTAATTTTTCTTTCAATTTATTTCATTCGCATCGTGAATTCTTCGGGCACTGATCAAAGAGAAATTGGATCACAAGTTTTAACATACATAAACTTATATGTTCATTTCAATTCATTTGAATTTGATGTTTTTTCAAAGAAAAAAATCCTTTATTTTTTAGATTTGATTGAGTCCGGGATTTAAGTTTAGATACAATCATAAAAACATCAAAAGGTTGATCGTACAGAAGAGACAAAGAAAAACGACGACGAGTTAATTCAATCGTGGATATGTGGCACTGTAAAGACAAGATATTCCGACTGATTTGATTAAGATGTGGAAGTTTGAGGACGAAAAATTTAACTAGAAAATAAAAGGTTTAAAAATGATAATTTGATTTTTAAATAATAAATATTTTCATTAATATACTTCAATCGAAACCCGAACAATCAATCTACCTAACCACTCCTAGCTATTTATAAGTCAAAAGGAAAAAGAACCAATTGGCCAACACTTAGATGTTTGGGAAGTACAAATTCAGAAATCATATTTCCGGAATCCATACCTTATAAAATTGATTTCCCTGAATATTGGACTGCCTCGAAAATTAACATTTCGATCAAGTATAGTATTAAGTGGTCCGAATAAAAAAGCAGACTAAATTTTTGCCGATAGGCAGAGGGGCTTGATGAATCTTGTTTTCTTCTTATACAAAACTAGCCATCACATCCGGTGTGTAACTCCATGTCGATGGTAACCATGTTTTCAAAAGATGTAGCGGCCCATTACATGATTTGAATCGAAAAACAACTTCAGTTCTTACCTCTGAACATCACACCATGAGGCAGCTTGCTTTATAATATAGCATCTTCTGCGCGTAAAACATCGTATACCCTTTTGCAGAATTTAGGGTTCATAATCGATCATATTTTCTGCCATTTTTATAATGGAAAATGACCGTTTTGTAGTTCAAGTGGGATTGTCGTCCAACAGAACTTTGTATCGCTTATACAAGAGTCTTGAATTCAAGGTTTGTATATGCAAGAAATTTTCGTCGAGAGATTCGCATACTAAAATTAAGTGTGCGATGCGATTCGATCCAAATTAAATATAACAAAGCCCTAAAGAACAAGAAGATAACAAAAAAAAAATCAAAACGAACTCTCTTTTCAACCTGTTAGCCAGCCCATAACTATGAGCGTACGGCCCAAAAGTATTATCAAAATTAAAATTGATCGACCACAGTGGGAGTCGAACCCACGACCTTTTGATCCGAAGTCAAACGCGCTAATCCACTGCGCTATGCGGTCGTTGGATGTTCTGTCTCTCACACTTACATTAATTAACCTATACTATTTAATCACATCCGATTCTGACTGCATGGTCTTGATTTGAGTTTAATACTTGGTCAGATAGCTAAAATAAATGAAATCATATTTTTTATTAATGAAGTTAATTTGATCTGTTTGATTAATTTAGGGTTTAAGATACCGCCAGCTGAGCATTGCAAAAATTCTACCCAAAGATTTAAAAGTACACCTAAAGCAAAAGGCCTCTCAAGAAAAAAACTATACTGCTGCTCCATGCTTGCCAAGTAAATAGGGTTTAAAGGTACAGGATGAGCATTTTCAAGCTCTAATGGCTGCCAACTAGCTGTAACATTGGCAAATAGCAATACAATTGCATGGTTATGATCCAAATCTGTAAAACTTCAGCTTAGATCATACACGAACACCCTAGATTTATACCCTAAAATAGTATTATAGTATGCACCTATATTTCTCCGATCATTTTTTTCGCTAAAAATATCGAACAAACAGGCAGACTGAACAGACAGACCGTGTCAATGGACGAATTAGACGGACAGACGAACTAACGGACATGACTTACAAACTTATTGAGAAATGGACGAACAGGCAGATTAGACGAAACCGGACGAATGGACTGGACAGACGGACGAACCAATCGGACAAACAAGTTGGACAGACTCACTGACGAACATGACGGACTGGACGGATGGATCGGACAGACAGACAAACAAAACAGAAAAACAGACAGACAAATCGAAAAGGACTTACAGACTGAACTTACTAACGGACGGACGAACCAACCGAACTTACAGACTGACAGACGAACCAGACAGATGGATCAAACTGACAAACGAACTAAACAGACATACCGTATCGACAGACAAACAGACGAATAGATAGACCAAATAAATAGATGGTAACGACAGACCGAACAAAGTCGAACGAATGGGTAAACTGGACAGACAGACGAACATACTGGATCAACGAACGGACGGTCGAATATACAAATCGGATAGACTGACGGTCGAATAATCAAACAGACAGAACGAACAGACAAACGAACATGACTTACAAACTTACGGACCAAACTTACTGATCGAACGTGTAACGACCCAGATTTCTCGAGTCAACAATGGACGCTGACCCGGGTCTTAGACCGACGTGTCGGGCCGAGACATTGGGCTATAATGGGCCTTCATGTGTTGTTGGGTTTGTTTGGGGGCTTTGGGCTTTGCTTATGTTGGGTTTTAAGGAAGGGTAGTATGGTAAAATCATAAATGAGAGAAAATGGCTAATGGCCTTGGTTATTTTCTGCAGAGGGAAAATAAGGGTGAAGTCATCTTGTCCCCATCTTCCTCCTTATCTCTTTCCTCTTCAAACTTCATCCCTAAACACAAAGAAAAAGATGGAAACTTGTTATGGTGGAGTGTAAATCTCAGATTAGACATCAAGAAAGAGTTTATCAGTATCAAAGGATCTTCATTTTGAGCTAAGCATCATTGGATTTGGTGGAGGTTGAGTTGGAAGCTTGGACCAAGAAGAGAGGTGGTAAGAGCTTGGTAGGATTTTTATTTCGGGTTTTACTTGCTTAAGGTCAGTACATTTCTGACTCCTACATTTCATGAGCCTCATAAGATGATTGTTTTGCTTGGTTTATGTTCATGAGTAGCAAAGTTAGTGTTATTGAGCTTTAAAACCCTCTAATGGTAAATCACGTTTTGGGAGTTGATAATGGGTAAAACTGGTAGAAAACCACCTAATATACTCCAAATAACTTGTAGGAAAGATTTGAGACTTAACCATGGGGGTTGAGGGTAGGATTGGTGTAATCTCGAGCTCTACGTTTAAAATTATGGGCTCGAGTACCGGTACATGGTGGCTGCGTACCGGTACTCCTTTGTATTTTGAGAGATGGTGTGTGAGGGGCGTACCAATACGCCTCCCCATATATCGGTACCCCTCACTCAAATGGAAATCCAGTAGTGTTTAGGCGTATCGGTACGCAAGGGGCGTACCAGTACGCACTATTGCATTGCTTGGGATAGGCTTAGCGTACCAATACTCGAAGGTTGGAGTATCGGTACAAGCTTGGATCGATACGGGGCGATCACAGTACCCATGCTGAGTACCGATACGGGGTAAGAGCGTATTGGTATGGCTTGTGGTCTAACTCTTTCAAACCTAGTTAGGGTATCGGTACTCATGGGGGAGTATCGATACCAAGAGGGCGGTACCGATACTCACATTGGAGTATCGATACTGGCTTAGCAATCTGCCCAAGAAAGTTAAGTTCGCGTTCGGGGGTTTTATAATTCGTGGTAAAGGGTCCGGTAGGTCCCTAAAGATATAGAACAAACTCTAAAACTGAGAAATCGAGGTTAGCAACCCGTATTAGGATTAATGGCTAATGACTTGGTAATAGTTAGAAGAGTTGCTTAGAATGGTAATCCATAGGGATCCGTGGTGGATCAAATATTGCTACGAGTAGCTTGGGGTTCTTGCTATGTGCTGAAGGGACACCCATGTAAACTGGTTGTCGTGAGTAATGAGATAATTTAATGAGAAAGGCGTAAACGAATCCTAAAGATACATATTAAGTACTGTAATAAATGAGTCATGCCTTGAGGCATTGGTAATGGTTGGCAGGATGTCTTTTATCTCTCGGTGAGATATGATGATGCTCGGGGGAGCATGTGGTGTCGTATGAGTCTTGGTTAGGAATTCGAATATCCTAGAATCAGTGCAAGGGCACTTAAATAAAAGGATGGGTACTCTGGGCTATGTGATCGAGTACATCCGACGTGTCCACGGGCTATGTGATCTGGTGCGGTCCAAAACCTATCCTTGGGCTATGTGATCAGGGTATGGAAATACAACTCAAAGAGCTATGTGATCTCGAGTAACTCGATGGGCTATGTGATCTCGAGTAACTCGATGGGCTATGTGATCTCGAGTAACTCGATGGGCTATGTGATCTCGAGTAACTCGATGGGCTATGTGATCTCGAGTAATCATGTTCGGCTATGTGATCGCAGGATAAGACTACTTGTGGCTATTGTGATCCAAGTATGTCTAGGACGTATCTGTGGCTATAGTGATCTGGATATGATCCTAACCCGACAGCTATATGATCACGGGTAACCCGACAGCTGTATGAGCACAGGATAAATAGTAGGTCTACGTTGGCCATTAGGGAATGTATGTTATTTACATTATTGTATGGATAATTGATGTTGGCTATTTTACCCTTGGGGCTATGTAATCAGGGTAGGGTTGTTTCTCGATGGGCTATGTGATCTCAGGTATAGGTTGTATTACCCTTGGGCTTTGTGATCTCGGGTATAGGCTAGATAACCCTTGGGCTATGTGATTAAGGTATGGGGCGTAATTCAGTGGTCGGTGGGACCTCGTGTATGGTAAGCCGGGGATGGCTTGGTAGACTTCTTACATATTAGTGGTATCTTGAGACAGTGGTAAGATCTAGCTAGGATAAGCTAGAAGATGATCCTTAGATGTGGAGAAGCCTTTCTGTGCACTCTTGAATATATTATCATGCATGCTTGTTTTATGATATTCATGAATTACGGTAGAGTATAAATGTACCACTGAGCTTTGTTAGCTCAGTGTGCGGAATTGTGATTTCTTTCGTGCGTAGGTTGACAGGTTGCGTTTGGAGGAGTACATCGAGAAGGATTTTCCAGCATCGAGCCAATCTCAGAGTACAATACTTAATGTTTAGTTTGGACTAGTTATATTCATAGGACCTTACCACAGTCGAGTCTGTATTTTATTCTAATTTATTGTATTTGGTCAAACTGAGTATTTTAATTGGAACTTATGTTTTGTAAACCCCTTTTAATATCATTATCTACATGGATTTTATGGTAATAGATTATTTTGAGAATTTCTAACTTGTGGTTTTAAACGAGAAATTTTGGATGGGTCAGTTTTGGGTGACCCGAAAGTGATACTCTGGATCCGAGACGGAATCGGGGCGTTACATTTGGTATCAGAGCCTAGGTTTAGTCAGTTCTAGAAAACCTCGGGGTGTCGTAAAGGTCATGGTAATGTGTATAGTGAATACAGGTCCCTAAAGTTAAGTGTACCTTATAAGACTGAGAATCTTGATGTGCTACCTTGTTTGTTGTGTTTCAGAAAAATGATCGATGGAATGTGAAAACGTTAATAGAGAGGCGGGTCACTTTCGTGACCTTACCTCTACCCTCTTACTTGTGGTATAAGCTATTCCGAGGTAATCTGAGATGCCTCGCAAGACCCCAGTAGAGAGGCTTCATCGTTTGGGCCTAAGAGTTTTGAAGGCTTGGGTGAGGACGACCCGATCAAGGCTGACCAGTGGTTGCGCGGCACACAGAGAATCTTGAGACAGATAATGGAAAGCCCAGAAAATGATCTCGCTTGCATTGTTTCCCTTCTTAAGGGCAATGCACATGAGTGGTGGGAGACTATAGAGTTGGGTCTAAAGCCTACGCTCCCGACATGTGACATCTTTGTCGATGAGTTCCAGAAGAAGTATATCAGTGAAGTACATATGGATAAGATGAGGGACCAGTTTCTGCATCTGGTTTAGGAAGATCGAACGGTGTTTGCTTATGAGCAAGAGTTTATGTGTTTGAGCCGTTATACCCCAGTGTTTGTTGCGACGGAAGAGTTGAGGTGCAAGAGGTTCAAACAAGGCATGAATGTTGACATTCAGTTGGATGTGACAGTGGGTCTGCTTGGGACATTCTCCGAGTTAGCCAATAGTGTGAAGGCACTTGAGCGGCTTCAGAGTTCATCATCTAACCAGTTTGAGGATTTTAGAGGTCGTGTTGTGGAGACCTAGGATGTCATGAATCCTTCTCCCTATCCGCACGAGAGGTTTTATGTTTCGAGGAATTCGAAGAGAGTTACTTTAGACCAGCTACCGAGAATCGGCTCAGGATCTAGATCGGGGGTTCGTAGAGGCTCTTTGATCCCTACTCCGGAAGGGAGTATTGATGGTTCTGTAGGAGCATCGCTTCCACTAACTTGCGAGCATTGTTGCTGTCATCACCATGGAGTATGTTTTTTACTTCAGAGGGTTTGTTATTGATGTCGGGCACCAGTGCATATGGTAAAGGACTGCACAGTCATGGATGATGACTCACCGGTTCAGTCTCAGAGGTTGGCTGCTCTCTGACTTGATCAGAGTTTTGCTAGAAGCGGAGCTAGGGCATCATCAAGCTATCGAGGTGGAGGTCTTGTGAGATCCACCGCCAGGGTTGACGTGTAAGGCGTTGCTATGTAGTCTGCAGCTCATATTGGAGTTAACAGCATTGCGACCGAAGATATATCAGGTAAATAAGTTTGTATTGGTCTTAGCTATTGTGTTAGCCGTTTAACTCTTCAGTTGTGTAATAGACCGGTTCTTGTGATATGCATCTCGGTAAATCTTGGGTTGTTGTTGCTTTAGACGGTAAATAGAATTGCATCCTTTGCTAGATAAGGTTTTATCATAGATGGTTGTTGAGAGGGCAAGTGTGTCGTAGGTTGCGTGCGAGAAGCGGTAAAGTTTAGATTGCTTGAATCTAGTTGTTAGTGTTGGTTGTATAAGATCTTAACCTCTCTAAGGTAGACGTTGTGCTCTGTAGTACTAGCTCAAGAAAGGTTCGACAGGTTGCAATGTGTTTTTAGCTTGTGTTGTAGACATGAGGGCTAAAAGTTCCTAGGTTTAGTGTTGTGGGTGTTTTGAGGGTATGGAGGTACCCTTGGTAAGTGAGCAATCTTACCGGTTGATTGTGGTTTAGAATCGCGATAAAGGTAAGGTTGAGTTCATTGTGAGTGTCCATCGCTTCGTGGCATGATACTTAACGGACTCTTTTTGGAGACACACATGTGCCAGCGACCAATTGGATGTCGATGCCAAGTGTTTTGCCGAGATCGTGTCTGCGTATGAGTAGCTTGTATGGTGGCCTTGGATGTGTTGAGCTGTAGTACAATGGTGGAAGACCGATGACGGGTTTGTGAGATCGGCGACCTTATTTTGGCCATAGAATGTGAGAGTTTCGTGTGTTGTTTGTCGGAGTAAAGGTATCATTAGAAAGGTAGATAAAAGTCATGATGATCATGGTTGAGGTCCTAAGGGTGAATCGTGAGAATAGTTGCTTGGCTTGTGCACATGTTGAGTTACATTTTGTGGGGTTAGAGGATTGCTCGATGGAGTCGATCAAAATTGTTATCGGTTAAGGCAAACAGTGTGGAAGTTATTAGAGTAGCGCAGCGAAAATGTAGATCAGTAGTTGTGTTAAGGGTAAACAGGCAGTTGCTTTGCAAATAAATGTTATTAGATGGACCAGTTGGCAATTCTTGAGAGCAATCAGATGGTTTTCCCACATCTGAAGGGTGAGATCGAGGAAAGGGTTAGAAAGAAGGTGTTTAGACCTTCACAAGTAGAATGGCTAAGTTTTGGATTGCTTGAGTGAGTTCCTAAGTGACGATGGTCATTTCTTGGAACCAAGTGGTTGGGATCGAGAGTGGTTGTTGGCCCTATTGAAAATAGTTGGATAAAGCGAAGTTTAAATCTCATTTTGGTGGCTCAAGTCTGGGGAAAAGAGCTGTTAGATTCAAGGTAAATTGATGACAATGATCGATTGTGAGGGTTTTTGCTTGTCCCATAAAGATTTGACCGGCTATGGTTGTTGGACATGGTACGTTTCTGACAATGGTCTGTGCATGTGGTGCAGCATTTTAGACGTAGATAAAGCCCAAGTTTAGTTTGGGTTATGGATGCTAGTAGAAAGGATTGGTTAACCGAGATAAGATTCCTTAGAAGTGAGCCCTTAAGTTTATGTTTGAGCAGCGCGACTCGAGGTTAGTTATGTTACCACGCTTAGCGGTTCATCATAAGTGTCGTTGGTTGTTGAAAAAAAATGGGTCGTTAAAAATTTTAAGAGAAGCGTTAAAATCGCGTGGTTTAGTGCTAGGGTTCTGTTTAAGGTGGGTTGAGGGAGATCTCTCCCTAATCAAGGTGACCCTGCTTGAATGGTGAAGTGGTTAGATCTGTTTTGGTTACATCTCTCTTTCATCCATCTAAATTTTGAAGATGAAATTTCTTAAAGGATGGGAGAATTGTAACGACCTAGATTTCTCGAGTCAACAATAGACGTTAACTCGGGTCTTAGACTGACGTGTCGGGCCGAGACATTGGGCTATAATGGGCCTTCATGTGTTGTTGGGTTTGTTTGGGGGTTTTGGGCTTTGCTTATGTTGGGTTTTAAGGAAGGGTAGTATGCTAAAATCATAAATGGGAGAAAATGGCTAATGGCCTTGGTTATTTTCTGCAGAGGGAAAAGAAGGGTGAAGTCATCTTGTCCCCATCTTCCTCCTTATCTCTTTCCTCTTCAAACTTCATCCCTAAACACAAAGAAAAAGATAGAAACTTGTTGTGGTGGAGTGTGAATCTCGGATTTGTCATCAAGGAAGAGTTTATCAGCATCAAATGATCTCCATTTTGAGCTAAGCATCATTGGATTTGGTGGAGGTTGAGTTGGAAGCTTGGACCAAGAAGAGAGGTGGTAAGAGCTTGGTAGGAGTTTCATTTCGGGTTTTGCTTGCTTAAGGTCAGTACATTTCTAACTCCTACATTTCATGAGCCTCATAAGATGATTGTTTTGCTTGGTTTATGTTAATGAGTAGCAAAGTTAGGGTTCTTGAGCTTTAAAATCCTCTAAGGGTAAATCACGTTTTGGGAGTTGATAATGGGTAAAAATGGTAGAAAACCACCTAATATACTCCAAATAACTTGTAGGAAAGATTTGAGACTTAACCATGGGGGTTGAGTGTAGGATTGGTGTAATCTTGAGCTCTAGGTTTAAAAATTTGGGCTCGAGTACCGGTACGGGGTGGCTGCGTACCGGTACTCCTTTGTATTTTGAGAGACAGTGTGTGAGGGGCGTTCTGCCTAAGAAAGTTGAGTTCACGTTTGGGGGTTCTATAATTCGTGGTAAAAGGTCTAGTAGGTCCCTAAAGGTATAAAACATACTCTAAAACTGAGAAATCGAGGTTAGCAACCCGTATGAGGATTAATGGCTAATGGCTTGGTAATAGTTGGAAGAGTTGCTTGGAATGGTAATCCATAGGGATCCGCAGTGGATCAAATATTGCTACAGGTAGCTTGGGGTCCTTGTTGTGTGCTGAAGGGACACCCATGTGGACTGGTTGCCGCGAGTAATGAGATAATTTAATGAGAAAGGCGTAAACGAATCCTAAAGACACATATTAAGTAGTGTAACAAATGAGTCATGCCTTGGGGCATTGGTAATGGTTGGCAGGATGTCTTTTATCTCTCGGTGAGATATGCTGATGCTCGGGGGAGCATGTGGTATCGTATGAGTCTTGGTTAGGAATCCGGATGTCTTAAAGTCAGTGCAAGGGCACTTAAATAAGGGGATGGGTACTCTGGGCTATGTGATCGAGTATATCCGACGTGTCCACAGGCTATGTAATCTGGATGCGGTCCAAAACTTATCCTTGGGCTATATGATCAGGGTATGGAAATACAACTCGAAGGGCTATGTGATCTCGAGTAACTCGATGGGCTATGTGATCTCGAGTAATCCTGTTCGGCTGTGTGATTGCATGATAATACTACTTGTGGCTATTGTGATCCAAGTATGTCTAGGACGTATCTGTGGCTATAGTGATCCGGATATGATCATAACCCGACGACTATGTGATCATGGGTAACCCGACGGCTGTGTGAGCACGGGATAAATAGTAGGGCTACGTTGGCCATTAAGGAATGTATGTTATTTACGTTGTTGTATGGATAATAGATATTGGCTATTTTACCCTTGGGGCTATGTAATCAGGTTAGGGTTGTTACTCGATGGGCTATGTGATCTCGGGTACGAGTTGTATTACCCTTGGGCTTTGTGATCTCGGGTATAGGCTAGATAACCCTTGGGCTGTGTGATTAGGGTAGGGGACGTAATTCAGTGGTCGGTGGGACCTCGTGTACGGTAAGCTTGGGATGGCTTGGTAGACTTCTTACATATTAGTGGTATCTTGAGACAGTGGTAAGCTCTAGCTAGGATGGGCTAGAAGATGATCCTTAGATGTGGAGAAGCATTTCTGTGCACTCTTGAATATATTGTCATACATGCTTGTTTTATGATATTCATGAATTGCGGTAGAGTAGAAATTTACCACTGAGCTTTGTTAGCTCAGCGTGAGGAATTGTGGTTTCTTCTGTGCGTAGGTTGACAGGTTGCGTTTGGAGGAGCACATCGAGGAGGATTTTCCAGCATCGAGCCAATCTCAGAGTACAGTACTTGATGTTTAGTTTGGAATGGTTGTATTCATAGGACCTTACCACAGTCGAGTCTGTATTTTATTCTGATTTACTGTATTTGGTCAAACTGAGTATTTTAATTGGAACTTATGTTTTGTAAACCCATTTTAATATCATTATCTACGTGGATTTTATGGTAATGGATTATTTTGAGAATTCCTAACTTGTGGTTTTAAACGAGAAATTTTGGATGGGTCAGTTTTGGGTGATCCGAAAGTGATGCTCTGAATCCAGGACGGAATCTGGGCGTTACATTGAACGAATAGACGAATCGGACGAACGGACAGTCATATAAACTAACGAACGAATAGACGAGTTGTACAGGCGAACGAACAAGACGAGATGAACGGACAGACCGGACGAACGAATCAGACTGGACGGTCGGACTGATAGACGGACTAGAAAGGTGGACTGATGGGTGGACAAATCAGACAGAAAAACGAAACCGAACAGACAGACAAAATCGGACAGACCGATAAAACTAGAGGGATGGGCGAACCAGATAGATGGACGAAAAGACTAACGAACAGACTGAACCGGACAGACAGACTGACGGATGAACGGACCGGACAGACAAATAGATGGATGGAACAGACAGATAGACGGATTGAACGGACGAACCTACGAATTAGATAAATAGATGGATGAACTGGATAGACGGACGGACTGGATAAACGAACAAACCGAAGAAAGGACGAATCGGACCGACCTGCGAATTGGACAAACGGATGAACCGAAGAAAGGACAGACATACGGACTGAATTGACGGGCGCATGGACCAAACAGACCCTAAACCCTAAACCATATACGTAAACCTTTGAACCCTAAGACCTAAAACCTCAAACCCTACACACAAAACCATAAACCCTATAAGTAAACCTTAAACACTAAATCATAGACCATAGACCATAAACAATACACTCTAAACCATAAAACATAAACCCTACATCACAAACCCTAAACTTTAAACCCTAGACACTAAACTATAAACACTAAACCCTAAATAATCCGGGTATTCCGGTTCCCTCGTTGAAGAAGAAGGTCTCGATGACCACGGTGTTGTTATTAAATGTGCTGAAATTCAAAACGCCATCTCTGAAGGACTGGAGCTGCGACTAATGTTTTTTTTGGCCTTGCATTACGTTACAAGTCTTGCATTATTCTTATTTTTGCCATTGCAGTCCGTATTTTTTTTAGTTTTAGCTTTGCTAGCTGCTATGTATGGCATTGCCGTTGCTGCCCTTGGAATGCTGAGCACCATAGCCACCGGATTGGCCATTGATGCTTATGGCCCCATCAGCGATAATGCTGGAGGCATTGCCGAGATGGCTGGCATGAGCCACAGAATACGCGAGAGAACCGATGCTATTGATGCTGCAGGCAACACCACTGCGGCAATCGGAAAGGTTTGGTCTTGTTTTCGCATTTTTAATTTGATTTATGGCATCTCTCTTTCTCATTGTTGGTTTGGCGTAACAAGCTCGAATGCATTTCTTTTCAGGGTTTTGCCATTGGTTCAGCAGCCCTGGTTTCCCTTGCTCTCTTTGGTGCCTTCGTGAGCCGTGCTGCTATCTCCACGGTTGATGTATTGACCCCTAAAGTTTTTATCGGTTTGCTTGTTGGGGCAATGCTTCCTTATTGGTTCTCTGCTATGACCATGAAGAGTGTTGGAAGTGCAGCTCTGAAGATGGTCGAGGAAGTGCGCAGACAGTTCAACACAATCCCGGTTCTCATGGAGGGCACTGCTAAACCTGACTACGCTACCTGTGTTAAGATCTCGACCGACGCCTCCATCAAAGAAATGATCCCCCCTGGTGCTCTTGTTATGCTCACACCCCTAGTTGTTGGGATCTTTTTCCTTTGTCTCTGGTGTCCAGGTAATGTTAACAACTCTGAATCACATGTTAAATTCTTACCAAGTTTTGTCATAAATGATGTTCCGTCCTGCTAATGTTTGCAGATTGCCATCTCTGCATCCAATCTTAGGATTGACCTTACAAGAGCAATATTAATGTATCGATCCTCTTTGATATTACGATGAAATGCAGGCCTGGTGCTTCGCCACATGCAAAATCTCTTCGTCGTTTAAATTTAAAATTTTCAAATATATTTGGTCGTTCAAATTAAAATTTTCAAAGATTTTGAAAGTTTAATTTAAAATTTTAAAAAAACTTGGGGTCTAACTAAAATTTTCAAATAAAATAATACTTTAGTAGAACTTTTAAGAATTTTAAGGATGATACTTAATTAAAAATACTTAAATTTTTTGAAATATAATAATAAAAATTTAAATTTTTGAAGAGGTTAAATTAAAAAATTTCAAAACATGATGGACTAAAGAATAAACAACCCAAGTTGAATTAAATTGTTCAGCTTTTGCATGCATACATACATAGACTCCATTTAGCACGATTCATTAACAATTCTATGGAACTAATTCGAGTTGGATTATGAATTAAATGGTAAAAAGATTTTAATTTTAATTTAATTGAAAATGTAAATATTTATTATTTTTTAAAATAGTAAAACATGTTTCTAAATTTATTGAATCAAACTCGACCTTAAACTCTTATATATTTTTAATGTCTTCAAAATCCAAACTTGATCCAACCCGCGCATCTCCATTGAAGAGAAAAACAAAACAAACAAAAAAACATATTGAGAATCAAATTATAATTAAGAACGTGAAAAAATAAATTGTTTTTAGTAATTTTAGTTATTTTTTGATCGTTGGTTTTTGAGAGATGTCGTCGGAGATCGAGGTGGTGGAGGAAGATGTTCAGCCATTGAAGCAATCGGGTGCCGTTGTAACAAATGGGCAAGGGTACGATGGGGTTGTTGGTAATGATGAGAGCTTGAAGAACGATGTATATACCGCCGCCGCTTATGGCGATTTGGAGAAGCTTCAGAGGTTGGTCGAGCACGAGGGTTGCTCTGTTTCCGTGCCTGATTCCCTCGGTTACTATGCCCTCCAATGGGCCGCTTTGAATAACAGAACCGCCATTGCCCAGTATACCATCGAGGTTTTTTTTAATCTATTTGTTTTCCAATTGTGGTTGTTTGATGGATTTTCTGTATTGGTATTCTTTGTTAGAGTTGGGGATTTTTTCATTTTGAACATTAGTCGAGTGTATTGGGTTTATTTGGTGTCCTAAAAAATGTAATGTTTTTCCTTTAGAATGTTTATTGAAATGCATTATAATGGCAATGCTGAACTGGATTTTGGGAATGCATGCTTGAATCTTCTATTCAATAAAACTGACTAATTTCCGGTTTGTCTTGATTTGCTAGCATGGTGGAGATGTTAATGCGAAAGATTGCAGTGGGCAGACGGCCTTGCACTGGAGTGCAGTACGAGGCTCGATACAAGTTGCCGAAGTTTTACTCCAAGAGGGTGCTCGGGTAGATGCTGCAGACATCTATGGCTACCGGGTTAGTTTTTCTTCAATGTGGTCGATTTTAATGCTGTTGTTACCACTTACTATAACATGTGAAACATGGCATGTATGGCTACCAGATTTTAGGACTCTGACCATATTGGGCAGCAACATGTGTTATATGACTCAAATGAGTTTCAACTTCTTAGTTTAATGCTAAAAAACATTCTTATATGTTTTTTCTTTTACAATTAAATTGTGGAATAATAATAGATCGGTCAAATTGTTTTATTTCTTGCTTTTATTTCAACCTCCAGATGGATGCATACTTATATTTTTTATTGTAATTTTCTGCAGATAACACATGTTGCTACGCAATATGGTCAGACTGCCTTTCTCTATCATGTTGTTTCAAAATGGAATGCTGACCCTGATGTTCCTGATAATGAGGGGCGGAGCCCTTTGCACTGGTACATGTGGAGTTCTACATACACCTTACTCTTATTCACTTAATGTCAAATAGTTTTAGATTTGTGTTCAACTTTCTTTATTGAAATCTCTTTTGAATTATTATATCAAGTTTAGCAAGTTTGATTACATATTTTGATTAGTTCATTTTGTTTTCTTTGCCTAGAATTGGTTTGTTGTAGTAATGAAGTTTACAAGTGTTAGGTCTGTTTTTTTTTTCTGACTTCCTTTCAATATGGGCAACACTAGGGCTGCTTATAAAGGTTTTATTGACTGCTTACGTCTTCTTTTATTTCTTGGTGCACATAGAGGATGTCAAGACAAAGAGGGTAATTTTCTAATTCTCAGATTGAAAGTACCATTTATAGGGAATTTCCTCTAGCTAATCTAGCCTAAACATTTTGTGCATGCGAAATATAAGATTGCATGCATAATTTTGCTCAGTTAACCATGATTCATCTTTATATCAGGTTGCACTGCTCTTCATTGGGCAGCTATTAAGGGTAATCTAGAAGCTTGCACGGTCTTACTACAGGCTAGCAAGGAGGGCTTGGGGGTCACTGATAATTCTGGCTTTACACCTGCACAGCTTGCTTCTGAAAAGAATCACAGAAAAGTTGCATTTTTACTTGTAGGTTCAATACCATTTTAACTTGGTTAATGATTATTCTTTGATGAATAATTCGTTATATATTTTATTTTTCTTATTTTCAATCTTACACAGTTTAAGCTCTTTGTTGTTAGTGTTGACTCATGGGTCATGAGTGCCTTGGGCTGAATGAAAGGCATTTCTTGCTTCATCTGCTGCCCACATAAAGATTGTCAGGGGTTAATTACTGATAAGAATACCATGAAAAGGGGGAAAATCATAATCATTACATAAAGGAGAAAATTGTATTCTTTGTCCATTTTAATTTTTCGGGAGCATCTTGGAATGATGAAGCCATATGCATACACTAACTCAAAATGTTCTTCTCCTTGTTTATGCTGCAACCAGGTTTATGGAGCTGGGAGTTGTCAAATAACTATTGTTTCTGTTGTTGGATAGCTTAACCCTTTTGCCTTCCTTGTATAAACTTAACATGATCATGCATTTGAAAATTTTGTGCCTTTACTATGAGAAATATTTAGAGGCAATTATAATTGATTTTGATTGGTCTTGTTAGATGTCTCGTGAAAATCTGTCGATTTTCCCTAGAGGTGGCTTAATTTTTCTCTTATTTGTTGTTCGGTTTTAATTGTGAAGATGATATGCTTGAAATCAACTGAGTTATGCCCCAACCTACTTATGTTTCTTAAACACCCAACTCTGCAGGGAAATGCTAGAAGGTTACACGAAAATCGATGTAATGGGAACAGCTGCCTTAGACAACTTTCAAAGTTAGGATTTGCGCCAGTTCTTTTAAGCCTTAACTTGCTACTTCTGGGGACCTATATTCAATCTGTCATAATGGGTGTGTCTCTTGATCTCTTTGACTATTTTGCTCCTACTCTTCTTTGATGTACCCTTCTGTTACATATTTGGACATGGTTATGGGGATTTAACTCCCCAAATAAATAGACAAAATAGAACATACCCACATTCACACCTGAGTCCAAGTAACAGGTCTTCATGAAAGTTAATTGTTCCATACTGTCAAGACTGTACCTGTCTCTCTTCATCACCTATTTATTTGTGGCTTTGGACTTTCATTGCAGCATCAAATCTACCAAAGTTGACGGCTCGATTCGCCTTTCTGGCATGGTTGGGTGTTTTCTTAGATTCTGCTGGTTTGGTTTGGTTTTATAGGTGTAGCAGGTATCTTCTTTGACATGGACTTATTTTTATTTTCTTTTAGAAGTCTTTTAGGTTGTTATGACACTGAATAAAGTTTTTCTGGGCATTGTCTTTCTATCTTTTATCAGTATGTTCCCATTTCTTTTTCTCTCTGCAGCAAGGATCCCGGTTTCATCAAGAGGAATGTCCATGATCATCAAGATATCAAAGATGATGTGCGTTCGGTTTTACTTATTAAGCTTAACTGGTTTTTGTTCGATGTTAATCTTTTGCCTTTCTGAAATTTGATTGATACAGTTTCTCACTATAGAACATGTATTCTCTTTATTTCTGCTAGGAACCCTTACTGAAGATTGAGGTAAATAATCCAGCTTTGCTAGCTGGAAATTGGTCTCAGCTTTGCACAACATGCAAGGTGCTTGCCAAATCTAGCATTTCTTGTCTATACATTACTCGTTTGATGATTTCCGCTTTCTCTGATTGTTTTTTTATTTTGTTATATCATCAGATTGTCAGGCCTATTCGTGCGAAACACTGCTCCATTTGTGATCGTTGTGTTGAACAATTTGACCATCATTGCCCTTGGGTGGCAAATTGTGTTGGCAAGGTACTCTGATAAGATGAGTCAAAAATTGTGTTGCCTGTAATATCTTTTGCTACATATTTAACATCATATACTTCAATTATACAATCAAATTGAGGGACTTGAATGCTCTTATACATTGACTTTTCTCTTCAAAAATATAGAAAATATGTTGGTATCTGTTGATTAGTTTCATTTGGTATCTCGTGTTGCAGAAAAACAAATGGGATTTCTTTATTTTCATTGTTTTAGAAGTTTCAGCAATGTTGATTACCAGTGGAGTTTCTATGACAAGTATGCCTTTGGTTTGAATTCCAAGTTCAAACTATTTTCCAAGGTTAGCATAGTAATCTTTTTCATCCTTGAATGTGTTCTTGTCATATACAGGAATCTTGACGGATCCGATGGCTCCATCCACCTTTTCAGCATTGTTGAACCATGCTCGTACTCATCATATTGGTGCATTATCATTTTTGATTGCGGATATTCTCCTCTTACTTGGAGCAGCAGCATTAACTATTTCACAGGCTTTTCAGGTATACTTGAGATATTGTCCTTTACCTGTACCGGAATTCTTGAGGTATTGTTTAAAATGATTGTCTAACTCCATTCTGTTGAACATGAATAATTGCTACAGATATCTCGGAATATAACAACAAACGAAATGGCAAATATTGTGCGCTATAGTTACCTCAGGGGTGCCGATGGTCAATTTAGAAATCCATATGATCATGGATGCTGGAAAAACTGCTCTGATTTCCTGATCAACGGCTACCATGAAGACGTGTCGATTACTGAAGAATCAGTAGATCTTGAAGGTACTGGGATGGTACTGTAGAAAAGCAATTTTCTAGCTTTAAGAAAAAACAGAATAATGCAGGAAAAATAAAACAAAATTTAAGTTTTTGCGAAAAGGAAGAAAAACAAAATTGATTTTCTGTTATTAAATAATTACATCCCTTTACAGTGAATTTATAGACTCAAGTATAGGACTTTAGTTACAATAGGAGTCTTAAGTACAAAAGACATCTAACTTTATCTTTTAGGAAGTAAACTTTAATTTAAATTACTATTTACATAAGGACTTTAACTCTATCTGATAATCTAACATTCCCCCTCAAGTTTTAGAATATACATTGTATAATCCCAACTTGAATAAAAACTTGTCGAAAGAAGCTTTTGGTAGTGTTTTTGTAAGTAAGCCACTTGTTCTTTCAGGAACATAAGATAAAGAAGTTGTCCCACTAGTAATCTTTTCTTAGATAAAATGATCAATCTCCACATGTTTAGTCATATCAATTTGGATTGAGCAATTTGTATGGTGGGTGATTATCACAAAAAATCTCAAACTTCTCCTCTTGGTTCACATCTAGCTCCTTTTGTAGCTTTAACAACCAAATTCCTTCACACATTCCCAATGCTTGCCCTATATTTGCTTCAACATTGCTTTTAGATATAATCTTTTTTTTTACTCCTCTAGGTCACTAGATTTCAAACAAAAAAAAGAAAGTAAACTAGTTGATCTCATTTACAGCCGGTTTGCTTGCCTAGCTTGAATATGAATTGAATAGTCCTTTCTTGAGTCTTTTTAAATAGCAATCCATGCCCCGGTGTTCCTTTCAAGTATCTCAAAATTCTAGCTTTGATCTTTCCTGGAAGTCATATGTTTGATAATATAAAGTTTTGGTCAGTTAATGACAAATAAATCAACTTTCCCACTAATCTTTGAGATTTACCCTTATCACTTTAGGGTATGTGTCCTCTTTATTGAATTTTAAGCCTGCTTCCATGGGAGTATAAACCGGTTTGCATCCCAACATTCTTGCTTCATTAAGTAGATCAAGAACATATTTTCTCTAGTTTATTACCAGACCTTTGCTCGACCTAGCAACCTCCATGCCTAGAAAGTTTCTGAGCTTTCATAGGTGTTTTGTTTCAAACTGTGTATTTAACAACCCTTTCAAGTGACTTATCTCTTCATCGTCATCACTTATCAAAATTATGTCATCCACGTATACTATTAAAATAACCCTTTTATTACTAGAGGTTACCTTAATGAAGAGTGTGTGATCTGCCAAGGATTGTTTGTATCCATTTTTGAGAATCACCGTGGTGAATCTGTCAAACCAGGCTCTAGGTGACTGCTTCAAACCATAGATGGATTTATTAAGTTTGCAAACTTTCTGATCACCTTTTACTGACTTCAAACCCGAAGGAACTCTCATGCACACTTCTTCCAATTTTCCACTAAGAAAGACATTCTTAATGTCAAGTTGATGAAGCTTATACTCCTTGTTTATAGCCAAGCTTAAGAGAACTCTAACTGTATTTAGCTTAGCCACAGGAGCAAAGGTCTCATTATAATCAATTCCATAGGTTTGAGTAAAACCCTTGGCCACTAACCTTGCTTTATACCTCTGTATAATGTAATCAGAGTTGTATTTTATGGAAAACACCCACTTGCATCCGACTGGTTTCTTGCCTTGCGGAAGATTTGTAATGGTCCAAGTATCATTCTTTTCAAGTGCTTCAATCTCCTTTTTAACAGCCCTTATCCACTTAGAATCTTTTAAAGCCTCCTTAATAGTGTTAGGTATCTGTTATTTATCTAAGCAAGTTGTAAAAGCCTTAAAAGATGGCATTATATTACCATAAGCAGCATACCTCTGAATGGGGTGTTTTGTACATTGTCTTACCCCTTTCCTTTTAGCAATAGACAAATTATCAAACTCAATTAAATGAGAGGGAATCTCGGCTAGAACATTACCTCCATCATTCTCATTGGCAACTAAACTCAAGTCCAATTCTCGGCAAGTGCCAGATTGCAAAACAGTCTCTGGAATAATTTTTTTGTTTTCTGGTGTAAACTTTCAGTTGCTTAAGAGGCTGAGGTGTTTGTGAGGAAGGTTTAGGTGAATTTTGAGGAGTAGTAACAATAGGTAAAGGATGTGAAGCTGTAGGTGTAACAATAGGTGAAGAAGTATAAGGGTTTAAAGGAGTATGAGGTTTAAATAACAAAAGATTATTAGTAGGTAATAACTCTGAAGGTAAAGAAGGATAAACCTGATTGGTAGGAGGTTGAAAAACATTACAATTCTCCCCCTAATTTGCAGCCGTATGGAAATAAGGTTCCTGTTCAAAAAATGTGAGATCCAATGAAGTAAAAAATTTCTGAGAAGGAGGATGGTAACATTCGTAGCCCTTCTTAAGTGAAGAATACCCGACTAGGACACACTTCAAGAATTTGGGGTCAAGTTTTGACCTAGAGGGAGCATAATCTTTCACAAACACAGTGCAACCAAAAACTTTGAAAGGGAGAATAGAGGACAAAAGTTTAAAATTGAGGTAACTCTCCAAAAAAAAAACAGCTCTAGGTGTTTTGTATTGCAAAACCTTATTGGGCATTCGATTAATGAGATAGGTTGCGGTTAGCAAAGCCTCACCCCACAAATACTTAGGAATATTTGGTGAACATCAAAGACCTAGTTACCTTTAACAAATGCCTATTTTTCTTTTTGCAACTCCATTTTGTTGTGGAGTATCCATACAAGTGCTAAGTTGAACAATCCCTTTTTTGTTAAAAAATTCCCCCCAAAACTTGGTAAAACATTCACTTCCATTATCACATTTGAAGATCTGAATTTTACTCCCAAATTGGGTTTCAACCATATTGTAAAATTTCTCAAAAACAAAGGCTACTTCAAATTTATCTCTTAACAAATATGCCCAAGTTCTATTATGATTATCAATAAACGTGACAAACCACCTACTACCAGTTACATTCTTCACTCGAGAAGGACCTCAAACATCACTATGAATTAATGAAAAAGGTTGGGAAGGTTTGTAGGAAGATGGTAAATAGGATGCTTTTGTCTATTTAGCAAGAGGACATATAGGGCATTTAAAAGAACTTGGTTTTCTATTAACAAACAAGTCAGGGAATAATTTAGCAAGATAATGAAAATTAGGATGCCTTAACCTAAAATGCCATAACATTACATTATCAATTTGCCCTAAAGAAGTAAAAGAGCAAGAAATAGTTTGTAGGGTAGATGGTTGATTTCCGAGAAGGACATAGAGACCATTGTGCAAACTAGCATTGCCAAGCTTCTTCCTCGAATTCATTGCCTGGAAAAAAATTCGAAATTCAGTAAATTGTAATGAACACTTCAAATTCTTAGAGAGTTTACTAACAGAGAAGAGATTGCAAGCAAGATTAGGCACAAACAAAACATATTCAAGCAACAAATTATTATTAAGGAGGACTGAGCCACTTCCTTTGATAGGAGAGAAAGAATCATCAGCTGTTTTAATAGAACTTGTAGAAGATGAATCTGAAAAATTAAGGAATAATTCCATGTTATTAGTCATGTGATCAGATGCTCCAGAGTCAATGA
Source organism: Hibiscus mutabilis (assembly GCA_019671005.1). Lineage (NCBI taxonomy): Eukaryota > Viridiplantae > Streptophyta > Magnoliopsida > Malvales > Malvaceae > Hibiscus > Hibiscus mutabilis. The sequence continues at coordinate 83,647,019 of CM033715.1, forward strand.
TCCATGCCGATGCACCTTTGGTAGAAAAAAATGCAGTAGGAGAATAAGTATTATGTATGCCTTCATCTTCCACGAAGGCCAAATCTGCTTCACAGGTTACTGTCGAACCTGAAAATTCTGGAAAAAAAACTCCAATCCAGCAGTCTGCTCTGCTATGAACAGCATCTCAAAGGTTGTCGAAGGGGATCCCATTAGGAATTCTAACTAGGATCGATGTTAGACTGATACCATGTAGAAAAGCAATTTTTCAGCTTTAAGAACAAAAAAACGGAATAATGCAGAAAAATACAGCATAATTTAAATTTCTACGAAAAGGAAGAAAAACAGAATTGATTTTCTGTTGTTAAATAATTACATCCCTTTAGAGTGAATTTATAAACTCAAGTATAGGACTTAGTTACAATTAAGAGTCCTAAGTACAAAAGACATCTAACTCTATCTTTTAGGAAGTAAACTTTAATTTAAACTACTATTTACATAAGGATTTTAACTCTATCGGATAATTTAACATGTACAAATGTCAATGGAATCGAACTTGCAAAACAGAGATTTGCATTCTCCGGCGAACAGTAACAGCCATATAGCTTTGCATGTAAATTCTAGCAACACCAATGCACATCATGGCCATGTTCATTCTTCACACTGCAGCCATTAACCACAGCAAAGTGAAAAGCTGAGAGCGAGCCTATCTTGGTCGTGGATGGAGTAGCATCCAATACCATCGCAACTTCGCAATATTCACATCCAGATAAGTTGAAAGCTGATGGTGTGCATCGTATTACAAGCTTGCGTACATCCGGTTTCAGATTTTGTTGATCCATCAGTCGCTCATCGTTTTTGTTTCGAGTTTACGGGTGCCTAATTCTTCCGATTTGTCGCATTTTTTTCTATGGTTTTACAATCTGGGGTTAGATTTGGGGTGCTTGAAAGTCGATAGTAATCCATTAGGGGTTGATGTGAAGTATGGAACGATGTAAATAGTTTCATTAATTATTTTCTATTGAAATAATATTAATAATATTTATTTTTGACAAAATATTGATCTGTTTTCTGAATGATTAATAAAATGGAAGTGAAAGCTGAAATATAAATCAACAATCCTCAATCACATATATTCCAAAAAAACAAAGTCGAATCAAAATCCAAAACACAAACATCTATATCTTCTAAATTTCTTAATAAAAAATAAGATATCAGATTCAGAAACTTGCACCTATAAATAACAAATTAATCAGTTTAAACCAAATATCAAATCTATAAATTATTACAAATAATGGATTCATTGTGTTTGTATATCTTCTGCTTCTTTGAAGGAGGAAACTGAGGAAGGCAAAAGTAGAAACCAATCAACAAAAATGAAATCCCCTGCTGCTGCTGCTGGTTCGACTAGTCCCCGGACTTATATGTATTATTTCAAACCTATTTCTCGACAAAAGAAATCAATCAAACACTTTAAAGAATTATAGCAGTCTCTCCTTTGAATAAGAATGTTTAAGGCTGATGCTTGATCTGAAAAATAAAGAAAAGACAAGACAACTAGATGTTATTCCTGTCAATGAATGCTTAAAAAGAATTGCATACAGTTTTCTCAGAACAAGGTAATAATGGTGAATAAACATGTAATTGAAAGTGATAGGACAATCGAAATACATGTGATAATTTCGAGTTTAGGGTTACAACATGTAGAAAGCATAGGAAGAAAATATTCATATTTTTCAGAGGTCAATTGCAGCAGGTTTTATCACATAGTCAATTGTTGTTTATTACTATAAAGAATCAATCAGCTTACCTAAAAGAAATTCAGGACTATACATCTCATGCAAGCTCCAATGCATGATAAATTTTTGAAACTCGCCGTCGAAGTAATGGTTCTAGTCGGAATGATTGAAATCTTGCTCTGCCAGTTTTTAGCTTCATACATCTCATTCCATGCTTGTATTATCTCATCAATCTTAAACCCTAAACCTGTAATGACAAAAAAATAAGTTGGGCTACTAAGGCATATACAGATGTTAAATGCTGATGCAAAGTTACGAATTTCAAGCAATAAGTTACCTTCTAGGGCATTGTTATTTGAGCAATGGTTCTTTACCATAACAGTTATATCCGTAGGAGAAGCTCCAGCATGTTCGAATTTCTCAACAGCCACTTCCAAACATTCTTGCCAATCTGGTAGCCCTAGTTTGAATTCCATGATTGAGCGCTCGTAAAGTATGGTACCCCATAAAAGGTTTATTTGCGCACTCATGTTGTCAGCCTGCTCAGCAACCTCATCTGCTGATATATCTTTTAATAAACCATCCAATCCAATTTTATGCATCTGGTTTTGTTCCTTCTTTGGATCTGAAAGCTCATGCAGGCATTGCACTTGTGCCTCCTCCCAGAGTAGCAATCCCTTTTCCATATTTTCCTCGGCGTTGTTATAAAGTTGCAGCACTTTCTTGGAAGGCCAAGTTTCGAGATCAACATTGTTACCAATTGCATAATACCAAGAAAGCTTTGCCTGCTCAAACTGTTGTTGCCCAAGAGCTAGAAGAGCTTCATAGAAACTGGGTTTGATTCTCAGTGCTTCCTCATACCTCTTACCTGCTTCGGTATATTCTACTTGTGCCCAATCATAGATAGTTTTGATCTGCTCGAGTACAGATTCTCTCGAGCAATCGTCCTGTAGTGTACACCCTCTTCCTTGCCCTGGACATATGAACATTTCCCCAGTTGAACAATGCCAATGCTGTCAACTCTTGAAATTTCTCAGCTGCCCTGCTGAAAAGGTCCTGGGCCTCTTCACTTGTAACTGTGTCCTCCATGGCGTCAGAATATTCCTTCATACCGAGTTCATGAAGATTCAGGTATGCATCTGAATCAAAGCCCACATGGTTCTTGAACAGTTGGGAGAACTCAATTATCCAGTCATTTATGCAGCACAAATCTTTTCTTGCTTCCTTAGCTTTTTTGGCATCCCCATTTTCAACTGCCTTATCTTGTTTTACGTCAAGATTGTAAACTTCCTCACGCTTGAATCTCCCAAAGAATGGATCCTGCTCGGAATTGACTTCTAAGACATACAGCCTCAGGGAACCCTGTGATTCTGTTGATACTTCTGCCAATCTCAGTTCTTCATCACTGGTGATTGTGACTAAATCACCTTCGTCATCTCTGTATTTGATAAGAACTGCTCTCAAGCTAGGAAATCGATCGTGAATAACTTCCCGTAGTTGAAGAAGATTGCAATTAAGTGGCAACCGGGCGCATCTTATATCTTCACCGAAAATCAACTTCACAGCCTTCTTTGGTTCTCCTTCCATTTTATTGCTGATTATCTCCTCTACAACCAGTTTATCCTCAGTCTTCTTTTCATCCATGTTTTCATCAACCTTCTTCTCCTGAACTTGGTCAACAGCATTGTTGTCTTCAGCTTTATCGATCTTCTTCTTGGTTTTCTCTTTTACAACTTTCGAAGCTTGCGAAGCACTTGGAGGTTCAACATATTCCGGAGGCAATTCAATCACGGTATCATTCACCCATAACCCCTTTTTATCAAGGGTAGTTCGTACTCTTTCCGAAATCTCCAATGCCATGATATTATTTGGCTCCATGTCGAGAACTGTGTTCACATCTCTGAGAGCCAATTCCAACCGATTCAAAGCCTCGTAACACCTAGCCCTCTTTAGGAGAGCCTTAGTATACTTAGGTGTTACCTCTAAAGCCAAATTGCATTCATGGATTGCCCTGGGGTACTCACTTAATCCCATCTGCATATAACATGCAGCCATATTGCTCCGAAGATGGCATACATCAACATGATTCTTCGGAAGCAAATTGAGGGCCTTTTCATATTTCACCATTGCTCCTTCATGATCCCTCCTCTGAAACAGTTTGTTCCCTTCTTCCTTCAATTCTCGAGACATGGAAACGAAAATCGCCATGTCCGAATTGTTCGGTTTCGAACTGTTATCTCCGACTTTGCTCTGCTTCACATTACTATCAACAGCTTTTCCTGTTTGCTTCTTATTCTTCACACTATGCTTCCCCATTGCAAATTCAACAATTTCAAAAAGCCCTAAATCTAATTACGAAAAATAAATCACTACCCCCTTTAAATAAAACCACACACGATCCCAGCAAGGCCAAAAGCAATTGCCAAACAGCTTTTTAAGAAGGATTTAGGCAAATAAAACCATCAAAACCCAGAAACTATTTCCAAACAAAACCTCAAATTTTGGGTGTCAATCACTCAATCAACTTACATAATTCCAAAAACTTAAATTTCTCCCTCTAATCTAAAATAAGAGCACAAAACATAAATCACCCAGAAAATGAAAATAGAAAAAAAAAAAATTATCTTTATCCCTTCAAACCAAGAATTCACACTTCTTAAACAAAGAATTAACAAATCCCAATTCAGAGAGAAACAAAACAAACCCCAAATCCTTAACTTCAGCTAGAAAGACAAAAGCCTCCTTTAAAAAAGGAGAGAGAAAGAGAAATTCAAGGAAGATGAAATAGACTTATCTGGGAAATGAACTGATGAATGACGTATGGAAAATTTTCCGGGAAAACTCAAAAGGAAAATATTTTCCAATGAGAAAATGGGATGATGCGTTGCAGGGGAGAATATGAAACCAAAAGAGAAACAGACTAACCAACGTTTCTCTGTTTTGTTTTATATATTAGTGGCAAACAAATTGATAAATTTTTTTTTGAATTAATAAAACAAATTGATAATTTAATCCTTTTCTTTTTAATTTCAGGAAAATATAATAAACCCTTTTTCAGTTTTTGTTTTCCACTGAGATTCCAAGCTGATTAGCCAATTAGGTAACATATCCATTTCACCACTGTTCTTCGCATTTTGCAACATCCAATCCAAAATTATAATCAAATCTAATTTTATTTATATAGTAAGTGCACTGGAATTAAGTTAATAATTTGAATAACCATTTTTTTAGATTTAATATTAAGCAATTTTTTTCAGTTTAACCACCGGTATTTAGTTCATTGGCCTACTAATCCGGATCGTATATTATAGAATGTCTCCCAACCCAATCTGGTTCATTCACAATGTCAGTATTCGAACCACTCACCTTGTTTAAGGGATCTAATATCTCATATCACTAAACCAACCGGTTGTTGGTAATATTAAGCAATCTTCATTTATCCTCGAGTTACAATTTTTTAATGAAAATATGTTTTTTTATAATACATGTCTATTTATGACCCATGTTCGAAATTCGTAGCTTTCCCTCTCAACAATATATTTTCCAAAATTCGAACCCAGATTGTCCCAACATCTTTTCTTCCTTATCAGAGGCAACCGATTTGCTTTGAACTTGGAAAGTAATTAAATCAATGATTAAGTACTCAATGTTGATATTAGATCATGATAATAATCATCATATTGTCATGATAATCCTAAATATATCAGAATTAGAGCCAATCACATTTGCTAATTTGTGTCCGTGAAATACGTAATATTTTATATATTTTGTGTGTAGAATGTGCAACATATGAATACAAAATTATCCAAAACTTTTTATTTGTGTAATTATATATATCATATTTTAATTTGATTCGGTTTTTATAAATTATATATTTTGTGTAATTGAATGTATATTATTTAAAATATATATATAATTGAATTAAAATCAAAATTCTATATATAATAAAAATATATCATATATAATTTTGGTTCCCGATGTGTAATTATGAGTTGAGAAAATAATTTTGTCTTGCCACAAAAGAGAGTGGGCGCCACCTCCCATGTTGTGATAAAGTAACGAACGCGCCAATGGTGGGTCCCAAATAACTGCCCACACTGATATAAGTTAACAGTTGCTTTTCTTTCTTTCTGGTAATTGCAATAAAAAGCCTAGACGATCATTTTTTAATAGAATCCGTCTGTTCTTTATTTATATCTTTATATATTCTATAAATAATTTTATATTATATATATTATTAATTATTTTATTAATAGTAAAAGTGGCATAGAATTATTGATGAATATATATAAGAGCATATAAAAAAGACCGACCATTTCTATTCGATTATTCTTTGTTCTTATAAACTCATATATGTGATTAATTATAAATTGCTTTAACAGGTTGAGGCACTAGCTTTAAAAATAAAATATAAAAATTTTAACTTTATAAAAGAAGTAAACTGAGTTGGTGAATTGTCAAAAGATATATCGAGTAGGTAACATCGTATTCTTAGAGTTTCTATATAATTTATATATTTTATTTGTATATTTCTTGAAAATATTTTATTTTATATGTTATTGGTGAATTGTACCCTTTACATTTATAATATATTTTTTAAAAAATTATCATACATAAAAACTTGTATTCACCCCTATAAGCATCTCTTAATGAATTTTACAATACTTAACTCAAATTAATTGATTTTTATATGTTATTGGTGAAAATTATTTTTTTAAATGTGATTTTTTATCAACAACTGATTAGTTTGGTAAGATGAAGTATTAGATCTTTTAAGTAAGGTTAGAATTTTGAATTTAAAAAGTTGTGAATGAAATAATTAGGTTGGAACGATCGTACCCATAATAAGTCTCTGTAATAACTGATATGAATTAGTCAACCAATAGATCACACCTATAATAAGTCTCTGTAATAACCGATCTGAATTAGTTATAAAAAATAAATTGAATACTAGTAATTAAACCAACGAAAAAATATAACTTTTTAATTCTACAAGATCTCCCTCCCCGTCCCGTTACCAACTTGCCTTCCCTTCTAAGATCGGATCGAAGCTTCTTTTTTTTTCAGCTTTAGTTTGCTTTTAGTTTTGGCGTGACTGTGCTGTGTATCTTAAGATTAACGTATCGTCTTGTCGGAAAAGTTGTAAGAAAAATTCCTACAAAAAAACGTGACATTCACTATTCACCGCCACCTCCTCCACTCCTTCCACCGTCCTAAATCCGACGGCTCCAATTTCTTTTTTTAAAAAAAATGTACTTTAATTTTCAGCACATCGCTTTTGCTTTACAGTTAACCAGTTTGCTTAATCTTTCTTCTCTTTTTTCTGGAATTATTCTTTTTTTAGCATCAGTTTTTTTTATCTCCTGCTTCGGCTTCACTTTCAAGCTTCATAAACAACGTCGGTGACTTGGTTGACGGTCAAAGAATGAACCAAAATATGGTGAAAAAACAAAATATTGTTTGGGCTAAGCTTTTAGCGCAAATCAACCCATTGGGTCAGATTCCACTTCCGGTTCAATGGGTAACCTCCGTAACTTCAGTATCATCTTCAACCGAGTCGACCCACGTTCTCTTAACTCTGTGGTAGGGTGAACATCCGATTGAGTCAAGTCAAGTTGACCCATTTCGGCATTGCATGCCATTAACTGCAATATCCTTCCGAAGGATTCCAAGGTTGACGGAACTCGTGTTACTACGATTATGGACTCGGATGATCAATTTGGTTTCGATTGATCAAGTTAATTCAATCGAATCTATTTAACTAGATTTTGAAATTTTCAGATTGAACCAATCGAATGCAACCTGGTTAATGACCATGCTGAATTAATAAACGGGAAAGGCAAAAGAAAGAAGAAAGAGAACATTTTTTTCATCCATATATGCTGGCTGATCTGTACCTCATCTAAGCTAATCAATCACATAAAGGTTCATTGGAATATGTAATCTCCATGTTGTAAACTTAATGTAGAACCCATTTTGTCTGGCTTAGCCCACTATAAACAAATTAAACCCATCAAATACCCATTACTTATAACCTAATTACAAAATTACCATGTCAAAACCCAACAGCCAATTTAAACCGAAATACCCCAAATCTAAATTAATCCTATAATAAAATTATAACCCTTAATTATTATTAAAAAAATCCTATCCCTCCTTAAGGTCTGCCAGCCGGCGCCGCTGTCGTCCACGGCCGAAGATGAACCCCGATCGTCTTCTTGTTAAACCAAAGGGCTTCATATTTGAGTAAAAAAAGAGGTTGTTTATCTTAAGGTTTGAAAAACTAAAAAAGAAACAGAGAGATTAGGGGGAAAGAGAGCAGGTTTCATTTTTTTCTTAATTTAATTACCAGGTTTCATTTTTGTTTAAATTAGGTCCAATTAGCTTAATAAAAATGAAAAAATTACGGCATAAATCCTTCCGCCCTAAAATAATTTAGGGCCCTACCCTTCCACACGGTAAAACTACCCCAACAATGCTTCCGCGTTTTCATCTTTTTCAATTTAGTCATTATTATTATTATTATTATTATTATTATTATTATTATTATTATCATATACGTTCTTATTATTGATATTATGTATTTATTTATAGTTTAATATACGTATTAGTATATATATTCGTATACATCCTACATACCTTTAAATTGAATTTCAAATTAAAACCTTTTATTAAGAATTCTCGTGAAAAACATACCTCGAATGTAAAGGGCACCGCTTTCTGTCAATCTCTATCGCAAAATACCATTTTTTTTTCTAAATTATAATTCTCAAAACAGATTCCCTTTATTCGGGAATCTAACGAAAATTATGCCTCGGGTATAGGGGTGTAAATTCATTTTCATACAAGAAACATTATTTTAAATATGGTAAGGGATCACAAATTTTAAATTAAATTCGGATTCTTAATTTCTATCATTAAGACGCCAAATAATCGACTAAGTACCTATTTTGGGCGTTGTGGGATGCTCACCCTTCCCCACACGTAACTGACTCCCAGACATGTTTTTCTGGTTTCGCAGACCAAAACTCGTTATAATAAAATGACAAAAACATGTTTTTATTAAAATAATCAGGTTTTCAGGTGATTCAATCTCACCTAAATTAAAAAGATTGGTGGCGACTCCATTCAAAACTAAATTTTGTAAAAACGCGTCAAGAACTACCGCACGGCGGGACCGTTACCTAAAACTTACTAACAGAAATCGCATGCCGAAGAATCGAGCCTCTCGCAAAAGAGTTCCACTCCTTCAGCACTGAACCGGTCCTTTTTCATCTGCAATGTAAAATCGGATATTAGTACCTCATTGTCTTGTAATCTGCATCGAAAAAAATGTACTTCTTGAACAAAACGAGAATGGTACGAAGGGTTCCTAAATGCATATCGATTATCGACACCCACATCTAAGGTAATCAATCACATAAATAAAAGTTCATTGAAAAATGTTCTCTCAATATTGTAAATGTAAAACAAACAAAAATCACATGCCGTAGAATCGAGCCTCTCGCAAAAGCGTCCCACTGCTTCAGCATGGAACCAGTCTTTTTCATCTGCAATGTAAAATAGGCAATTAGTAGTACCTCATCATCATACATACATATAACCCGCATTCAGAAAAATATACTTTTAAAAGTAACGAGAAACATACAAAGTAAGGGTAGCCCTCAATGCTAAAGTTCTCCGGGGCACTTTTGACAAACAACTTTATGAAATAGAGAACAAAGTTCCCACATTCTTTACCATTTCTTTGTTGTGGCACCTGAAAATATCAAGGGTCAAACAGAGATATAAAGAATGATCAAAAAAAAAAAATTGTACTGTACTCACCTTAGGGACCAAAAGGGGAATTCTATAAATCATCTGCTTATTCTCAGGCCGGCCTTCAGCTTTATAAATGTCAAACATGAACCTGCTAGCAAGAAATACATATTCAACATTAGAAATTGTGGCTATTTTACTCGGCTAGTAATGCAAGTTATGCAAATGAGTAAATATACTTTCTTATATCTGGTTCAAGACGCATCGGGTCTGACATCTGTAGTGAGTCCAGCAACAGCACACAAGGTGTTCTGGTTTTAGATTGCAAACTTTCTCCAAAATGGCAGAAGATTAAAAGGCTCCAATGATCCCTAAAGAAATACAGTTTCAAATGATAAATTCACATTTACTGACAATTGAACAAGGCAATTGATTGCCGTGATATTGAAAATACTAACCAGCAAACTATCGGAACAAGAACATATGTCTTCGAAAATATCTCCTTCCTCTTAATCCAAGATAGAACCTTTTCTCGATAAGATGCTTTCCTATACCATGCAAACCATTGACAATCTAAGTACGTAAACAAAGTCCGCTTATCCCCTGGGAAGTGGCTCCATATGGTACTGAAAATTTCAAAAAACGCATTCAGAAATCTTTCAAAACAAAAAAAAAAAAAAAAGAGGGAAACAGAAACACTCAAAACTATTACAATACAATATAGCTTACCCTAAATACCACTCGAATGATCCAGAGTCTAGCTTGTTTTTTTGTTTAGATACTGAATTCTTGCTCTTAACTCGTCTCTTTGATCGTGCACGACATGGGATGCTATCTAAAAAACATGGAGCAGTTAATTCAATGTTCTCAATTTCCTGTTTACTTATCTTCTTCCGGCATCCCCTCAAATACCCTACAACATGAATCCAACATGAACGGTGTTTCGAAATCTGATACCCATTATACGCTGCCACAAAATAATGATTAGGATCAAAATTCTATTATCAGTCAGCTCAGCTTTTGATCAGTTCATATTTAATAATAATAATAAGTAGAGCAGAAGAAATCAAATTACTTCATTCTCTTTCTTACATTACTTACATTATTCGTTTTCACTTTCAGTATTCTCAAAACAAAAATCAAATAACAAAACTCCAACCAAACAGATCTCTAATTGATAAACCAAAAACAACAGACACAGAAGGAAAAAGAAAAGGAAGAAGCAAAGGTTGGAATACCAATATCTGAAGAGCCGATTTCGATCGGTATTGAAGCATCATCACCATGTTTTTTCTTTCCCATCAGCTAATTCTTCTACCAAACTCGACTGAGAAAAGGGGAAAAAAAAAGAATACAACCTTTAAAAAAACAGAGCCAGAGAGAGTCTCACGATAACATGATAGAAAACAGAAAATTAAAAACACCCAGAGATCATATAATTATAAACACAGCCAAGCAGACATCTATGAGTTTAGGCTTTCAAAAATGATCTTACTTAGTAGCACTAATCCAACTTCTGTTATCATGCAGGCATTTAAGTTAAATTAATGAAATTAAGCCTCGACCCCTTCAAGTTTAAAAATAGTAAAATTAAACTTTGATTTTTATGATTTAATTACTTTTTAGAACCACATTTATTTCAAAGTTAATCAGCTTTCCGTCCCTGCATGCAGGCAAGAGATATTTTCCCAAAACTGTGAGGAATCTTTCAACTTATACTTGAAACATCGTATTTAAGCTACAGATGATAATTGAATATGCCAACCCAATTAAGAGAGAAGGAAAACAAAGCGGAGGGAGACGTAAGGCTGACCTGGGTATGTCGATAACGATGTCGTTCTAGTCGTCAATTTCTGGATTGAACCTCAATCGGAAAAGAAGAATGCGTTGAATGATTTTTCTATCCGCCACAACTGGGGAAAAAGGTAGAAGCTTTAAAAATACATACCCAGAAATCATATAACACGATTGAAAACAGGAAATCAAATACAGCCGGAGATCATATAACACAAAACCTAGCAGATATCTACAAGTTTAGGAGTTCAAAAAAAATTGCCTTGATTAATTCCCTAATAATCTTGGGTTGTCGGAGGCGGGAGTCAGTGGGACTGTGGGACAGAACAGAATTGCATGAGAATTAGGGTTTGTTTGACTTTGAAAAAACTCTTGAAAATGAAAATTCGTTTTTTCATACTAGATAATTTAATTAAAAAATAGATACTATTGTATCATTTTTAAATTTATTTTTTATTTTTAAAATTTTTATACTTTTGTAATATTATTTAGGCTTAAATAAATGTCTAAACTATGTTTTTTTTTGCAATAAGTATTTAAAGTATTTTTTAGTTAAAATAGGTGTATAAATTATTATTTAATTTTCTTGTATTTTTCTTCAATTTTTAGTATTTTACAAAATTAATAAATTTATGTTGTTTTATAATTTTAACATATTTTTAGATTTATTCATCAACATTTGTTAAAGAATTATTTTTTAATATTCTAGCGTGATTACTTAATACTCTAATAGTTATTCTTTTACTTTTTAGCCTTTTAAAAACGCAAAATTATTCAAATTTAATCTCTTAAAAATAACAACGCTCCATTTTTTCTTGGACCCGTCAATGAGTTCTATTAAAGATCCAATTGATACAATTTATTTATTGAATGAGTCAATTTGATGAAAAACTTAATAGATTTATTTTATATTTCCAATGGTTCAAATGTTTTTCATTTTAATTGGTTAGATTTTGTTGTTTGATAGAAACTCAAATTCTAATTAATAATATTTAAATTATTTATTTGATATTTTTTAATAATTATCGATATTTAATTTGTTAACGGACCAATTTGAAATTACACATTATAAAAGTATTATAGAGACGTCTTTTCAATCTAATATATCGACTTTATTACGTTGTTTCATTCTATTAAATTAACTTAGTAGTTGATTTTTTAATTAATATTAATATAGAATTTAATCGGATACAACCTCATAGAAGGATGGTTAACTTAAAAGAAAATAAGTTAAATTAAATGTGAAATTAATTATTTTTTAAAAATAAAAATCGACTTCCAAAACACAAAATCCATAATAATCATACTAACGGTAATAATTTATAAACAAACCATTAATCAATATTCAATAAATTCAAGAGGAAAAAAAAGACAATTAAGTCTCACTTTCAATTATTTATATGGCTAAATTATAAAATAAATGCTTAAATTATGTTTTTTTTTTTGCAATAGGTGCCTAAAGTATTTTTAGCTGAAATAAATGTTTAAAGTTATATTTTTTGTTTGTTTTAAAGTCAACTGAGACACCTACTTTGGCACCTAATTCAACTAAAAATGAAACTTCAGGCACTTTTTTCAGTCAAAAAATACTTTAAGTACCTATTGCAAAAAAATAAACCTAATTTAAACACTTATTTTATAGTTAAGCCTATTTATATCAATCAACATTTAAAATATTTATCCAATCAAGGCGTTAGTGATTAAGAGGTGGATCCATCAAGGTTTAGGACAGACAAGTGTCCATCTTCAAATATGAACTTTTTTTTATTTATATATTTTATTTAATATTTTCATTTTGAGATTTTACATGGGTCTATCTACATACAAAAATTTGTGTTTGTTAATATATATGTGCTTATTTAAAAAAAAATAGATCCACCACTTATTATAAGGACGGAGTCAATATTAAAGGTCGAAAAAAAAAACATAAATTTTTAAAGATGAGACAAATTCATAATTATTCTTTAATTTTCAAAAAAATATAAAGAATTAAAAGTTTTTATAAAAAAAACATACCGGGGCATCAGCCCCTCCCATTCATGTTATAGATAAAACACTAATTTTATAGAGATAAAACAATAAAGTTGAAGAGATATGAGCAAATAAAAGAGATTTTTAATTGAAATATTTTGATAGATTAATCACCTATGTAATTTATAGAAAGGCTTAACCGTTAAATAAGTATCTAAACTACATTCTTTTTTTTAGATAGGTACCCAAACTATATTTTGGGCTAAATAGGTGTCTAACGTTTTATTCTGTGACCCATTTAAGGTTTGGCCATGACTGGTGTTAATTTTTTTTCTATTATCCAATAAAAATCGAACAGTGTCAATATTAAACATTTTTTGAATTTTATTTTTTTTAAAAATAGAATTTTTTAAATATGCTAAAATTTTTAAATAATCTCAAAATAGTCCCCAAATCCCTAAACCTCCAAATATGGTCACTCTCACCGCGTTGGTTGTATTTTCGGTGACGGAATGAAGCGCCCTCCCCTCGCCGAACGACCCACACACTGTTCATCGTCCGTTACGTCGTCGTTCATCGCGAATCGTTCGAATGAATCATTCGACGATTTTAACGTTTCGCACGGCGTCGATCGATTTACGGCGACGAGATGATGGAGTAAATGGTCGTGATGGTCCGGCAACGGATGTGATGGGCAGCAGCGTGGCAATCAGCGGTGAAATCTGGTCAAATCGGAATTTTGGGTTTTGGATGTTAGGAATTTCAAAATTTGGGGCTATTTTGTGAAATTTGAGGTTGTTTTGTTTTATTAATTTTTATTTATTTTTAAATATAATTTTAGAATTTTAAGAAGATGACACATGTCAGATAACGGTGAAAATTAACGGACAATAACGACATGGCACCTATTTGAGTAACGTTGAAAACGTTAGGCACCTATTTGGCCCAAAATAAAATTTAGGCACCTAACTGGAAAAAAATGTATAGCCTGGACACTTATTTAACTGTTAAGCCTTATAAAAATAACAAACAATATGTACGAGAAAAATGATAAATGTTGACAGAAAGTAAATAAATAAAAGGCTTAACTGTCAAATAAGTGCTCAAACTATATTTTTTTTCTAATTAGGTGCCTAACATTGTTAACGTTACTATCCGTTAATTTTCACCGCTAACTGACACGTGTCATCTTCTCAAATTTCTGAAATTATAAATAAAAATAAATAAAATAAATAACTTCAAATTTCACAAAATAGCCCAAAATTTTGAAATCCCTAACACCCCAAAAACCAAATCCCGATTTGATCTAAGTTTGCCGCCGATTGTCACGCCGCCACCCATCACATTCGTTCGTCGGACCATCACGACCATTTATCCCATCACATCGTCGCCAAAAATTGACCAACGCCGTGCGAAATGCCGAAATAGTCGAACGGTTCATTCGAATAATTTGCGACGAACGACAACATAACAGATGATGAACGGCGCGTGGGTCGTTTGACGAGATGAGGGCGCTTCATTCCGTCGTCGAAAACGAGACCAACGCTGGTGGGAGTGGCCGAATTTGGAGACTATTTTGGGATTATTTGAAAATTTCAAGATATTTAAAAAAATTCTGATTCATTTTAAAAAAATAAAATTAAGAAAATGTTGAATATTGCCAGGTGTTCGATTTTTATTGGATAATGGAAAAAATTAACGTCTGTCACGATCAAACTTTAAATGAGTCACAGAATGAAACGTTAGACATCTATTTGGCCTAAAATATAGTTTGGGCACCTATATAAAAAAAAGTATAGTTTGGGCACTTATTTGATGGTTAAGCCTAAATAAAAGTATTTTTTAAGTTTAAATTAATCTGGGAAAGTTATTTTATGGCTTAATAGCTAAATAGGTGCCCAAACTACACATGTGGCTCACTTTTAGTGTCTAAACTATTTTTTTGCTCTAAATAGGTGCCTAAACTTTTATTTCAGTCATTTTAGGTGCCTAACGTTAACTACCGTTACTTTTTTCTTTAAAAAAATTATTTTATTTCTTTTTAATTTTTATTTCTTTTTTTAACTTAATTTATAAAAAACCCTAAAATTTCAAAACTCACAAAATGGCCCCCAAATTCGAAATCTCTAACTCCCCAACCGATTTCTCCGACGATGGTCACGCCGCCGCCCACCATATCTGTCGTTGGACCACCACGACCATTTCTCCCAACCATCCATCGCCGGTAACCAACGGTAGGTGTACCGATCGGCTTCCTAACGTCGAAGGAAGCCAAACTAGCGAAAAGGAAGCCAATCAGCATACCTACCATTAGTTACCAGCGATGGGTGGTTGGGGGAAATGGTCGTGATGGTCCGACGACGGTAGTGGTGGTCTCCAGCGAGGCAGTCAACGATAACAATTTGGGGATTTTGGGTTAGGAATTTGGGACTATTTTGTAAAAATTTAAAAATGTTAATTTTTTTTATAAAAGTTTGAATTTTATTTAAAAATTAATTAAAATAAATTAAACATTAAAAAATGCCACATGTCACATTTTAATTGGCTAACTAGTTCTTTTAACAGTCAGACACTTACAATGATCGAAATAAAAGTTTAGGCACCTATTTAAACTAAAAAATAGTTTAGGCACCAAAAGTAAGGCACGTGTATAATTTGGACACCTATTTAGCTATTAAGCCTTATTTTATTTATATAATTTTGTAAAAGGTAATTTAATTAAAAGTTTAAAATGGAATCAATATAGATTATCTATCAAACATTATTGAAATTAAATAAAATCTGTTCAAATAAAATAAAAACTAATTACATAATACATAATAAAAACATAAGATGTCGCATGTCGTAACTCGTAATGATATGATTATGAATGCCGTACACAATTATTTTGTGGGTAAAAGCTAATGTAGATAGATGAGGCGGCTTCGTGCGGTGATTTAATTCGAGATGAAATTCAGGTTTTTCGAAAAATGAAGGTAGAGATTGATAGGGTGAAAATGTATAGTATCCTTCGTATAATTGTAAATGTCGTACGAATGAAAGATGAGTCATGGAAAGAGACGGCTTCTTTCTTTTACTTTGCTTTGGGTGACGCCGTCAGGGTTGAGTTTTGAGCGGCTGCCACCCCAAGCCTCATCCTTCTTCTTACCTTCATCTTCTTTTTCTTTGTTTTCGGTTTCAGATCTGACACTTTTGTGGTTTCCTCCAATTGCTCGATGAAGGTTCCTTTCCAGCGTCGGTTGTGCTCTCCCCATGGGTTAGCTTGGGAGGAAAATCCTTTGGGCAGCGAGGTGGGGGTCTCGAAGAAGGTCTCTCCAATTGGCTTCTCTTCTTCCTTGCTGGCTTTTTGTTTCCCATTTTGTTGGATGTGCAGGTTCGACAGCCGTGTTAGGAGTTGGAGTTTATCTGCGTACCCCTCTCATCAGGCGTTCTTGTTGAGGCTCCTTGGTTTCGCTCCCCTGCATATGCTCTCCTCGATGGTTTTAAACTGTTATGGTAGTTCACCTGAAGAGTTGAGTTTGGTTTCAAATGGCCTTGGTAGCCTATCCTTCGCCGTCAAAGTCAACCCGGCTCCTTGGAGTACCTGCCGGTTTATCCGACTGCCAAGACTCTTCCGTTTGGTAGACCAGATGTTGGTCATGACGCTCGGCTCCACTCCCATGCCTTGGAAGCTTCATCTGCCTATCTCGGCTCTTTCCCAGTTAGGATTTCCGGCTACCATGTTAGGCCATATTCTGAGTTTTTTTTGTCTAGTTCGCTTCGAGCTTCTTATTATGGGCCTTTGGTGTTTTATGTTTGTATGGTGTTCTTTCGGTTTTAATGAAATCCTTTATTTGATAAAGAGAGAGAGAGAGAGAGAGAGAGCTGATGCTATGGCAGTAACAAATTGAAAATGCGCCTATTGGTGAAATAATTTATGGCTTCACTCCGTCCTATCTAATACATTACTTACACTGATGTAAAACATGGGTAAAATTTTGATACACATACTGCATAAAATTAATTTTACATAAGCATGCATATTTATATTATAAAACTCAAATTCTAAATTTATATCTCTAACCTTAAAAAATTAAACTCTAAACCTTATATCTTAAATTCTAAACACTAAAATTATAAACCCCACAATCTAAACCCCTAAACTTTAAACCTCAAATTAAAACTTTAAACCCTACAATTAAAAGATATGTGTAAACTAAAATTTACACAGCTTGTATCAAAGTTTTTTCCTCCAAAACATCCCTAGATTGATTCAACGTTTGTTTTTGTATGAAAAAAGTGATTAAATATAATACTACTAATTACAGTATTACACAGCGTTATCAAATAAATACATTATTATAGTTTTTCTAAAGGAAAAATTTTAACATATATGCCGTATAAACTAAAATTTACACTAGTCTCTTAATTTTAGGGATTAATATTATAGTTTATGATTTAAAATTTAAGAATTCAAGTTTTAAGGTTTGAGGTCTAGGTGAGTGTTAAGATTAAAATTTTAAAATTTAAATTTTATAATTTAAAAATATAAATTTATATAAATTTTATTTTATATAACTTCTCTATCAAAATTTTACTTTTTCGGTTTTCTAAAGCCTTTGTAATTACTATATTTTACGTAATAGGACAAATATTCAATTACACGACAGCATTTTCCTGTTCCATAACAATGTCCAGACAAGAAATCTTAATTGCCAACCGGCAATGCCAGAGAGGAGAGGCACAGATAAACACTACACATCAGCTTTAAGAAATACTCAAAAAGCAAACATTGCAAAATAAATAAGCAGTGAAAAACAGTAATTCTTTCTATTCAATGTGGGTTTTGACTATATATTTCTCCCCGTCGATCAGTTATCTTTGAGAGCCCCAGAGCTCGTTCTCTCTCCTTCCTCAGTCTTCAACAAGGTATATATCTCACCTTTGGACTTTGGTAACTTCAAATTATGTTATTTGGTCTATGTATAATGGTTTTTCCTTTTTTGATTGATTAATTTGGTTTTTGTTTTGGTTATCTGATCTGGGTTCTTCAAAGTTTTGATTTTTAGTCTGTTTTGGAGGGTTAGAATTGAAAAAAGGTCTTGCCTTTTTTGTTTTAACTTTTGGTATGGTGTTTTATGGAACCCTAAGCTTGATTATGGAATGCTTAAATTGGGATATGGGAAAATGGGAATTTTGATGAGGTTTGATTTATTGTTTTTTGTTGCCTGCCTGTAAGCCTAGGATTACAATTTGGAATTGGCTCTTTGATGGAACAAACTTTGTCATTCAAAGTTTTAGCCACCTTTCTCTTATCGACATGAATTTGTTTTTGTAGTCAATTGGTTTTGAGAATCCAAGAACTTTAACAATACATCGATCAATGTTTCGCATCGGTGTTCTTTTAGGTTAAAAGTGGGATTTTAGTTCTTGTAGTTGCTAATGGATTTTGGTTATATGAGCTACAACATATATTGATTTATGTGCAATTCATTACGTGGCATTGTGTGTATAATCTTGTTTGTGCTTAGTAAACTTTCAGGATGTTTATGTAAACTGTTGGATTTGCTTTTAATTTTTTAGGATAGGAACATTACAGTGGGAACATGTTCATTAATTTTTCTTGATGAGACGAGAGAAGTGCTAATCATTCATGGATGTTTTCTCAAAGGAGTTCGAAATTCTTCTCATGGTTACATGCAGTTGTTAATGCCAACTTACTAATGTCTGAAATGATGCCTAATTGATTTCAAGATACCGAATCTTAAACGCCTGTAAAGATGCGAGAGAGGTTAGAGTCGGAACAGAACGTAAATAACATTGCCAAGTGTAATAAATTTGTTTGTTTCTGGTCTTAGCACTAACAGCAACATCTATGAAATTCCGTTTTTTCCTTCCTATTGGTGGCTTGTATTCCAATTGTAGGAATCCAGAAATTTCTTTACATTGCCAGTTTCATTACAGTGTGTCACTCTGCTGGCATGTGGGGGTATTTCTATCCTTTGGTGAAAAATTTTAACTTGTTACGATCAAATTTAATACTGGTGCGATCTGACTAAAACTGCCGTTTTGAAACATTTGCGAACTCTCTCACTTGCAACTTCATTTAACCTATATATGGGGCTTTAGCAGTGTTATGAAGGTGTATGCCTACGCATTGGACCTTAGCTCCAGAGAACAAAAGCATCTGCGACCCTTTTAGGCAAGTCACCTTTGATCAAATGCGCACTTGATGTGCTTTCTTTATGAGGCAATAGGCACAAAAAAACCCTGTTGAGATTCTCTTCAAAATATAAACCAATATTATTGTACCTTTACTTGGAAGAAAGGATTTTAGATAAACCGGTTCAATTTTTAACCTTGCATGTTTGTAGATAAACCTTAATGTTTATGCATGGACAATCTTTTTTTGTTTGTTGGAGGTGAGGACTGAGGAGAGGGTGTAGAAGAAAACGAAAAAGAGATGGAAATTTTCTTTGATAGCTACCTTCTTCTGTTCTTCCGACCCCTTCATTACGATTGTTTTTAATGGAAAAGAGAATTTAAAAGTTTGGTGCTTTCATTTAATGAAGCAGGAATGACTGTCCTTTAAAAATAGAGAAGTTAATTTCGTGCACCACGGAATTTTCATCGTGTTTTTGTATTACAGGTCTGTCTGGTCAGAGGAAAATGGGAAGCACTGGTGCTGATAAAATTCCAGTAGATACTGAAACTGAAGGTTCTGAGACTAAAATAGAAATAAAAATAAAAACTTTGGACTCCCAGACTTATACTATAAGAGTGGATAAACAGGTAAATTAATCTCACTGTTTTGTCCTATTCCATCTTTGTTTTGACAACTTTGCCTAAAATCTTCATTCATTTTTCTTTAAGAAGTTGAATTGGTAATTTCGACCGACTTTTTCTAGTAGTCACAACAATGATTATATGATAGCTTCCTACTATTACTTTGCAATCTGATGTTTTATGTGGGTAGTTGAGGTTTTCTAATCTTTTAATTTCCTTCTGATACTTGCCACACATGCTAGTGTGTTTGTTCTTGATTTTATATTGGGAATTGTATAAGATTTGTGTTTCACTGTGTTGTTTTTTATCTCTGAATATCTTACAGATGCCAGTTCCTGCACTAAAAGAACAGATTGCTTCTGTAACTGGCGTGTTATCAGAGCAACAGCGACTAATCTGTCGTGGAAAAGTTCTAAAAGATGACCAACTACTATCTGCATACCGTATCCATTTTTCTTAATATTCATATTTATTTGTAAAGTAACTATTAGATTTTATTGGTTTTCTTAGGTAAGAAGTTGTTCCATTCTATTTATTATCATTTTTTTTTGGGTAACCATGTGCTTCTATCATTTTTATAGAAATGACTTTCTTATGCCCGATAATTATTGTTGAATAGAAAATTGGATTGCATCACGTATTTTTGCTTCTATCATTATCAATTCACATTTAGAATTTGAGTTTTTAACTGGAGGTAGATGTTGAGGATGGTCACACCTTGCACCTGGTGGTCAGGCAGCCGATTCCACCATCATCCGATGGCCCACCTCATCATTCAGGTTTTGCCAGCCTGGAGTATCCAGTATCATATTTTTTTCTTTGGGTGCAATGCAAACATAGCATGAGCATGTGCCTTTCACACACACACACACACACAAAATAAATGCACGTGCTCTATGCTGCAGTTTTATTAAAAGCACGAGCCTTTTCATCCTTTGCTAGCTAATTTGATTGACATGTATGAAGTTTTCAAGGGCATGAGAATGTTCTTTTATAAAGAGTAGAATTCTATCTGTTAAGCTGTTTAACAATTGAAATGTGGTAGGCTGATGTTGACCGATTATTCTTGTTTGAATTACCCAAGAACTTCTTGCATTAGCATTCTTTCTTTTATGCCTCTCTCCCTTTCTCCAGTGCAAACTGTGATTAGTTTGTAATTTTTATAATTATGTTTTTAATATTAATTTATTGTGCATTGCTCATGTTTCTAAAATGGGAGGAAAAAGCTATTTAACATTTGATTATTAACCTTTAGCACTATTATTTGCTGCAGATGATCCTGGATCAGGTACAAGCCGCAGTCATAGTAATCATGTCCCAAGTATTCTAATAGAAACTTTTAATGTGCCTGATCAAGGGGATGGAGTTTCTCCTGAAATTGGTCGGGTAAGCTTTCGACTGGCTGTGAAATGGAGACCATTTCTAGAGTATGGGTGAAGTATATCTCTTTAGAATATATTTTTAGTTTTAATTGTGTTCTTTCCTCCTAGCGGATTGTCCACTCCATTCTTAGCTCTATGGGATTTGCAAATTTGGGAAGTAGCAATATTGGGGGTGATGTCAGGGTAAGTCTTAATTTTTCAATTTTTATGTGATAAGTTTAAAATATATTGTGCTGCATTGGCATGAAATAAATAACTTGAGAAAGTGATCCGCTGCATGGCTTTACCGGATGAATGTTGACAATCTATTACGAAAAAAGTTTGGCCTTTCTTTTCTAAATGTTTCTATATGCTTTAATATCTGTGTTAATCTTTATGCATGCATAAATTCATACGAACTTACTTCTTTGGAAGTTTTTGAATACCAAAGGAACATGGTTCACAAAGACACGAAAGAACTTCCGGTAGTGGCATACAAGAATCATCCCAGGGTCAAACTGAACAAGCTAGCATGAGGAATCAATCTGATAGAGCACGTACTGCTTTTGGACTTCCAGCAGCAGTTTCCTAGGGCCTATGCAACCTCCTGTCGGTTTGGAATTCCTTATTTTTTAATAATTTATTTCTCTTTTTGTGAGTCAGTGGATTTTTCATATGAAATATATCCTACGCACACGGCAATTTGTGGCTCAAGCTATTATACTCTTATCAATTCTTTGTTTCTGCAGGTAATTCCTGATTCTTTGGCTACTTTGTCTCAATATCTTAGTCATATAAAGCGTGAATTTGATGGAATTGGTTAGTTTTCCTTTCTAAAAAAATGTTATTATATTACCTTTCATATAAAGCATGGATTTGATGATTGACAAATGGCAACTCATTTGACTTGCCAGTTATAAGGGGGAAATGATCCTCAGACAGCTTCTTTGAGTAGGAGTGGAGATAGAGATTCTATTCCTGCATCAAATTCAGGGACTATAAGGGAAGGTCTTCCAACACCTGCATCTTTGGCCGAAGTGTTGCTCTCTACCCAGCAAATGCTCATCAATCAAGCTGGAGAATGTATACAAGTGTGTCCTTAACTACTTTTTCACTCTTTTCCTAAAATTTACCTGTATATCTAATGGTTTTCATTGTTTGTTGAGGTGTAAATAGTTGGTCTGAAAGGGGGAAGAGCGAGGAAGGGGATGTTATTTGTCCTTGCCTAGTAGATTCACTTTTTTTAGAGTTTTTAATTTTTATTTTGTTATGCCTATTGCCAGCAACTTGCAAGGCAACTGGAGGATCAAGCAAATGTGACTGACGCCTCAGCATGGACAAACGCACAGTCCAATGCATGGAGAACTGGAATTCTGCTACAAAGCATAGGCTCACTTTTACTTGAGCTTGGTCGTACAACCATGACACTACGCTTAGGTCAAACGCCTGTAAGTTAGTTTCGTTCTAAATCCACTACTTCTAACACTTTTATCATATCTTTTGTTCTCTACGTTGCTGTAAGCCTGTAACTTACTTTTGCAGTCTGAAGCTGTTGTTAATGCTGGACCTGCAGTTTTCATAACCCCTACTGGTCCAATCCCGCTCATGGTTCAGGCAATGTTTCAACAGCTTATCCGAACCTTCTTATTTGATGTAAATAATTTTAAATTTTTACTGATTTTTCAATACTTGTTTAGGCTCTTCCTTTTCAACCAGGAACTAGCTTAGGTACCATCCCCATGGAAACTGTTCAGCCTGGTTCTGGCGTGATTAATGGACTTGGGACGGGGTTTCTTCCTAGGCGTATTGATATAGAAATACAAAGAGGTATGGTGGCTATTTTTGCTATTTATGATTTCTAATATCTATTGTATTTTCTGGCCAAAGACTGATGATGTATTTACCATAAGGCTCAACGACCTCAACACCCAATATTGTTCGACAAGAACATCATGATATGTCACAACAATCGGGCCAAAGGATCCCATCGATGGGTTCTGGCAGAGAGAATCATAGAACTCAAACAACTTCAAGTGTCTCAGATGCTCCATCTTTTGCTGGAGAATCAGGAGTCAGGGTAGTGCCTATGAGGACCATGGTTGCAGCTGTACCTGCTCCTTTGGGTCGAGTACCTTCAGATTCTTCCGGTAATTCTGTGGGATTATACTACCCATTGCTCGGAAGGTTCCAGCATAACCCCCTCGTTCTGATATGAATAGAAGATTGACTATTAAATTGCTTCTCGTTGTAGGTTCATTACCAAATGCTAATTCAAGACAACAAGAGCGATCGAATACACGCAGTGCCAACAGAACTCAAAACAACCAAGAGTCCGAGAGGCAAATTCCTAGTAGTATTTTTCAGTTTCTAACGGAGTTTTTCCCGGTGGTGAAATCCAGGTTGAGGGAAACCACTTTACAAGGGACAGAAACTGAAACTGTCCCGGATCAAGCAGGAACATCCAGTGGTAACTCAGCACCTGAGCCAAGTATTACTGATGAAGGGGTGTTTTTATCTAATCTGCTTCATCAGATTATGCCATGCATATCTCAGCATGTGGGATCGCAACAATGTACGGTGTCTACAGAAGAAGCAAATACATCCTCCCAGGTAATCATGGTTTTTTGTCCTTGTCATTTTTATGCATTGGTCCGAACCATAAATTTGTTTGATTGAGGTTCTTGCCAATTCCTTCTGTCATCGAGAACACGGATGAAGGGAAAGTATAGCAATTGTGATAAATTATAATGTTAAGATCAACGGATAAAGATGCTAAATTCTGCTTTATTTGCAGGCTGAGAGCTCTAGGACTGGGAATTCACGTAGACCTAGCGACTCGGAACCAAACCCACCAAACTCAAAGCGCCAGAAGGCACTGGTTCCAAATACTTCTGTTATCTCATCTATCTTATCTTTTGCCTTTTTTCATGTATTTGTTGAGTTCATTTGTTTGAGGAATCAAAATATCACATTAGTCTAAATTCATGGTCTTAAGCAATACGGGTGTAAAAAAATCTCCCCTGTCGAATCAAAAAGTGAGATGGAACTGCATGTTCGATGTAACGATGAATCTCAAAACACATTTTATTTGAAATGGCAGATGTTTAGTATTTCTTGATCACATACCAATGAAACGGCTTATTGTTGCAGACGGAGTAACGTATGAAGAGATGATGGATTAACGGATCTTCCGGCGGTTATGAAATTTGTGATTACCAATTTGAGCAGTCCTGAACAGCAGCAGCATGACTTAAATGTGGAACCCCCACCCGGCCACCCCAAAAACACCATTTTTGTTTCTTTTATTGCAAGTTAGAAGTGACATTTTCATAATTGATATAGGGAATTTGAACCGGTGTTTACCTTCTGTTTCCAAATTTTATTTTTATACAAATCCAAAATGGCATTAGGTTGTTTATCTCTATTTCAGTTTCATCTCCAAGTTTATTGAAGGTGAAATATGTCAAAGGAATCCCCTACACTGAGCCCATGCCATTCGGCTTCAATGTTCAATTGGCTATTATAAATAACAAATTAAAATATCAGAAAACCTATAAAAATATTTAAAGGTTAATACTCCCGTCTAGTATTAATTTTCTTTTTTCAAAATTTTTGAACTTTGAGTCATTGTTACTTTAAATTTATTATCAATAAAAATGTTGGAAAAAATATATTTTAGAAATCTTAAATCAAGTAGCTTAAAAAATATTTTTATATAAAATTTAATTAATTAAAATATTTAAAATAATTACGGTCAAAGTTAAAAAAGATTTGACCATAAAAAGTTAATACTAGGCATATTAAATGGGACAGAAGTAGTATAAAATTATAAAATATTTTTTTGAAAAAGAAAAATTCTAATGCATTGGCGGTAGAAGCGAAAAAATTTTACACGTGCTTTAGTATTAGAGTTTAAAATTTAGATTTAAAATTTAAGATAATATGATTTAGAATTTAAGTTTTAACTTATAAGTTTAAGATTTAAGTTAGGATTTAATTTCTAAATTTAATCACACTCCCTAAATTTTTAAAAGTAGTAAACTCTATAAACATTAAATCCTAAATTTTTAACCCTAAAAAATTAAACCTTAAATCTTAAACCTTATCCAAAATTCTAAAATAATCTTAAATTCTAAACCCTACAACCTAAGTGAAAAACTTTAAAAAATTAAAACTCTAAGTGCTTTAAAGTTATAAAGTGGAGGGTGTAAATTAAAGGTTAGGAGTTTATGTGTCAAAGTTTTTAGAATTTTAGATTTTAATTATAAATTTAAATTTTAAGGATAAAGGGTTTAAATTCTAACCACACTTAAAGGCAATATGATTAAAAATTTAAATTTAAACTTGTAAACCCTAAATTTTAAGTATACATTTAAATTCAAAACTCATTTATTAAAACTCCTAAACACTAGACTCTAAATAAAATGCCTAAATCTTTAATCTTTCAACTAATACGCTTGTGGAACAAATGGAATAATTAGCCTTAAAAAAAATTATATTATTCATAGACTAAAAAAGTATAATGATTGAAAATAATATACTATTTAAAAAATCGTAAACATCATACAAAATTGTCAAAATTTATAAAATATTCCTTTAGAAAAAAAAATTATTGAAACTATATATTATTTTGAAAAAATCGTAAACATCATACAAAATTGTCAAAATATTCCATTTTAAAAATTTATAAAATTTTCAAACGAAATTATTAAAATATTAAGAATGCTCCAATAAAATTTCAGATATTTGAATTGGATCCAATTTTTTTCTTCTTCGTATATATATATATTTTTCTTGCTTGTCAATGATTTTAGGGTTATTAAAATTTGATCAGGTGATTCTTTACCTATGATGTTAAAATATATGTGGAAACTTTTGTTTGATTTAATTTTAAAAAAAAATGGGTTCTCTTGCACTCTAAAACTCAGAAAATTTTCAATCCACAATAATGAAAAATTTCAAATATTTTAAACTTCCATGTCAGAATTCAAACATAAAAATGCGAAAGATTTATTCTTTGAAAACATGATCATACTAAGGTAAGCAAAAATTCAAGACTTTTCAATAACCACATAAAAGGTACCATCTTCAAAATTCCATGTCAGAATTCAAACATAAAAGTGAAAGAAAAACAAGTTCAAATCCTCCGACAAACATCATTTGCACCTTACATTCCGGTGAAGGCTTTCTTCCCACCACCGGAAGATCCAGCGGGAATCACCTTCAAAACATTGAACCTAACTGTCTTTGAAATCGGCCTGAAATTGTAAGACAACACAAACAAATTACAAACAACCAAAATTGCCTACACTGTAAAAGATTAGATTAGAAAAAAAAATAAATTGTATAAGTTTAACCTGCATTGCCCAATAATGACATGATCCCCTTCCTTCACACGGAAGCATGGAGAAATGTGTGCAGGGATATTCGAGTGGCGCTTCTCATACCTGGAAAAAAAAAAATGAAAATTTTCTTCAAAAAGATTCTAAAAACTACCATTCTATTCAAAATGGTACAGAACAGAGAGATGGAGTTGGATCATGCCTTTGGTATTTCTTGATAAAATGAAGGTAATTCCGTCGAACAATGATTGTTCTAACCATCTTAGCACTATGGCAAGTACCAGCTAAGATGCGACCCCTGATGGAAACAGTGCCGGTAAATGGGCATTTCTTGTCGATGTAGGTTCCTTTACCAAACAAATATACAAAACAATATCAAATAACAACCATAATCTGGAAATCAACTGAATTTCTAAAAGCATAGAAACATGTTAAACAAACACACACTTATATACCCTCACTACATCAGATGCTTGCCGTCAATCGAATAAATCATCTTTTTTCTAATTGTAAAACATAGTGAAATACATCTCTAGTTGTATTAGAATTAGAAAGGATTCATTTCAGAAACTATTAATTAGAGTGAACTTAAGCAAACTTGCACTCAAATTCAGCTGCTAA
The DNA here is from genome assembly GCA_019671005.1 of Hibiscus mutabilis. Classification (NCBI taxonomy): domain Eukaryota; kingdom Viridiplantae; phylum Streptophyta; class Magnoliopsida; order Malvales; family Malvaceae; genus Hibiscus; species Hibiscus mutabilis. The sequence continues at coordinate 83,674,349 of CM033715.1, forward strand.
ATGCAAGAAACAATAAACTTCTTTTACACAAACCGAACATCCATGGTTTCTACATACATAAATCGACATAACCAAAAAGAAACGAAAACTAAAAAAAATACCTTCAATAGCTTCACGAGGAGTCTTGAAGCCCAAACCAATACTCTTCCAATACCTGTTCCCTCCCTTACCAGGTCTTTTACCTTTACCAGATTTCTTGGAGCTGAAAACGATACAAAATCAATAAAACGCAACTAAACCTGAATCGAAAAAAAGTAAAAAAGAGATTAAACTGTTTCAATATTTTCAGATTTAAGATTACCTTAGGAACACTTTTGGCTGCTTAAGGAACGCTTTTTCAGTCTGGAAACAAATAACAAAGAATTTAAAACGTAAAAAACATGAGAGGCAAGGAAATGGCCGTAAACGAGGGAGATAATCGATCTGCGAACGAACCTGTTCGGCCATGGCTGACGAGCTCTCTCCTCCAATGTGGCGCGGCCGCAGGCAAAGACGGTGAAAATAAGAGTTTTGGAAGGAGAAACCCTAAATATCTAATAACTAGGCTTTCGTGAGGATTAGCTTATAAAGTTACAAAGTTGGGCCTTCAAGATATTCGGTCCAAACTAAACCCACTATAAGAAAGAGCAGGACTTGGGCAAAGAGTCTTTTTAATGTGCTAAGTGATTATTACATGGTAATATCTAAATGGGTTTAAACTTGATACACATGCTATGTAAAATAAATTTTACACAAGTCTGCTTATTTATACTATAAATCAAAATTAAACTTAAACTCTAAAAAACTAAACTCTAAACTCTAAACCTAAACTCCAAATTCTAAATATTAGCCTTAAATTTTAAACCCTACAACCCAAACTCATAAACTCTAAACCTTAAACTAAACCCCTAACCCTACACATCCTGCGTATTGAAGTTTTTCTCATATCTAAATATCTGCTAAAGTTTAAAAGTTTATGTGATACTTTGAAAGATTTGAATTAGGAATTAAACGTGAATTTTCAACAATCTTTAGATTATGTGGTTAAAATTTTCAGTTAACGTCCTTTTTTTCTCCTAGATTATGAGTTTAAGACCTAGTAAGAGTAAAAATTATCCTTCTCCTCATTAATCATTTCTTTTATAATTATAGCATATGTGTTCTCTTTAAATTATTTATTGATATTAAATTGGTTTAAAAATATTTATACTACATTTATAAAGATAACAACGTTTTTTTGTTCAATACATTTTCATTTTATAATTTATTTTTAAAACTGATAGTTTTTCTCTTATGTTATCTTAAGGGCCAAACTTAAATTCTCTTTTTGAAAAAATAATGTCTTACCATTATACCTAACCCTTGTTAGTTGTAAAAATGACAATTTTAATTATCAAATACGTATTGTTTGATCAATGTAGATACCAATTTTATTAAAACATAAATATTATGTTTTATAAAAAGTGATAAATTTATATATCAAATGAAATATTAAACAATTTTAAATGTACTTCATAAAAGAATTTGGAGTGCTATAATGAAAAAGAAAAATAATGTTAATTTAGAAGATCTAAATTCGAATATTTATTTGTAAAGTGTATGTATATTGTTAAAAGATACTATCATATACATATATATATATTTTATGATCCACTTATATTGTATAAAATTAAATTATTTTTATATTTTTTATTGTTGAATGATAATAATAAATGGCTAAAACTATTTTTTTATTTTTTTTAAATGATAATATTTATATTTTCTATTATTGAAAGGTAAAAATAAAGTAAAAAACTTTTAAATTTTACGTAATATAAAAGAATATTATATTGACTTATATAAAGATTATAACAATGTGAAGACTGTGAATTCGAAACGTAACATATTTGAAGGACCGACAATTTGTTCTATGATAAAATTCCCAATCTACCACAAGGACAATGACCCCTGTTTACTAGCCATGGGAAGAAGCACCTTGAATGAAACCGATGCTCGCATGGGGGACGAACCACACACTCATCTTCTTCGATCTAAACACTACTCTTATACAACTCCGAATCAAACATATCCCGCCCACGCACTTCCAATTTTCTTTGCTCTTCCGCCTGCTTTTTCAATGCCCAGAATTATAAAACTAATCAATCAGTTGTTCAAACATTCTGGGTTTTGCCATTTTAGTACCTTTCGGGTTCTGATTTTCTCTGCGATCTCAGCCGTTCATCCAATCTTTCCTTGGCTTCCCGTGCTACCTCTCCAAGCTTCTGATCTTTGAATTAATATCCTCTTTTGCTTTAATTTTTTTTATTCAAATAAAACCCAATTTAGTCCTTCAATTTCATCCTCGTAAACCCCAAAATCACTGTAAAACCTGGAGGGGGGAGATGAATTTGAATTACCTGAGAAAAAACACGAGTTTCGTTGTTGGTTGAGTACAAACAGAAAGAGGGTTTTCTTGTGAAGGCAAGAACCGAATCAGGTGAGGCTCCGCTTTGATGGAGTTGTCTTCTCCGAGCACATTCAACGCCGGCAAGCATGCCCGCCATTGAGATTGAAATCAGGCTCCTGGATTTACTTTTAAAGCTTTAAAGAACTGCATAGAAGAAAGGGGTTATGACTTATGAGATTGAACTCTATAAAAACAAAGCGAGTCCCCTGGCCGGCCATTGATCTTTCACAATCATCGAAAAAGAGAGAAGAAATTGTGAGATTTTACTGTGAACTGAAAGGAACACAATATTAAATTAGAGTAATTAATTAAGCAAAAGTTGAACAAGAAAACGCAAAAAGGCGAAAGAAGGAGCAAGGAAGGAAGCTTCACTGCAACTTCTCAATTAACCGGCCGCCATAACTGTTGACGTGTCATGCCTCTGACCCCGGTTTTCTGCTCTCTTTAATAGTACCACTTTTTTTCTTCTTTTTTCTTCGGTACAATATCACTTTTGACTCTTGTGTTTTACCTAATTTCTTAATTGGACTCTTGGAGTATATTATATTTTATAGGTTAATTAATTAAATCGTTAAGGTTAAATAATTTCAGTTAATTGAATCGCTAAAAATAATTGTTAGTAGTTATGGTTACGAATTTTGACAAATGATTAACCTATACGTTAATTGTTATTAAACTTTCATGAGTCATATTTCATTTAAGAGAAAGTCAGCGAAGACTTTAGGTGATTTTGTCATAGAATTAACTTTTGTGGCTTGTGATACTAACTCATAGAAATTTTATTTACCTTTTTGTTTTTGTTTTTATGATTTTTAGTTAAAGAACTTTTTTTAAAAACTTTGAACAAAGTAAAAACTTAAAATTTTAAAATTTTAAATTAAGTATGAAATTTATATATTTTGTGTTGTGTTAAAACTTTGTAGTATGTATGTAATTTTTTAATTAAGTATAGATTTAGTGTTTAAAATCATTTAAGCATTTTTATGAACATTTTAATATAATATTTATCAAAAAATATAATTTCATTATTCTCAAAAGAAATAATAAACATGTGGAAAAAATTGTAATAGGTTACAAGTTAACATGTAACTAAACCGTCAATTAATCGTACGGTTAATCATTAGTGATTAACCAATTCTTAACGGTTAGATTTTGGTTAGCTAAATTCAATAACCGCTATAATAGTTAACTAACCGTTTAGACTAAATCGTACGATTAATCCACCATAAACACCCATAAACTCTTGTGATATCATTTTTCTATTTAATACGACAATAGGTTGCTACGTGTAATAATTAAGAAAAAACATTAAAAGTTATTTTAAAATAATAAGATAAAATCATAAAAACACAATAAAAACTTCTAAAAAATATCTAGTGAGATGATGCACTCTATCTTGAAGTAATATCATACGTTGAAATCTTGAAGTTTTAGATGCTGTAAATTAAGTTGGAAAGTTTATTCTCTAATGAGTCTCTGTAATATTTGATTCAGATTAACCAGCAAATGTGTTTTTTAACAATGATAACTGGATTTCATTGATAAAAATAACGGAAGAAATTAGAATTACAATGCTCCCAAGTATAGAGAGAAAATTGGAGACAATAGTCATAAAAAAACTCATACATAAAACAACAATATTAAACCTCAAAAATACGAAGAAAAAAATTAAAATTTCCCTTGAGAGTGACATCTAACATCAAAAGAACTCAATAACCTTCATAAAAACTCATTGTCTTTGTTAAACGAGACGTTTTACGAAGTGATAAAAGAATAGTGAGCGAATCAAATTATCTGGTAAGTTATTTTGCTACACAATTCTAATTATATCAACAAATAACCTTTTACTAAATAAGAGATTTGACTCTACATAACCACCGACAAACCAATCAGAAAACAAATGTAAACTCAAAACTATAAGTTTAAATAACATTCAACTTCGAGGAGTTTTTATTGATTAAAAGGTATATTAAGATGAAAAGTAATGGTTTAATCAATAATTTAAAAACAAATCATTAGAAAATAACCACAAAATCTTATTGAACTTATATAGGATACATTCAACTTGTTTGTAAATAGGGTAAACTACAACGGAAGTCATTTAATTATGGGTAAGGTTATATTTGTGTCACTCAATTATGGATAAAGTTACATTTGGATCACCCAATTATTAAAGGTTACATTTAGGTCACTCAATTATGGGTAAGGTTACATTTGGGTCTCCCTTCATATTTAAAAAATATCTATCAAATTGTATATTAGATTAATTAATGATTTCAAATGAAGTACTTCAGTGTTAACGAGGGTATACAAGTGATTTGGAAGAAAAATGACTAAGCTGATGTATTTTTTTTAAATACGAAGGGTGACCCAAATATAAATTGATTTGGAAGAAAAAATAACATTTAATTGATGACAAATGTTTTTTAAATATAATTGAGTGACCCAAGTGTAACATTTAATAATAGAGTGACCCAAATGTAAACTTATCCATAATTGGGTGACTCAAATGTAACTTTTAATAATTGGGTAACTCAAATATAACCTTATACATAATTGAGTGACCTCTGTTGTAGTTTACCCTTTTAAATATCCCTAAGCAATCGCAATTATAACTCCAAAAATTATATTTAACTCTGATCATATATAAGTACTATATAGATTTTTACTCTACATTTTAATCTGATTTAAGTTTTACCGTATATAAATTATAGGGTAAAGTTCACAAATGGTCATTAAACTATCTTTAAATTTATAAAATGGTCATCAAACTTTCAAATGTTACATTATGGGCATTAAACTTTGAGTTTTTGTTATAAAATGGTCACTAAGCCGTTAAATGTCGTTAATTGGGTGACGTGGCAGATATATAAATTTGAATAATATAATATTTAATCATCGATATAGACACATTTAATCAACTTATTCCTAATTTAACCCTATTATTGATGTCTAAATTGATTAAATATGTAAATATTAAGGATTAAATATGTTATTATACAAATTTTCGTAACTCTCACATCTCTCAGTTAACGGCTCAGTGATCATTTTGTAATAAAAACTAAAGTTTAATGACTATTATGTAATTTTTTAAAGTTTGGTGACCATTTGTGTATTTTACCCTGAATTCTATCAAATTTTATTCTAACATATGCATGATCGCCCAGGACTCACGTATGATTTTATACTAGGGGAGTAGGGGTGAATTTATAAAATTATAAGATGGCGAGTTTACAAAAAAATTTTTAGATTTTTAAAATACATAAAAATTTTTAAAAAATTTATATATAATATTTGAATTTCAAATTTTTAAGAGGACGACTGCCCCCTTTAGTCCTCTCTGTCTATCTCTAATCACCCCAATTATGAACTTGATCGTACATTGTAATCGAACTACTATTATTCAAAATTATATTAGTTATAGGGGTGAGTAAAGAAACCAAATAATCAAGCATCCAATTTGACCATAAAATTTGGTTAGTCAATAGTTCACAAGTTTAAAACCGTGACTACCCAACCCAAATTATATTATAGTAGTTTTTATTAATTTAGTTTATAAACTTTTGGTTTTAAAATATAAGAACATTGTACAACTCAAATAGCAAAAGAAAAACTTTAAAATATTATATAAGAATTATTAAATTTCTTATTTACTTAAAATATAAATATTTATGATTTTTAAAAATTTTATCAAATAATAAAAAAAACATAAAAACAAAATGGTTTTGACAACATAAAGTAAAAAAAAAAACTCAAAATTACTTTAAACCGTTAACCGGATCAAAATAAAATAATCTAAAAGTTTGATATAATCAAAATGATCTCACCGATCAGGGGCGGAACATCAGGTGGGCCTACGGGGACTTGACCCACCTCAACTTTTTATGGGTTAATTACATTTTTAATCACTAGGACGTTTTGAAACTATTAAAATTAAGTATTGGTTTCTCTCAAAAAAAATTTGTTTTACTTTTTTTTAAGACCCTGTCAGTTTTGAAGTTAATAGAATTAAAATTTTGTCAAAATTTTTGGTCTAATTATTTTTTAAGATATGTCAATTTTGAAATTAGTGAGATTAAATATCAACTCTCTATTTTAAGGTTATTTTATAGTGGATTGTTAATTTTAAGGATAAGTAACTTGACCCCTCCTATAAATTCATTCTCATTTCACCCCTCTTATAATTTCTTCCTAGTTCCGCTCCTGTCACTGATTAGTTACACTTAAAATCATATATTGTTTTGGGATTCTCTAATTGACTTAGTAGTTAAGGATACCTATATTATTTTATCTTATATAGATTCAAATCTTAACATAAAAAATATAATACTTTCCTATTCAATAAAAAAATCTTATAGTACTATTTTTACCTGTATTATTCAATACTAAAATTATTCAAATCATATTCAATAAAAAAATCTTATAGTACTATTTTTACCTGTGTAACATAAAATAAATAGAGCATAAATCCAGGCCCAACGAATTTGCAAAATCACACAAAAAATCGAAAAATCGCTACGTTCCACTGATTTTATTTTTACTAAGTACCCAAAACACCCATCCCTTCGACGTCGGAAGTTGAGTATCTGCCTCCCCCTCTTTTCGATAAGATACGCGATAAATTCGCGTCACCGTATTTATATTTCAAGACCTCCCATTTTCTTTCCCGTGGGATTAATGATTCGCATCTTTTCAAGCGTGACACCATACCATTCGTGATGGGTTTTATACGATTTAACACCTTCTTCACAATTATAAAATAATTACCCTCTTAAAAAATGAAAGAAGGGTGCAAAACAACGTGGGGCAAAAACGAGATTAAACCAACCATTGCAATTTTCTCCATCGTCTTCTTCACAATTATAAAATAAACAAATGAAAGAAGGTAAAACAATGTGCGGCAAAAACGAACCAACTTCTGCAGTTTCTCCATCGTCTCTAAAACAAAAACTGAAATCTTCCCTTCGTCTTCCGTGGCACCGCCACAACCACCGCCAACGCTTAGCGGTATCACCTCCTCCGAGCACTAAGTATAACAAAAACCACGACAGTCCAAGGCAAAACCGTACGTCTCCTACGTGTCTCAAGTCGCCGAAATTGAAAGATAAGTATCGGAATTTGATTAACCGCATTGGAAACGGCCAACGCTCTAGCCACAGTTTCGGTCATAGTATGCAAAGCTCGGCGGATTTTTGATACGATCCGTCGAGTTACGCTTTGAATTTTGACGAAGAATGGGACGATAGTCAATACGATGAGTTCCCTTACAGAAACTTTACGGCTAGGTTGCCGCCATCTCCTCCTCCTGCTCGTAATTCTACGGAAATCGCCGCTTAGTACAGAATCAAAGTTGGAATATAACGGTGATGGATGGGATTGATTTTTTTCATCGTTGTTAATATTTTAATTTGCATGGAAATTTGATGGCTTATAGGTGAAAATGTCGTAGGGATTATTATTATTATTATTATTACTATTTTGAAATGGGATTATTATTATTATTATAAATTTTGTATAATTTATTTTTTTCTTTCATTGTTGTTTTAGTTTACTAGTCAAATCAAATGAATATACTTATAAAACGTAGTAGAAGTTGATAAACCCTCGTATTTTGGAAAATGGTAGGATTAAGAGATTTGAGGAATTTTTTTAAACCTTCAAATTATATGTGAATTTAGTTTGATTTTAGGTTAATTTTTAAATTTGTGTTTTTTTTTTTATTTTGGATATAGTAATTTCGACGTCTACCGTTTATATATCTATGTTATTAAATGTTTATTTTTGTGTTAGATTAATTGAATATCAATTCAATTAGAAGATGTCAAAAAAAAAAACAATATTGTTATATTGCTATTTAAAAATAATTAAATTATATCCACAATCTCTATAACATATGCTCTCAATTGATATTCTCTCATCTTTTATAGGTTGTGGGTTCAAATTCATTAGAACAAATTTTCCTTTTTGTATAAAAAAAAAATATAATTGAATTAGTATGCTGATTAACCGGTTTCTTAAGAAATTATTAAAAATTTATTTTTATAATTAATTTTATTTTAAGAGACACACTCGTGCTAGATAAAAGACTATTTAATAAGGATAGAAACACATGAATAAATTTATAATTATGAAAATGTTCCAAGTACATAAAACGTTGTAACTTTTGGAACAATTTTTTTTTGGATAAGTGTATAGTTTGTATTATCCAAGAGAGCAGAAATCTGCTGCCATGTACAAAAGAATCCTTTAAAAAAGAAAGAATCAGGGAAGAACTATCCCAAATTCCTTGCTATACAAAGAGTGTTATTGGCTGTATTGGATTTATCTATATCTATATTTTGCAAACGAATACAAGTAATATCATTAATAAGAGATACTATGCCATCGGTAGTTTGGGAGCTATCTCGGAAGTGCCGAGCATTTCTTTCCCGCCATATACCATAGATGAAAGCATTCCAAGAAAGTCGAAGAATGCTGGCAAGCAAGGACTTACCTTTAAATCTAGCAGTAGCCCAGGTGAGCTCGCCATTTCAGTCCAAGATGGGCCTAGAGATGTCACAGAGATATAAGATGGTCGACCAAGGATTTTTGGAGAATAGACATTCAAAGAAATCGCTTCTCCCGAATCATCTCCCAAATCCATCTAGCATTGACCACTGACCAATCCCGAATAGGAAGGAACAAGGAACTAGCAGTTGGCCGAAGCAGAGCTTTTTCATAATCCAACTGGAGTCAGGCTTGATAATAGCGTGCCAAAAGTCATCAGATTTTAATCTCATTTTCTCCCATAATAAAAAATGAGAAAATGTTCTAATGTTTTTCGTAATAACGGTAAATGTCAGTTAAATTGTAGAATTTGTGAGATAAATTTTTAATATTTTTTGTAATTATGAAATTTTCATAACGTGGCAGAAAATGATATGGAGTAACTTTTTATTTATATTTTTTATAATTACATATATGATTTCATTTCCTCCTATAACAAAATTTAAAAAACTCAAACCAACTGAAAGGGTTGAGTAGCAAAAGAAAGAGCCCGGAGGCTAAAAGGAATGGTAGTGAGATTTCGAATTTCAATTGGTTAAGGAAGATGGAGACGAAGGATTTTACGAGATTCTTCTAAATCTATCTATCATCCAACGGCCTCTATTTCTTTTAAATTAACTTCCTTTCCTAGAACTGTCCTTTCCTCAGATCTGCTGTAAACACTGCAGGAAATGAACGCATTTTTGGAAGAAATGAGAAAACTAAACGGAGACAGACTCTTTGTTCTTTCTCTTTTGCTCAAAATCAGAAACATGGAATTTCTTTGCAAAAAATACAATAAATCGAATGGAATTTACAGGAATGATGAGCCTGAAAGAATTTTGATCTAATTCGTCTAAATGGAATGCCCAAAAAAAAATCAAATCTCTTATCTCCTAACCTCTCACAAATTTTGAGAATCGTCAATGTAACAAAACTCCGTCGATGTCTTTGATTCCATGTTCTTAATAGATGATATCTTAATAAGAGAAGATCGAGAATTGGCCATTGATAAGGAGCAATCATTCCACGTCTTTCTCTTCGTAAAAGACATATTCCTGGTGCGCGAACAAACGGAAGAGCAAACGCTACCTTTTAAGTTGTGTAAAGCGCAGCTGCAGTTGCGATGATATGGGCGGCGCTCCACCTCCATTTCTTGCATCGATAAGCTTCCTCCGATGACGCACCGGAGCATCGTCTCCGCTGCAGCTGCTCCAGCGGCCATTTCCGATCTTTCTCTCCTTTTTTTCTCAACCTCCTTTTGTTCTTCAAGAATTTATATATGTGGAGAAAGAAGGAAGAAAGTGGGAGGAAAATGAGGAGCTGGTGTCTTTAAATGCTGAGAAAAGAAGATGGCTTCTTAGGAACTAGGAAGATGAATGGCTTGGCTAGATTCTTAGGAAACGTAGCCGTGGAAAGATGGGAAATGGGCTTCATGGAAGGAGCCGAGTGGAGCTAATGAGGGAGTGGCGGCTCGCATTGACAGCTGGGTTTTTAGTTGAATGCAATGCTTTCGGTCAACTTTAGTTTCCTTATTATTACTATTATTATATTACTACCTGGTCGGCTAGGAATCCATCCAAACAGCTATGCAAAATGCTTCATGTTCCATCCCCTTTTTCTTTTTCTTTTTCTTTTCTTTTTTTTTTTTTTAAGCCTTAACATTAGGTCCCCTACTCCCAACGCCCAACTTCTTCTTCCTTTTTTATAAATAGAAAATTCTAGATTTTTGTTAAGATTCTAGTTTATTTCTCTAATAAATCACATTTCATTCTTATTCTTTCTTTACTCATTCATAATCATTTGATTGTCACTTTATTAATTATATTTAATATAAATATTATTGAGATTCGTTATAAAATAACTCTCTCAATATTCGTTATGAAATAATTTTCTTGATTTATATTATTTTTTAAATAAAAAATTATCACCTCATCTTATAGATCATGTAATAGATACTAATTTGCTTTTCAAAACATGGTAATAGACTATTAGTTTAATGATTTCATTGTTAAAATTACAAATATGATCCACCAAAAATTGGTTGATTTAGTGAAATGAACTACTAAATCTTTTCGACCAAATTAGAGGTGTGTTATAAATCAAATAATTAAATTAAAAAAAATTTATTCTTGTAATTAATATCTAAAATACTTTATCTTAACTAATTAATCAATAAATTATATACCATTGATTATAAAAATGTGATTCCATGCCTACCACAAATCTTATATTATAAAAAAGGGAAGATATTTTGAAGTAGTGACTAGTGAGTGGGTCATGTGCCCTGTTGTCTAATATTTGCATTGATCATTGAACCACTATCACTCATCCGTGTGCACACCCTGAGCCAGCTTTACCTCTATCTTTATTAGTATTTTCTTTTGCTCATTTATTTATGCCAAATTAAAGAGAAGAAAATCATATTTTCTGAAAGAAAAAAAAAAAGAACATCCATTTTTTTACATTATTTAATTACGAAAAAAATCAGGAACCTAATAGAACTCCTTTTAATATCCTTCATAACTCGTGTGAATAAAATAAAAAAACATATAATTTAAGTAGTTAACAGGATCATTGAAATAAAGGTGGACCATATCATATATAAACCACATCAAACCTTATAGTTAATCTTCCTCAACGCAAGGAACATACTCCGATTATTTTTAATTTTATTTCGATTTTTTATTATAGTTAACCTATTTTTGATATGATTTTTTATTACATTAATCCAGTCAACTACAATACACAGATTTAAACGTGAAAGGGTTTAGCGTATAATTTTATAAAAAATATATTATAATATGTGGTTAATAATGTATTTTAAAAAAACATCAAGAATATATTAGTTGTCTTTTTAACACGTGTCATTGATAAAGTATGAGTGCCATCAATTTTTTTAAATACAAAACAATAGAGAAAATGATATATTGATGGTAATTAGATTTTTGGTATGTACAATTAAGGAAGTTTCCGGAAGATAAAAAAAAAAAAAAGAGAAGAAAAGTAGACCCTCTTATTCTTTTGTACATACGTATGGCCATTTAAATCATATCCGACGGGTTTGGCTCATTTTAATTTTATAGGGTCGGTTTTTTTAAAAAAATTGAGTTCGATTTGATTTTTTGAAGACGAGGTCGATTTTAGTTTTAATGTGAAAATATTTTACCCAACTTGATCCGAAATAATAATTTAATTTTATTCTAAATATTTAGGTATAATTGTTATAATATACATCTTTTTATATATATATATTTCAATTAACTCTCTATTTTGTCTAATAAAAATAAAATAATTATTATAATGCTCTTTATCTATTTGTACTTTTTAATTAGTTATCTATTTTATTAAATAATAAAGAAAAATTGATATTTTTATTTATGTCCCGGTCGAGTTAAATTGAGTTCGGGTTTTTATTAGAATTTGAGTTTCGGTTCACGTGGGGTGAGACATCATAAAATGTTGAGTCAAGTTTAAATAGAGGTGTTAAATTTTTAAGTGGAATGTGGATCAACAAAAAATTTGACCTAACTCAATCCATGACCATCCCTATTTGAACGCAATGCCATGATCAGACCGATTAACACAAAAGCATGCTGTTGTTTGATAGTTATATTAGAAATTAAAATTCTCAAATGGTTAAGTGATAATTATATTAGTTTTTTTATTAAGTTTAAATTTAAATATCATCAAAATTTACATTAGATTTCAATTTTAAAAGTGTTTATTTCACTCATTCGAATTTAAATAACATTGAAATAAAAAAATATTTGATATAAATCTCTATAGAGAGAGACGGAATAAAAAATTAAAATTTAAAATAAAACATAAATATTTTAAAATAAAAATATATTTATAAATAAATCAATTTTTAATATAATATATATATATAAAAACAAAGGTAAAAAAAATTACACTCGTATTTGATATTCACTCAAATTTATAAAACATGATTATATAATTACTAGTAATAACTTTCTATGACTTACAAAGCAGCATCGAAAGTTGTTGTCGATCAACAAGTACCGATCAAAACTTGCTTAATTTCATATTCATTCTCGCACTTTACCAGTTTCCCGCTGAACATCTTCTTCCTCTTCTTTACACGGCCCCAACCGATGCTTCCCACCCCAAGCCGGCGACAAAGACGGTGACGAATGGCAAGAAGGCGCCCCCGCCGCCATTGCAAGGTTTCCTTCACTCCAAGCTCTCCTTGTAGGGTACGATACGCTCTTGCTTTTAGGGAACGGATGGGGGCAGTTCCCTTGCGACTTGTCGTGGAGTGCACAGCGACAGTTCCGGTGGTATGGCCGGTGCTCAATACCGATATTACTGCCCGATATACAGCCTTCGTAGAGTGACCGGAAAACCCCATCGGCAGCTCCGGCGGTCATGTTTTCCTTAATTCAAGCAACCTCAAATATACGCGCGAGCCCTTATTTTTAAAAAAATGCGATGTGCCTGAGATTTCAAATGTAATGGAAGAATCGTGGCATTTGTAGAAAGAGGAATCGTGGGGGGCAGCATATGCGGCAGTGTCGTGGGCCATCAGCGTTGTGGGAGCCGTGTCCTGACTGCCATATGTCATGGTGTTTTTGGACTTATTTATTTGAGCTGTAACATGGGATAAAGCGCTAAAAAATATCTAATTCGTTTCAATCGGTTGAATTGAAAAAGGATTATTTTTAATTATTTTTTATTAAATAAAAAAGTATTATATTGTTATATTGGATTTAAATTTATACATAAGATAATATAAGTATTTTCAAGCATTAGGTCAATTAATGGATATTTGATAATTTTTAGTTTGATAGTAAATAATTGATGTATTGTTAATATAAAATTTTTAGGTTTAAAGGTGTAAGAAGTCTCTTAATTTTTTTTAAAAATAATTAAAATTTTAAATATTTTTGCATTCAATTAAGTCTATAAACTAATAATTGAATCAATTAATTTTTTGATCAATGAATTTTGACGGTTTTCCTTTAAATATTACGATCACATGATTCACTACAATTTGACTTCACACTTTTTTAAAAATTTATTTTATATTTTTTATAAAATTTTTAAGACTTTTAAAACATTTAAATAAAATAAAAAATCTTAAAATGTCAAATAACAACATTATGACACAACGCGTTGCACCAACTGATCCAAAAGAATCAAGAATCAATGGTCAATTTTTGTCAAAAGGGTTAATTGATTAAATTTATTGATTCAAAGACTTAATTGGATGAAAAAAAAAATTCAAGGGTTTAATTGATTTCCCCCTAAAGTTCAAGGGCTTACACTATTAAGCTAAAGTGTTTTATATACAAGTGTGTTTATTTAAAATTTTCAATATAAAATTTAAATTCTTGATCCTAAACTAAGTTCTTAATCATAAATTCAAAACCTTAAATTTTAAACTTTAATCTTAACATCTAAACTATAAATTCAAAACTTTAAACCATACACCTTACACCCTAAACTAAACTTCTAAATTCCAAAATTAAACTCATTTATAGAAAAAAAAATTTTTCATCAAGTACATAAAATATTTTCTCATACTATACTATATTATATATATCATTAAATAGTTTGGTTTTTTAAATCGGTTAAAAATTATTAAACCAATATTATATTTTCTCATACTATACTATACTATATTATTTTGAGTAAAGATCTATTTTTTTTTACCTTTTGACCCCTTTAATTTTATATTAAAATGTATATAATTTAATCAAATATGTATTTTTTATTTAATATTTTCTTTGATTATTATTTTAATATAATCGATCAATTCAATTGATTAAAAAAATCGTTTGAATAGATCTTTACTTTTTTTTTTTTAATTAATGATCTATAAAAAAACAAACATTGGATGAATTAAGTAAGCTAATAATAGAGAATCGATAAAAAAAAAAAAAGACATCCTGTCTAATTACATTTTATTTATTTTTGGTTTACTTTGTTATCCATAGCCTAAAAATCATAATTATTTGAATCAGATTAAAATAAAAAATTGTATTTTATTTATAAATTAATAAAAACAACTTAAAACAGTAGGTGCATTTCCTTTTTGAATTGAAAAGAAACGAGTTGGGTATGATTTTATGGGTGTTTATCGAGCTACCCGATCGCAAGTAGGGCGGAGTTACATTGAGTGAGCCTTTTCCCCCAATAATTTTTTTTATATTTGTTTTTCTATATAAAATTTTATAAAAATTGATTTATTTATAGATTTATATTCACCTTCAAACATTTATGTTTTACCCTCCAACCTCAAATATTGGTTTCATCCCTAATTGCGCGTTGAATATTGCTTGACTAGACTTGAAAATTGTTTGATTCATGTTCGAGTTAACTCGATACTTGATAAGCTAGATAAAAGTTTATTCAACTCGTGCTCATTAAAAAAAGTTTATTCAACTCGTGCTCATTAAAAAACTTGTTGTTCATTAATCTATGTAAGTACAAAAAAGTTTTGAAAATTTGAACCCAAAGATTTTATGTGTAAATTACTTAGTAAGCCACTGAACTTTTCTAGAGTTTTAAACTAACATTCAAACTTCTTAGTACATAATTTTTTTAAGATAACCACAAAAAGATCATAAAAAATATATAATAAATTAAAGAATTGTTCACAAACTTATCGGGTTGAGTTAGACATTGCTCGACTCGACTCGTTAAAAGCTTAAATCAAATCAATTCGAATCAAACATTAATCAATCAAACTTAAACTACTTACAAACTACTCAACTCAGTTAGCAGTAACACCCGGTCATTTAACATCTCTTTAATCGTTTTTATTTTATTTTTTGTTCACGTTGATAAATAGCAAAGTATGTTTTAACCTTTGGAATTATAGGAGGAATCTCTATGACTGTTGCGACTATATTGTATAAATAATTTATTGTGTATTATTTTCTTTTCTTATTCGTGGAGGTAAACAAGACTGAACCATGTTAAAATTCGTTTCTTACATACATCTTATTATGTATCGGTCTCACATTAATTATTTTTCCGCATACATATTCCTAACATGACAGAGAATAAATACAAATACAATAGGAATATATAAAAATATTATAACACGAAGCAAAGTTATAGTACAATTGTAAAGAATTGAGACATAAATACATTAATGGTTAGTTTGGCAATAATCAATTAATTGGAGTAGGGAGTAGTTAGGGATGGTTAATGTATAATAGCCAAGGTTAAGAAGCATAATGAAGGTTTAATTAACAGAGTTGGTCTAAGTAGTAAGCAATTTGATATCGTTTAAGTAAATTTTGAGTTTTGAATTTTTTACATATAGAAAATTTTTGTTGAAAGATAAAATCAAATATGCAGCGATAATCGGTCTAAATTAATCAGAACAAAAAATCTAAAAATCTGAGAGGACAAAAAAAACTGATTCCTATTCAATTGGTTTTGAACTAATAATCTCAAAATTTGTTCCTTAGCCGTTACCAAAGCATTCAGAAGGTGGGTGTGAAATATAGTTTTGGAAGGGTCATATTTTGGCATGACCAAACAAACTCAGTGCTCATCCATGTGACAGCAAACCAGTCGAAAAAAATGTGACAGTTTAGAATCGATTTAAATTTAAAATCAGCTCTTAAATAAAAATTTATAAATATAAAAATTTAAAATATTTATAAGCCATAAAAAAAGTCTTCGACTGTTTCTGGCTATACTAAGCCTACTAATATTTTTTGAGCATATTTTCAATGGAATCATCCTTGCATTAAAGTAGAAAAAATAAAATTTATCTTCGTTTTTCTACATCAAATATTAATGAGTATCAATTTGATGTAGAAAAACGAAAGAAAATTTGAGTTTTCATAGTTGAGTTTTATTGCATTAAAAATTAATTAATATGCTCAAGGATGATTCTATTGAAAATATGCTCAAGGAATATTAGTAGGCTTGACATAGCCAGAAACAGTCGAAGACTTTTTCGATGGTTTATAAATATTTTAAAATTCTGAGTTTTTATATTTCTAAATTTTTATATATTTTAATTTTATGTTTTTTACTTAATTTTTTAAATTTATTATAGTATTTTTATTTATTAATATTTTATGAGTATTTAAATATTATTTAAATATTTTTAAAAATTTATTATTTTTTATCGTAAAGATTTAGTAAGTTGTCGAACTTTCAATTAAAATGAATTATGCCCCTGAACTCGGCAAAATATTCAATTATTCTCTCGAATTCAGTTTAAAAAATCAATTCAGCCCTATGCCACATCATCATCACAAATGTGTTGCCACGTTAGCATTGTGGAACACCTCATCAGCATAGTTGACTGCCACATCAACACCGTTAATTGCCATGTCAGTATTGTAACGGTCAACATTGGCCAAGGGACTAATTTGCTGCAATGTGCGAACTGAATGACCTAATTGAATACATTTTCGCGCGAGATACTACATTACTAATTTGGGTCGAACTCGGGAAAAAAAACCCTTTAGCCTTAATATATATACATAAATACGTGTCGTATGTTGGTAAAAAATGTGTTGCACAATTCTCTCAAATATATAAAACAATTTAATAAAAAAACTTGTATGATAATTTGACGTATGTCAAAATATAAGATAATTAAATAAATCTTGGAATGAAATATTATTTCAACCGAATCTTATTTAGAAATTTACGATCAAACAGACTCTTGGAGTTTTATTATAAAATTTATCAATATTATTACAACTTCATTTGTTCAAACATGATTGATTTATTCATTTCAACATAACATGAAACATCAGGTTTACAATTTTTGAAGTTGATCCAAATTTGATATATCAAATTGTTAAGTTTCATATCTATTCTGAATTTGTTTGATTAATTAAAATATTAACTATATTGACGATATCTAAATATATACAAATAAAATTTAGGAATGACTCCAGTGGTAAAATGGATGATTATTATCTTAAGGGATTTGTGAGCAATTGTATGTGCAGAATATGTATTAAAAGTTCAGAAAAAATATAAACATGTACTACTATACAATCACACTGATATTTTAAATATATATAAGCCATATTTAGTAATTAGTTAATATTTTAAAAAAGGATAAATTATATAAATGATCCCCGACTATGACTCAATTATTTGTTAAGTGATTTGATTAGCATATTGTATAAAAGTATTTGATAAAATTAACTGATAGCTGTTTGATTATTTAAATAAGTAAAATGACATATTATATTTGATATTTGTTTGAATGGTTTATTAGTTATTAATATTTAGTATCTATTAATATTAATTATATTATAAAAAATAATTTTTTAATATAACATTATTAAGCATATTTAAAGTATCTATATATTAATCTATTATTTATATTATTATTTTTAATATAATTTAATTAACTATCAAATTTAAATAAAAATGTGAGAATGAAAAGAAGAAGAAAAAGTACTAAGTTGTAAATGTCACGATATAAATACGTACGTGAGGACGAAAAATTAAAATAAAAAAAAGTTAAATTTAAGTTACTTAGAGATTTTTAATAATTGTTGAGGTAAAAAGGTGTTTATAATTATTATGTCGAAATTTCTAATCTCAAAGGCTTTTATTAGCAGTTTTTTTTTTAAATTAAAATTTTTACTTTAATCTATTATTTCAATCCGCTATTCACCAAATATCAAAATTAGTAAATTTGATAAATCAAACCTCTATTATTAACTTAAACCTTTATTTACCAAATATGACCATAATATTTATAAGAAAGGAGTCTGTATAAATAGAGAAAACTTCAATACACATATCGTGTAAACTAAAAGTTTACTCAGTCTGTTAATTTTAGGTGTTAAGATTGCAATTTAAGATTTAAATGTTAGGGTTTAAGGTTTAGAATTTAAAATTTAAAGTTAATGTTTGAAATTTAAGGTTTAAAGTTTAGAGTGTTAAAGTTAGAGTTTAAGGTATTAGGATTAAAAATTAAAAAATTATATATAGGCCTGTATAAGTTTTACACATAATGGATATCAAAGTTTTATCCGAAATGAATATGGTGTCGGTGACTTGTTGAGCAGAAACGCAATATAAGACCCGTTACCATACTTTTCTTTGCCGCTTTCCTCTCTCGAAATTTCCGTTTCCCTGGAAAATAAGAAAAAGAAACACTTTGAAGATCTCTATGTTTGGACTTCAAATTTCTTCATATAGACTTCTTTTTTCGCGTTTTTCTCCCGCCAATTCTCATTGTCCGTCTAAAGGTCAGTCGGATCCATTCTTCCTTTACAAAATTACCTTTTTCTGGCTATAAAACGCATTGCTTCTTCAAAACCCACATCGAAACTCTTCCTTATATTCGTTTATAATCTCATTTCTCGATCTGGGTTTGCCCAGACCTGACAAAATCTGAATTCAATGGCTAGTTTTGCGATATGGGTATTGGCAATTTTCTTGGTATTTCAATCCGGGTATGGGTTTTATCTTCCGGGTAGTTACCCTCACAAATATGTCGTCGGGGATCCTTTATCTGTCAAGGTGAATTCCCTGACTTCAATCGACACCGAAATGCCCTTCAGCTATTACAGTTTACCCTTCTGTAAGCCGCCGGAGGGTGTTAAGGACAGTGCTGAGAATCTCGGCGAGCTTCTCATGGGAGATCGGATTGAGAACTCGCCGTATAGGTTTAAGATGTACACGAACGAGACCGAGATCTTCTTGTGTCAATCCGATAAGTTATCGGCCGATGATTACTTGTTGTTGAAGAAGAGGATTGATGAGATGTATCAGGTTAATTTGATTCTCGATAATTTGCCTGCAATTAGGTATACATTGAAAGAGGGTTTTATGTTGAGGTGGACCGGGTTCCCGGTTGGGGTTAAGGTTGAGGATGTTTATTATGTGTTTAATCATTTGAAATTCAAGGTGCTTGTTCATAAGTATGAGGAAACCAGTATGGCGAATGTGATGGGGACCGGCGATGCTGCCGATGTTATCCCCGGTGGCAGCAAACGAGGGTCGGATGTGCCGGGGTTTATGGTTGTCGGATTCGAGGTTGTTCCGTGCAGCTTCATGCATGATGGGAATCTGGTTAAGAAACTGAAAATGTATGAAAAATATCCATCTCCGATTAAATGCGAGACGACTACCGTCTCGATGCAGATCAAGGAAGGCGCGCCGATTGCCTTCACATATGAGGTTGCCTTTGAGGAGAGTGATATCAAGTGGCCGTCTCGTTGGGATGCTTATTTGAAGATGGAGGGTTCGAAAGTCCATTGGTTCTCGATCTTGAATTCTCTGATGGTGATCACTTTTCTTGCTGGTATAGTCCTTGTGATCTTCTTGAGGACCGTTAGGCGGGATCTGACCCGGTACGAGGAGCTTGACAAGGAAGCCCAAGCTCAGATGAACGAGGAGTTGTCCGGCTGGAAGTTAGTCGTTGGGGACGTTTTCCGTGCCCCGACTCATCCCGCTCTCCTATGTATTATGGTTGGGGATGGAGTTCAGATCCTTGGGATGGGAATCGTGACTATATTGTTTGCTGCTCTTGGATTTATGTCCCCGGCATCCCGAGGAACCCTCATTACAGGCATGCTATTCTTCTACATGATTCTGGGAATCGCAGCCGGTTATGTTGCGGTTCGGCTTTGGAGAACTATCAGCTATGGTGATCACAAGGGATGGGCTTCTGTGGCGTGGAAGGCTGCTTGTTTTTTCCCTGGCATCTCCTTCTTGATCCTCACCATTTTGAATTTCCTATTGTGGGGAAGCCACAGCACGGGAGCTATCCCGTTTTCGCTCTTTGTTATCCTACTCCTACTCTGGTTCTGCATCTCGGTTCCACTCACCCTAGTTGGTGGATACTTCGGGGCAAAGGCGCATCATATTGAATACCCTGTTCGAACCAATCAGATCCCTCGGGAGATTCCGGCTCAAAAGTACCCGTCCTGGCTGTTGGTTCTTGGTGCTGGAACTCTACCTTTCGGTACCCTTTTCATCGAGCTTTTCTTCATCATGTCTAGCATCTGGATGGGGCGTGTTTACTATGTCTTTGGCTTTCTGCTCATTGTTATGATCCTCCTTGTCGTGGTTTGTGCCGAAGTATCTTTGGTTTTAACTTACATGCATCTCTGTGTGGAGGACTGGAAATGGTGGTGGAAATCCTTCTTTGCTTCTGGTTCAGTTGCCATCTACATCTTCTTGTACTCCGTAAACTATCTCATATTCGATCTCAAGAGTTTGAGTGGACCAGTCTCTGCAACTCTCTACTTGGGGTATTCTCTCTTCATGGTTCTAGCAATCATGTTGGCGACCGGCACAATCGGTTTCCTTTCTTCCTTCTGGTTCGTGCATTATTTGTTCTCGTCCGTGAAGCTGGATTGAAGCGGTAATCAGCAGTCGAACAGGCTTTTGAGAAAGGAAATCCTCCGTTACATCAGTCAATCGTTTCTATTACTTAGTATTGAGCTTTACTTTGTTAGGGAACTTTAGTTAAAGGCAATAACAATAATATGTTGCAGTTTTACTTAAATTCTTTAATAGTTGCATGGCTGGTTCATCTGCATTGATATAGAATTTGAGATCGAGTTACTTTAAATTTGTAAACTTTCTTTGTGCTACTTATACCATCTACTTTTTGGTATTCTCTGTTGAAATGCAGTTGAACACATTTCATTTTTCTGCTGGTTTAGCTTTCGATTTCTTTTTTGGTATCATAAATCATAATCGTTTTTCAATCCTTTAAAAACCGGAGATTATGTGAAAGAAGTTTTCAAATTAATAAATTCAAACAACAGAAAGTTCTTTGACATTGTTCGATTCAAAGTTTTAAAACCAAAAATTAAATTATATAATTTGATTAAATTAAAGATTTGTGATAAAAATAAAAGTAGGTGTTAAATTTAATAATCTAAAATGTAAATTACCTACAGAAGAAAAAGGTTCAAAATCATAAGCAGAGATGTTACAACAGAAATGACTTGCAAAGATTCAAAAACAAAGGACATAAAGCAAAAATCTAAACAAGAATCACAGGGGAAAGTATTTATTATCTAGGCGAGATTCCGTCTACAAAAGAAATGAAAATACAAGCACTACACGACACAAATGGATCCGAAAAAAAGAACAGGACAACGGATCTTCTCCACTGGTTGTGCCATTAAGTGCAGCAGATGTTTCTCATGCTTTTGATGCACCAATTCAGGAAAAATTATCATCCAAATCATTTCCAGATCCTACTCTTGCCACTTTAGCCTTGTGTTTGCCGAGTATTGTATGACTTGCAATTCAGGCATTTCCGAGCCAAGACATGAAACCGAACTAAAGATTTTGTCCCGCAATCATTGCAGAGGATTGAAACCTATTCATCACAAATAAAATTTGTAAACGAACAGAGGTGATGGAAACTGAGGTAAACTAATTCTATAAGCGAGTGATAAGAAAATGAGGATGCTCAGATTTCTAACCATTTTATTTTGATATGGTTCTGGCATTGGTGTAGCTGCGATCTCCTCATCAAATTTCTCCCAAACCTTTGACATGTCGCAAACTGATTTGGAGCACAGAGGGCAGGCATATCTGTTACAGTGATTGTCAAAACAGTCAAGAACACAGATATATCACAAATAAAAGAAACAGTTAATCCCGAGACTGAAATGAAGCACTTACTGGAAATGGTCCCTCATCTCCTTCAAACAATTTGTGTGAATTGTATGCCCACATGGCAGAACAGTTACATCTTGTCTTGACTCAAACAAGAACTGCATGTATAAATCGCGACTTTTCAGTTAGGTAACCATTGAAGCAATTTCTTATAATATTTGAGGGTTAAATTGGAGAATCTGAAATTACCTCAAAGCATACAGGACAGTCGTGGTGCATTGCTCCTTCCACACAGGGATGACTGTTTTTCAGAAGAATTGAATAGCAGCAACCTTTGAAAATGTAAAAACAAACAGATAAAAGTATTAGTAATGTTCAAATACCCAACAAGTCCTAATACAAGCTTAAATAAGATAGATTCAGATAAGCTTACCACACTTATAGCAATGGAAGAAGTTCTCCTGCCCTCCGATCCTGGAGAACATAACATTAATTATTTAGTTGTGACAATGACAAGATTAACAGGAAAATGCAGCCCAAAAAAAAAAAAAAAAAGAAAAAAAATAAAGAAAAAAATAAGGAAAAAATTGCTCGTAAATTGCTGCAAAAAGTATCAATGAACAACATACCTACAGATCCCACAACCGTCACAATGATACTGTCTCTTTGATGTCTGCATAGTAGAAACAAAGTTAGTATGCCACTATATGTATCTATTAACTCTTTGTGCAAAACACAAAGAGCCGAGACAACAAGACAAGTCACAAAACATTTGATTGCTACATTAGGGAATTGCTATCTACTTACATCATCATCAAAGAGCTTGCAAGACTTGCAGAAATATTTCCCCATACATACACCACAGTTAATGCAGACTTGTTGGGCCTGTTCAAAATGATATCAAAAGCAAACATGCTCAGAAGAAATCCAACCAAGTACAAGACAACTGTTAAAGTACTATATTGTGCAAACTAAAATTTCATCATCATAAAAATATCATCATTCCTTTTACAAAGGAATACCTTAATGGTTTAAGCTTTAATATTGACATCTTTCCTTGAAAGAAAAATGCTTAAAAAAAAATAAAATAAGAGTAATTTACCTCTTGTTCTGTGCCACACAGTGAGCAAATGACCTGGAAAAATTTTCAGGGAAATGTTAGAATATGGAGCATTACCGTGGAGATGCCAGCCAGTACAAAGAATAGAATTCCAGGTATACCATGGGGTAGAAAGAATATAGGCTTAATTTATGGATACAGATACCTTACTGACTTGACGGCGTGGGATGTCATGTCTGAGCTTCTGATCAACATTGATATTATTCTGAGAAGGATAGAAATCAATTGAATGTTAAAAATATTTTCAACTAAAGCATGTAAATATTTAAATCTCATGCCCTTAAAAGGCATGATAAAACAGAGAAAAAGTGCATATAAACACTCAAAATATTGACAATAGCATTCTCATACTACAATGTCATGTAGATGGAAATTAATTTTAATCATAAAATGTTATGGATAAAAACTAACCTTTGCCTCATTATGACAGTGGCGACAATCAAAGATCTCATCACAACATGGAGCTCTAATCCGGCACCTTCTGTGATAATGTGAGCAACTGGAGCAAAAAGGGAAAATTAGCAACGCATGGTGTCAACCAACAAACAAATGAAAGACACCTGAATGGAAAAATAAAAAAAAAAAAAGATCAGAACTTACCCATACTGCATATGTCCCTTATCCAGCAATTCAGTTGCTTCTGCTTCATTTGATTCTTGTTTGACCATACAACCTAGAGCTGACTGCGGTGAGCATGACCCCCCTGACTCTCCTTCATATACTTTGCAGCTTTCATTTTGTTGCTGACAGCTAAGCTCTAGTCCTTCAGCTGCAGAAGGCTTAATCTCAACTTCTTCCATTGAAAAAGACATCTCCAGATTTAACCGTATGTTATGTTAAAGCTGGTGCAACCCCAAAAACCTGCAGAGAGTAACAAGTTTAGCAAAGATCCCAATATTTTAAACACATCTAGTGGCTTGAACAAGCCAGGCAAACACTCCATGACATTGTTGCTTTCTTCTATACTGCTGCAGACCAGTCGAAATCAGCAACAAAACAATCCAACAAAGGTTGAACAGCTCCAATCAGCATTACTCCAAGTGAAGGATTCATCAAAATTAGTAGAACTACAATAATCCCACATAAATAAGAATAATGCAGCACTGAGGAACTCCAGAGCCTCCAGCAGTGAATAGAAAGCAATAGCATTGCATGATAACTTGATTGCTTGAAGTTCTGGACCCAAATCCAACTATACTGGAGATGACCATAGATGTCCCAACCTATGGTAAAAGCAATATATCACAGAATCAAACATGTTCTCGAATGAAAAGGGAAAAAAAAGGAAAGAGTGATTGATTGCAAAATTTTGTTGCATTATCGTCCACAACAAGCAAGCCTACCTCTATCTCATTTCTGCACCAAGTTTCCCCTCTGACAATAGTACCTACTCATCACTTAATACTTTGACATCCTTAGAACTTGAGAAGGTGGATCTTCAGATAGAATTGAGCTTATTTGGAACTTAATTATTTCTCTCCAAAAATCAAGTTCTACAAGAAAATCTCCAACCACCCAAAGATTTTCAGTCAAACATAAACCAAACTGGTTGTTCCCCACCCATTAAAGTACCTCATTTAAAGGAAGATTCTAGTTGAAACCAAATAGAGAACATTATTTTATTTCTCGCCAGTTTAGAATACACACTCCCAAGGCTTCTGGAAATGAATCATGGTTGCTTGGAGATTGACCCCATAATTTGGAAGAAGTAGGTTTTAGGGTTTAGAGTGAAGAATATGGTATAGGGTTCAGAAAAGTAATGAATGAAGTTTCAAAGGGGAATCACGAATGAGCAGCAAAGTGATGATACACCAAAAAGCATGCGTTTGCCATTAACAATATCATGCTAAGCAGTAAAGGTTCAAACGAGAAAAAAATTACGGAAATGGCAACTTTGAGAGGTATCAATTGGCTATTATAATATGAAAGACAAATTTAGCATCCAACTTATGATTGAGTAGATTAACAAATTCAACAACCTGTAAAGAGTGAATCTCTGCAAAAAAAAAAAAAAAAAAACAGCTGTGCAAACCAACTAATCCTAGGGGTTTACCACCTTAAGCCTCTTCAACACCTGCAGGCTGCAGCTAATATTATAAAAGAGATATCTGCACAAAAATCCCTAATGAATTCTAATGAGAAGCTGCAGGAGCAAATGAAATTCAAAGTACAAAAATCAAAGTTTTGTCATTCCTTAGCTGCAGTCAGCCACACATTCTAAGGTACCAAGTAAACACAATTTTTGGTAGTTAGTTCCTGCTTCTCACATATACGCAATCTCAATAGTCTCTTATCTAGCACGTCGTTGCCAGGGAAAGATATCGCACTCTATCATAATATAAAGTTTCCAAAGTGAACTCCAAAACGAGATTGTAAAGTCATTATTATTCTCTTTCGTTCATTTCAAGGACAACTTAAAGGTTATTCAAATTCCAAAACGAGATTGCAAAAGGCAGACTGATAATAAAACCAATTCAAGTTTGTTTTCCTCATTCTATAACTGAAAGCAGACTCAATTAAATTTTAAAACTTTTGGGTCAATACCATCTGAAACTAATCCATGAAGATGCCTTCATGATGCATCATGTCGATTGGCTAGAATACTGCTTAGCAACAAGCAATTCCTAAGTTAGAAAGCTTCGGTACAAATGTAATAGACATAAAATGCTTATGCTGAAGACTCTAAATCGAATCAACCTTATAGACACAAAAGCCATCCAAGCAGAGAGATAAAAAACTCTAATAAAAACAAGCAACCAATTCAGTATAAACAAACAACAGTTCATAAACTTTCAGGCCTAAATCTAAATCGCTACAAAGCACACCAAACAGAAATTAGCAGCAGCAGCAGCAAAAGCAACACAATCACTGCATCAAATCAATCAGCCAGCAAGAATAAACTGAGAATTACATCAAATTATTCTAACACAATCAAATTCGACCAAAGTTTACAATCAGTCAATCAAAATTTTTCTCGATATGCTGAGGAACCACCGATTCAATCAACAAAACGGAAACTAAATCTCTTAACAAATTAGAATCAACGAATTACTACTTCCAATAAAGAACATTAGCCTAACACATTACCTAAACAAATAATTCAGCAGCAATAAAAGTAATACTATTATTAACTTAAAACAGATTTCATGAAATAACGAACTTTAAATCTTAGGGAGAAACGCTCCGATCTGAAATAAGAACAACGGCGTGATCCCGACGACAACGTCCAATCGCAAATGTATATATCCTTTCAATTTCTCAAAATCAGAGCCTTTTCTTCTTTGTTTTACAACAATTTGATGAGAAAAAAGTGGTAAAATGTCTGCCCTTTTATAGCTGTTTAAAGAGATAAGGGAAGATCGGTTTCTTCGATTTCTCGAGACTTCGAAAATTTTTTGGTCTTAAAACGAAAGCGAAAGCTGTTACTTGCTTCTTGGAATTTGTCATAGCTGTCAATAGACGACAAATTCAAACGTTTGAAATGACGTATTCACCCCTCTCTTTCAAAAATATCTTCTTGTCCATCAATCAAGGTTAATTTCACCAAAAGTCCCTAAGCTTCAACATATTCTAATTTAATCCTTAAATTACATCCACTTAATTATAATAATTTACTTTCATTTTGCCACCATTTGAGGATAATAAATGATAATTAAACTTTATTCTTTCAAATCTATTTAGTATCCAAATCTATATTTAAAATATTGATTCAAATTATAAGCATGTGCATACTTATCTCATGCATAGGCGAAATTGAAATTATATTTTAGGGTTATAATTGAATTTTAAATTCTTGAGTGATCAAAGTATAATTTAATTATTATACTAACATATAATTTTTGAAAAATTAAAGAGACTAAAGAGAAAATTTATCATTTAGAGAGATCCAGGTTGAGTCCCTAAATCCTAAAACAGTGTATCAATTAATTAATCATACATATAGTCAAATTATAAACACGTTTATCTCATGTCATGAATTTTATTTTATATACTTTAATTTAAATGTTTTTTAAAAAATTGTACTAATTTACAATTTTAGAAAATTTTTTACAGACTAAAATGGAAATTTATCATTTATAATTTTTATCAAAACCACACATTTCATGAATTTACAATAATGTTTAAACGATAATGTTTATTTTTAATATTTCTTATTAAAATTGATACAATTTTATAATTTAAAATTTAACGTTATATCTGATTTACTAATTAATACCTAAATTGCTAAATTAATGAAAGAACTTAATTTACTAGTGATACTTTAAGTCTTTAATTGAAAAATTAAAATTTAAGAGCAAATTTAGAATATGAAGAATAGTTTAGGATTAAACTACCAATATTGATTAATAATTATTTAATTTATAAATCATTTTTCCTTTTGAGTGTACGTTAATGTTTGACGAAGAGAAACGGTCGGTGAAGTAGGACAGTCCAATAATGGCAAAACAAAAATATAATTTTTAGTCGGAAAATGAACGGTCGGGATTCGATGTGACCGCAAAAAAGGTCGCTATCCGATTGAGTTATTGCAATGATGACACGTGTATGGTCAACAAGACAGCTGGAAAATTGGTGATATCGGACTCTAGGGCAGAAAGATGCGCCTAGCAGACGTGGATAGATTACTACGATACTATTAATTTATTATGGTAAAAAATATCTTTAGGAAAATTAAAAAAGAAGAAGAGAAGACCTGTCACGTAATTTATTTTAGGATAATGTTTGTTAAATCTAATGTATTTATTTAAAAATTTGGGAAATATTTATAAATTTTTGAAATTTATAAAAATAGAAACAAGAGAAAATAAATCGATAATAATGTGGTATTCCTACTCAGTCTCTATTTCAAATTTTTTTTATAAAACCTTGTTTAATATATTGTTGAAAAAATTCAATTGATTAAAATTTTATATTTTTAATGATTTAAATTTTAAATTTTTTAAAAAAATAAAATGAAAAATTACATGATAAGATTTTTCTATAAAAAAGATAAGTAGATAATGATCTAGTTATCAATTAATGGAAAATATATTTAATAATTTTTATTTTTAGTTTATTTCTTTTAAGCATGTTGTCTTTATATTTTACTTTATCAACAATTCAACTAGGCGGCCTTTGGCCGTTTTGCTGGTTTTGTATATAAATAAAAATTTATTTTTGATGATGAATTTTATTTGCATGTTTTTTTTGTTTTTTACTTTGTCAGTTTCATCTTATATCTGTTTTTTTGCAGTTTTCTGAGTGCTTTTATGGCAGTAGTTTCGTCTACTTTTATGGCAGTGTTAGTCTGTCTTGTGACAGTGTTAGCCTGTCTTTTTGACAGTGTTAGTCTGTCTTTGTGACAGTGTTATATGCTTTATCAGTTTAACGTTCGTATGACGAATATCACTCGAGCGTAATTAGCAGCGAAGATCGGTGGTCAGTAAAGTTTGATTTCCTTTTGTGGTATTGTCGTTTTGTCAAGATCAAGCAACGAAGGAACTTGCTTTCTTCTTAGAGCACTCTGGTTAAAGTAGTAGCATTGCTGGATTTTATCAGAAGATTGTTAGATCTTTTGAAAGTGATAAGCTTTGTACTTTATTGACTTCACACCCTTAGGGATTTATTGTTCTATTTGATGTATAGAAATTTCAATATTTGTGGTGTGATTATTTTGTAACATTTTCACTTTGAATACAATACAGTTTAAAAAAAAACTATATCCACTGTTAAGTTTTAAGCAAAATACCAAATAGATTTTTAAAATTAAACTCATTACTTAACTTTACAATATTTATTTGTGTAAAATTAATTTTATACATGTATGCGTATTTACAATATAAAATTCAAATCTTAAATTCTTAGCCTTAACCCTAAACCTTAAATTATATATCATAAATTCTAAACACTAACCTTAAGTTCTAAACTCTATAACTTAAACACTAAACTTTAAACACTAAAATAAAATTTTAACTCTAAAATTAAAATGCACTTATAAATTTTACACTGCCTGTGTATGAAAACGTTTTCCTATTTTAATATAAAAACCGTAGAGGCTGAGATGTTCCAATACGATACGTAGAGTTGATGCTGCAGAATACCAATGAAAAATTGACGCGAATGCACTTTAATGAGAATGGAGTATTAATGTTGGATTAAGACCGAATCAATTATTGGATATCTCACGTGCCAAATTAGATATTAACCAACGTTTTATTTTTTTTATTACTAAAAACGATAATTATTGAAACAACGATAAACGGTATTAATCCAACGTTTTAAACCATCATTTCAGGTCATTGGCCCATTTTGCTCCGTGAAGCAAAAGGTTAGGTTGATTACAACTTATTATCGTGACCATTTTTAAAATCGAATGTGTAAAAATAGTTTGACGATCGATCTTTTAGAAAATTAAAGTTTTATTGCCATTTTTTGAAAATTTAAGGTTTTTCATATTAAATCACATTTTCTTTATTTATTTCTTAAAGAAACATTTTGGAGTCGCCATCGATCACTTCGAGGTAGACCGGACACCGGAAAAACAAACCAGAGATTCTGTCTTAAAAAGTGAGTTCAGGAGTCGGTTACGTGTAGGGAAGGATTAGCATCCATACGAACGCCTGTTATCGGTACCTTTAATTTTACGTGGCATTTTGGCACTTCGAATAATTATTTGAATTTAATTTATCCCATAATTATTAATTGAATTTAAATTTCAAATGCAGATATCCTTTCATAATGAAATTCATTTTGTTCAAATACGAGATTAAAAGCACCTTGTTAGGTGGCACCCCTATTCGTATTTAAAAATGAATTTCCAACATAAAAGGTTTTTAATGAATGCCATTTATTGTCTTGTTAATTTTAAGTACTATTCCTAACAAGACTCTAATCAATTAGTTATTTAAATCTATGAATATTAATTAATTTAATGATTTTTATGTGAATTGCCAATTTCTTGAACACTTTCCATATATTTAAAGCTATTAAATTAATCATATTCCTAATTAATTAATCTTTCTAATTAATTAAAATTTTAATCCTAATTAAGGCTCTAACAAATTATTAAGTCAATATTATAAGTGACAATGTATATCGAATATACACATTTATGACCAAGGTTGAGATAACACCCCATTGTAAACAATGGAACACCATCCAAATTTGAGCCTCAAAGATTATATTTGACATACATCTAATTAACTATAATGTATTATAATCAATCACTTATGTCAATTAAAGAACTAATTTGATATTCAATTATAAGTGTAAATATATTAAATATATTCATTAAAATCCATGCTGAGATAACGCCCCGTTGTAAACAATGGAACACCATCCAAATTAAGATTTTAAAGTTTATATTTAGTATATTATTAATTACTACAATTATTTATCCTATTTAATTATTGGATTCTAATTAACAAAACCTAACTAAGGCTCTATCTTAATTAAACTAAGTGTATTTAATTTTCTAACATATAATTCTATATGCCTAGTTTAAAATATGTATCACACAATTAAATTAATGCATTTAATTAAAACAATTAAATAAATGATTAAAATGAAACAAATTGAACAATAAAACTAATTTTTATTAATATGAGACTAAATTGAAATAATTACAAAATCTAAATGCCCAATTACAAAGCCTAGGGTACAAATCATAGGGTTTGGGGGCTAAATTGAGAGAATTACAAAATTCGAGGTCAATTTTAAGTGGGATTGGACTAAATTGAAATACAATCAAAGTTGAAGGCCAAAACCATAAGAGTCCAAAACATAAATGCGGACCCGAGACTTGACCCGTAAAAAAACACGCGGATCCCGGGTTTGACCTGTTCCCAAAACGCAACGTTTTGCTGCTATTATATAAAGGCCCTTAAGCTGAAAAAAAAACTCTTTTCCTCATTTTTTGATTTTCACTCTCTCTCTAGAACCGATTCGTTCTCCCCTCTCTCTAAGATTCTCTCTACACAAATATGAAATTCCCAGAAAACCTAGCCTAAAACGGATCTAAACCCCTGTTCTTCCTCATGTTATTCCCAAAATTCATCCATATCCTCAGTTTAATCCTTATAAACACCTGAAACTCCTTTAACCTTTGTTTTCAAAGATCAAAATTCATTTTTCACCCCAAACCCATCATTTGTTCTTCCATTTTTCCTTATTTGATCCTCACAAACACCTAAAACCTATTATATTCTCGTTTTTACGATCAAAACCCCAAATCCCCTCTTGTGTCCTTAGATGTTCTTCCCCAAAACAAATGAACCCTCGAACTCCGACCAACATCCGCCTTGGCCACCACCCATAGATCCGTATCCTCCATCCTAATCATTTTCGATATGTTCGCCGGTCGTCGGAAGCGATGCCAGCCACCTCCGGTCATCGTTTTCGGTCATCCCTAACCTACTTTGACAACCCCTGCAACTCTCGGCCACCTTCTGCAACTTTCGGCCACTTTCTGCAACCTCCGGCCACTGTTTGGTTTCGTCCGTCTGTCGTGAGGCGATTTTCGGCCACCTCGCCGAAACCCTAAAATACCCTAAAACCTCTATTTTTTCAATTTTCCACCTAAACTAAGATCCAACCCCCGATTCAACAGAATCACCCGTCTTTCCCGCCTAAACTATTTACCCAAACCCTCATCGCTCATTTTCAACTCCAAGCAAAAATCTTCTCCGGCAATCACTCCAAACAAAACTCCAACAACCTTAAAATAAGTTTATGGCAACCTTTTTACTTTTCCTTATTGTTTCTCCTTATTTTTATACTTGAGATCTAAGTTTTTTATATTTTTGTGCAGGGAAAAAATGAAGAGGAAATGGCAATATACCTTTCGGCAATTCCAGTAACAGTGCGCTTCGTCTTCTCCGGTAACCTATGGATTTCCGGCGACGGTTCGTTCAATTCTTCCGGTGACCTTTCAGCTTCAACAGGTAACCCTATGGTTTCTCTCTTTCCTCAATTATTAGTGTAATAATTAGGTCATTATTGCATTGTTCACTCATTAATTGTTTTTTTCTCTCTCTCCAGGGTATTTATACCTGAGTGGAAAGATGACGTCATCAGGTTATCAGCTGGTGACAACTAGCAAGGCAGAGGATCAATCCGCGTGAGAGAGTTATTGGCCATTATGGGGATGACACGTGGCCAAATTGGCGGGCCAAACAAACACATTTGTGTTTTTTTGGCCTTTTATCAGATAACAGAGATGTATTTGGGCGGGAAAACAATTAGTTTTGTGTTTGTTGGGTATTGCAATGGGATATTAGATGTAAATTGGGCCTTTAGATTTGTATTTCGAGCTTTGTGGTATTTTGTATGTATTTGGACATTTTAACATGGACTTTGGACTATTTTGGGTTTTATTTATTTAATATGTATTTATTTATTTAGTATTTAGTATTTATTATTAAGCCCGGTCAAAATTCAGGTATTACACGTATGGAAGTAGATAATATTTTAAATGAAAAAAACAATTACTTTTATATCGTCAAAATTGAAATTAGGAAGTAATTTACTTTTTTAATATTCGTTATTAAAACTTTGATTTTTTCCTAACATTTGTTATTAAGGGTCCAATACTTGTTATCAATTATTTGATACCGAGCCTCTTATGATAAACATCGTCTGTTTTTCACTAAGACCACTTGTTGGGTTCTACGTTCATTATTCTTTAATTTAACCTGTTGTGAATCAGCTCAACAAAATGATGCTCAACAGAAAAGTTATGATCATATCAATGATCATCAACGATCAATATCTACGATTCGTAGAGTTTTGCGTGAGAAAAAAAAATTATTCCATCATCAACGACAAGAACATGCAAGTCGGATAATAATACATAAAGATAATTTTGAACTGTTTAGCACTATTTTGGTTGATGGGTGTAAGTTTGGTTCTTTCAAACTGAGTACAATGAAAATATTATTAAATTTTTCATTCTGAGAAGTATTGATGCTGCCTGGAGGAGCTTATTCTACAATGTTTACTAATAGCCATAAACTTGTTAAGTGTGATGATCCTTGCGGGTTTAGACTATTGTTAATGGGAAAACATATGACCCAAATCACTAAGAGTGTGAGTGATACTGATGCCTAGGGCCTATTGTATGGATATGTTATTTTGATTATTGAATTTATTATTATTATAAATTTGTATGCTTTTGTTTCCTAATAAGTTATTATTGTGAGAACAATAATAAGATAAGATTGATATGAAATTTGATAGATATTCATAAGATAAATATGTGAATAAGATTCAAATCAAATTCATAAATATTTGTTGAGAATAGATATTAGGATCGACTCGTCTTGAGATTAATACATTGATTAAAGTTATATATTAATCTTCAACAATTGTGACATTAAATCCTTAGACCTGAAATTGCTACGGTTCTCAACATGATGATTATTATGTTTTGACATAGTCAAACATCGTTTTTAATCGAACGATTATAAAGGTTATGCTTGAACATAATAAGGAATCATGAAGTGAGATGTGAATGACTAAGATGGAATTTATCCCTCTTAACATAAGATAGATATCTCTGAGCCCCTCGATTATTGAAACTGAAAAATGCATGACCGTTCTCAAATGAGTTGATAGAGATCAATGTCATTTGTTTAGTCAGTTCACTTGGGCATCGAGAAACTAAAGATTAGAACGATATAAATTGAATTAGAGTTATCTCGGATTATAAGCTTTTCATTTAACTTGGGTAGTCATAATGTCTTGCTAGATGGCACTTAGCCAACATTAATTGAACCTATATGGTCGCACACTAAGAATAGATAAGAATGATTGCGGTTATTACTCTTAATAATAAATTTAAGATAATAAGATTATTTTAAATTATATTGTTAGAGATTATTTATTTGAATTTAAAGAAGTTAAATTCGTATTCTTGTGATAAAATATTTTATTTGTTTTATTATTTTTCAAAAATAATATTAAATAAATAATATTATTAAATAATCTCGTTATCTAGATTGGGTTGGATTTAAATTTCTTATCAGATAAGGAATATTTTTTAAAATATATTATTTATTTATTTTAAATAAATATTATTATTAAATAAATCACATCTAGATTTGGTTGGATTTGAATTTCTTATCAGATAAAGAAATTTATTTTAAATTATAATTTATTTAAAAGAGAGAAACTAACATTTCGATAGCCGTTCGTCGTCCATTCACGTGTAGATAATTGTAGTCTTTCAGAAAGACAGGGCCTAAACACAACATGATTTCAGAATATAAGATTGAGGTAATCTAATAACTAT
The DNA here is from genome assembly GCA_019671005.1 of Hibiscus mutabilis. Taxonomy (NCBI): domain Eukaryota; kingdom Viridiplantae; phylum Streptophyta; class Magnoliopsida; order Malvales; family Malvaceae; genus Hibiscus; species Hibiscus mutabilis. The sequence continues at coordinate 83,709,242 of CM033715.1, forward strand.
CTTTGTCATTCGTTAGATCAATTTTATTTCCTATGAAACCCCACGTGGATTGTTTATGGCCTTGTCACGACTCGTGTTGGGAATTTTGGAGGACCTCAAACGAGCTAACAATCATAAGATGAAATTAATTGCTCTTCAGAACCGATTGAAGGAGGATCTTGAAGAATACAAGGAATATAGTATGAAGGAAGTATTGTTGTTATACAAGGGACATGTAGTTATTCCTCACGAGATTTCCTTGAAATCATTATTGTTACGAGGGTTTCATGGATCCGTAATTGGGGGACACGCTGGCATACTTGGGACTTTTTAAAGATTAACAGTAAATTTTTATTGGAAATGGATGAGAAAAGATGTCAAGAACTTTGTTGGGGAATGTCAGATTTACCAAACCATGAAAAAATGACAACTTTTCATAGGATTTCATTACGGGAGTGCCCAAGTCTAATGGTAAGGAGGCAATCCTCGTTGTCGTGGACAGGGTAATTAAATACGATAATCTTTGCCTCGCCTAAACACTATTCCAGTGAGTTTATTGCTGAAATCATGGTACAAGGACTCATAAAGTTGCAGGAAATTCCTCGAACCATTGTAAGTGATCGTGAGCGAATTATGGAGGGAGTTGGCCAGATTACAAGGTACAAAGTTGAGCATGAGTTCGACATATCATCCACAAATAGATGGGCAGACTGAAGCTTTGAACTGTTGCTTGGAGATTTACTTAAGGTGCTTGACAGGAGATAAACCAAGTTTATGGGAACGGTATTTGTCATGGGCAGAGTATTGGTACAACACCTCCCATCAAGTATAGGCGAGAATGACACCTTGTAAGACTATATATGGTCGAGACCCTCCCACCTTGATCAGTTATATAGGAGGAGCTCCCAACAACATTACGGTGGATAACAAGTTACAACAAAGATATGAGCTGTTAAAAGAACTGAAGAAAAATGTTGGATCGTAGAACACAAAAACTAGAAGGTCGAGAGGTTGAACATGTGCTAGTAAAGTGGAAGGGGACCATCAATGGTGAAGAGACATGGGAGAATATAACAGAATTAAGGGAGGAATCTCCACAGTGAAACCTCGAGGACAAGGTTTGTCATTCAGAGGAGGGCAATGTTGTGAATCAGCTCAACAGAAAAGTTATGATCAGGTCAATGATCAACAACAGCCAATATCTACGGTTCATAGGGTTTTACGTGAGAAAAAAATTACCCAAGGCAGTAGAAGGTTTTTATCTGCAGTTAATAACCGGTTAGACAGGATATATTGTAAAAAAGGTTCTAAGGATATCGAATATTTGTTTGTTAAACATTGGCTGCAGCTAATTCCTTCCTTGTCCCCTTTCTTATTCTTCTTCTCCCTATCCTTATTATTTATTTATTTTTCTACTGTAACTACTGAAATTGCAATATAAGCCTATTATATGATTAAATATATAATAATTTATTATATTTTTTAATTTAAATGCTTATTTTTTACATTATTAAATTGTTATTAGATTAAAATTTATCATATATTTAAAATTTAAATTTATAACATAGGCCTAAACTCTTTGGGCCCAAGGGTGCTTTGTCTCTGCACAAAAATTCTAAATTCGTATATCTTGATAAAAGGATGAAATTAAAAAAATTGTTATCTTCAAATAGAAGAACTTTATAAACTTAAAACTTAAAGAGATTACTCATTTCCGAGAAAAGAAATCTCATAAGTAATCTCTGAGCTTTTTCTTTCTTGAACTTGTCCTTTTTTAGTTATGATAAGATAATATTTAAAATTTTAATACAAAGCTACGATTCGAATTCACACAAAGTGGAAGTGGACGGACATCCTTGATTATTTGGTCAATTAAAGGATCTTAATTTGACTCTTTTTTATTAGACAAATAGATAATTATATTCTCAAGATAAATATCAAGATTCGATCTCATGCAAGATCGGACAATATAAACATCTTTGACTACTCAATCAATTAGTTGGTCTCTTGGCCGCTTTAAGTGCTGCCGGACTGCATTAGCTGCATCCGCAATCTGAACTCGTAGACATCAGAAATATCCAAGTGCTTGCGACCGTGCCTTTGCAGGCCACCTGAGGCGTAATGCTGCAGGCTACGCCACTCTGGAATGGCCGTGTTCTGCTAATGGATTCCATTTCTCTTGCCAATTAGTCTCTGACCATATCAAGTCAAACAGAAAGTAAACATGGGCGGCTTCTCAACAGTGGTGGATCCAAATATGATATAGGGTGGGCTTGTGCTCACCTTAAACTTTTCAAAATTCACATATTTGTTTTTTTATTTTTTTTAATTTTTATAAATTATTTTTTAAACTTTTGTACTCAATATTTATGACTTGTGCCCACTCTGAAATTTTAAGATTTTATGTGTGTTCACCCTTAAATATATTTCTGGATCCTCATTGATTCTCAATGGGTGGAACCTTACATGACCATCCAATGCATGGAATAAGGTTCACCTTAGACACGGTTAGCTCCCACTCTCTTGCTTGCTGTTTGGTACCTTTCCCACAATGGTGGCCGAATAACAACCAATCATTTTATCAAAAGTTAGAGCATAAAATGGCCAAGATAAAACAAACACATGTCATGAACAACAAGCAAGCAACCATGGATATATGGGAAAACCGTCGGGTAAAACCAGAGCTCAAAGAGCTGATAGATGAACTTAATTTTTTTATGGCACTGAAATTATGTAGAAAATAAGAATAATATAAACTCGTAATGAGTTCGAATCCTAATATCATTCAAAATTGAACTAGGCCACCGACAAACAGTTGATCTAGTGAGATGAGATATTAAATCCCCTAAGCATAGGGGTGGCAATGGGGTGGGGCGGGGACGGTTTTGTATTCTTCACTTCGTCCCCAACACTTGCGGGTACGATTTTGGGAAATCTCATTAAACATTTCGATGGTTTTTTCGTCCTCATACCCATCCCTTACGGACCTTGGCGATTTTCGATTAATCCCTATACCAAAAAAACAAAACTTAATACATTAAAATGAATACTCAAATTAAACCTTTAAAATTCAAATCATTTCAAAACTATAAAACACAACTAAAATATTAACTATTGAAACATGTCAGTTTGTATTACCTTTTAAAAGAAAATATGTAACTAATAATCTACAGTTCCAAATCACGATCCGTTTGTTCTAAAAGAAAATAGATTTGATAATGTTTCCAACCATTTAAATTACCTCTTCTAATTTTGATCGTACGATTTATGACAAATTTATGAAGTCACTGCCCTTGTTGGTTTTGAAAATAGTCTACAGTCTTTTCTTATGACCTTTGCTCACTCAAAAATTAATAACTCCTAATATATAACTCGAAATTAAAAATTGTTTGTTTTAAAGGAGTCTATACTTCCTTATGGTTATAGAAATATAAGGCTCACTTCTTGATTTTTCTTGTAGAGTTTTTGGTGATTTTTCAAAGTTTGCTAAAACAATTTTCTAAGAAATCTGGTGTCAATTTTTATGACCTTTCAACATTCAAATATTTATATATTTTAAAATACATATCGAAATCGACCATCGTGTATTTTAAACAAAACTAGACTGAATCACGTTTACAATGATGTATAGACCACTTTCTAATTATTTTTATGAAATTTACGGAGAATTTCCAAACCTACTCCGGTCAGCCATATTAGATTTTTGTTAAAAATGGGTAAATTACCCTTATGACCATCTAACTTTGTAAAATATTAGGATCTCTGTGGATATTTTTGGGATCCCCACGGTGATTTATACGGGTACGGTTTGATTATCCCCACGGTTCAGATATAGCAATCTCCTTCCTCATCCCCTTTGAGCTTTGGTGATAAAACTTCACCCGTCTCCGCGGGTAAAAATTTTGATTATTTTCCATACCTATCGGTTTAAATCCTCACGATTTTTTATTATTTCTCACCCGATTACCATCCCTACCTAAGCAAGGTCATGAATTCGAATATTAATAATGTGAACTCAACAAATTAAATTGGAAGAGTACTCAAGACAATCCACTTCCTAAAATTTGAAGTAAAAAAATCTGAGCCTGGCCAGACAATCATCACCATATCTGAAGTAGAAACAACGAATGAACCAGTCAAAAGCTCTTCGCTCCAAGAAAGTTATTTGGGGCATTGAGAGAACTTCATGGTAACTTCTAAAGTTTTAATTTCATAAAAAATTCTAAAGTTTTAATTATACGAGAAGAAGAAGAACAATGCTAAATTTAACATTTTGTTTAGCACATAAAGTGAACTCAACTCGTTTATAACCTAAATGTCTATTTAAGAATTGGGTAAAATACACAAATGATCATTAAATTATCTTCAAAAATATAAAATGGTCATTAAATTGTTTCTAGTAGCGGCTTTACTGCTTCTTGGGTAATAAAGCAAATTATCCAATATATATATATATATAATGTGTATCAAATTTTAGTTTTTTACAAAATGGCCGCTGAGTCGTTAACTGTCGTTAATTGGGTGACGTGACAGTTACATAAATTTGAATAATAGAACATTTAATCCTCCATATTGGCACATTCAATCAATTTATTTCTAATTTAACCCTCGTTATTGATGTCTAAATTGATTGAGTGTGTTAATATTGAGGATTAAATATGTTATTGTATAAATCTCCATAACTGCTATATTTCCCAATTAACGGCTCAGTGACCATTTTTTAACAAAAATTAAAGTTTAATTCTCATTATATAATTTTTGATAGTTTGGTGACCATTTTATATTTTTGAAGATAGTTTAGTGACCATTTGTGTATTTTGCCCTTAAGAATTTTGTTTGAATTTTTTTAGATCAAATTGATAACATTTGGAAACATTAAGTGCTAAATTTTAAGATCCAATAATACGTAAACATTTTGTTCGAAAAAAGAATACGTAAACATCTTCCCGTCAAACATTAATAATCGGTGATAAAAAAGACAAATCTGGAAATGATTATCTTGTAACTTTTTTTATGATTGAATGATTAAAAGTTGAATTTACTAATAATTAAGTGACCGTGATGCAATTTACCCCAAATTTAAAGGTTGTGTGCAACATAACGGCCCAAACTCTATGGTTAAGTTGTTTCTTCCAATTCGGGTGCGTCTTTGCTTTCTCATTGCCTTTGCATTTCCCTGCCAAAGCACCCGAAATTCTTCGCTTTCAATTTCACCAATCAACAGCGTTCTCCGACTGATCGTTGCAAATTATTAAGAAATTTTCTCGATCTCGTCTCGACCTTCAATTTCTTCTCCTAATTAAGGTCGATCTGGAATATTACGGTGTCAGATCTCTCCAGTTTGAAGTAAGGATCTTCATCTAAATCCCTAATTTTTGTTTAATTGCAAAGAAAAGTGAGGGAATTGAGTTTCTTTTTTTAATATTTTCTGTTTTCCTATTTTCTCCTCAGGGAATCAGGTGTTAGATTAGGAACTTTGTTTATTTCCCTTTTAAAAGATCGTGGAGGATAATTAAAAAAATGCCTGTAAAGCCGGCACAATCGTCATTTAGGGATCGGACGCAAGAGTTTCTGAGCGTAGCGGAGAGGTTAAAGAAGTCGAGCACGTCTGGACTGAACCAAAATGGGCCGAGTAGCAGTAGTTCGAGAGCGGAGGACAAGAGATCTGTGGTTGCGCTTCAATCGGAGTTTAATAAGAGGGCTTCTAAGATTGGATTGGGGATTCATCAGACTTCGCAGAAACTTTCTAAGTTAGCAAAATGTAAGTGTTTATACCTGATTCATTTGCATTTAGAATTTTGATTTTTTTTTTTTAAGGGAGGATTTACATGGTATAGTTCTTGAAAGGATGAAGCTAAGCCAGGCATGGTGTATTTGAAACCTGGAATTTAGCTTTTCTGGGTGTGTAGCTTAGAAATTTATGAGCTTCTTAGAGGAGTGATAGATTTAATGGACTCATGGGATGTGCAAAAATGAACTTAGATACTTAAAACAATTTCAATCAAACAATGTTTTGGAAGAATATACTTGATCATTAGAGCTGAATTAACAACTGCTAGAACTTGATCATAAGAATTTAAGCAGTGAATGGTCCAACTCCAATCTTGGTTGTCTTTGTTTAGATTGTACTACTGTTGTAGCTGAACTTGATGAAATCCAATGTGCATCTGTCAATGACGGATGTAGAAGAAGACAAACAGACTAGATACTGATATGAGTTTATTGTTATCGTTGTTCTTACCATAGTTACAATGATCCCAGATGTTTTCCATTCAGTATGATAAAAAAAGTCCATATTTTACTTGCTTTGCAGTGGCCAAGAGGACTTCAGTTTTTGATGACCCTACTATGGAAATCCAAGAGCTCACTGCAGTTATCAAGCAGGATATCACTGCCCTTAATTCTGCTGTGGTAGACCTTCAACTTTTCTGCAATTCTAGAAATGAAGGTGGTGTCTCCAGTGACACATCTAGTCATTCAACCACAGTTGTAGATGACTTGAAGAACCGCTTGATGAGCGCCACAAAAGAGTTTAAAGATGTCCTCACTATGCGAACAGAGGTAAGGCTGAGTTTTTCAGTCTGTTTGCTCACTTAGTTTAATTTGATCTGTTTTACTATTTCTTGTAGTAATTTCATTTGGAATTCATTTTCCGGCAATTAAATTTCCTTGTCCAGAATTTAAAGGTTCATGAGAATAGAAGACAGTTATTTTCTTCCACTGCTTTGAAGGATTCTCCAAATCCTTTTGTACGGCAGCGTCCCCTGGCTGCCAAATCTGCAGCCGGAGCTTCTAACAACCTTCCTCAATGGGCTAATGGATCTGCATCTTCATCTCAGTTGTTCCCAAGGTAACAACTTATTCTGATATTTTGCACTTAACGTTCCTTTTGGTACATGCAATATACCTAATTAACCACAGAAAATAATATAGCACTTATTTTCCATAACTTCCTAGTCCATTTTATGATAACTTGTTATTGGATACTCATGGAACAATTCTTAAAATTTCCTCTTGTACGGTTTTAGAAGTTTGTGACTAGTGCATATTTCCCTCTTTTGTCCAGAACAGCCACAACTCAATTTTCTTGTTTGCTTTTTGTGCAGTACCATGTACCTGTGATGATTGAATGCTGTGCATTTGCTTTTATTCTTCATACTGTTTTTTCCCTTTTAAATATTCTATTCTTTTTCTATCTTTTGGAATCAACTACTGTTGACTATTTTTTTTTTGTCTAATTGGGTTTAACTTCTTATTTGAACCATATCTACTTGAAATTCTGTATGACAGTGAAACTTGTTTTTGGTTCTTAATTGTATAGAAAACAAATGGATGGGGAGAGTCAGCCATTGCTTCAGCAGCAGCAACAACATCAACAACAAATGGTTCCATTGCAAGACAGCTACATGCAGAGCAGAGCCGAAGCTCTTCAAAATGTAGAATCCACAATTCATGAGCTTGGCACCATATTCAACCAGCTAGCTACTCTGGTTTCTCAGCAAGGAGAGATAGCTATCAGGTTTTCTATTGAAGCAACTTTGTTGGTCATATATATGAATTTATTTATTTATGCTATTAACAGAGTTTCACATAATTGCATGATTGTGCTAGAAACAATGAATCCAATAATCAACTAAAAATAATGGTGTGATTGTGTCTTGGAATTTAAAATTATGTGGAGTTAATAATGTAATTGTTAGTCGATCAATGGATCAGAACTGGTGATTATACAAAAAAATTGTGATTGTTGTTTTATTGATTGAGTATTTGGGAGAGTTGGAGAATTCATTTGTTGTGTTTCTTGTATTCTGTGGTAAAGTTTGGCATGGCATAATTTTTTTTTTTGAATAGAACAGGTGCATATACTGTTCTGTGGGCGAACTAATTAGTTATCGTGGAACCGAATATTACCATTCTTATTCGGATATTAATGAATCCCTCACACAAGGGAACTGGTATACAAATTAGATGTATACATTGATAGAAAGATCCCATTCGTGGTGACTGTCAAAAGTTAATAGATAAATTCCACCAATGTAAAACAAATTTACCTGAATGAAGGAAATGGCAGTGTAAGCTTATATTGCTGTCTGAATCTTTTGACCGATCTATGGACCACCACTGATTGGACTCTGATGTTTGCTTTACAGGATTGATGAGAACATGGATGACACCTTAGCAAATGTGGAGGGAGCGCAGGGAGCTTTGCTCAAGTACCTAAACAGCATATCGTCTAACAGGTGGCTGATGATCAAGATCTTTTTTGTTTTGATTATTTTCCTTATGTTTTTCCTATTCTTTGTGGCATAGTTAATATAGTGACATAGCCGAGTTTGAACAACAAAAAACCCGACTTGGCCGAGATTGAAAAGAGAACTGAAAATGACAATGCCTTTTCCTGATTGATCCATTCTTTTCATATATACCATCTTCTTTCCTTTTGCTTTAATCCACAATCCAGTCCTGCTGAGTTGTGATTGGACCCATTTTGAGGTACATGTAAATTGTAAGGTATTTGAAACCGTGAAACTAGAGATTATTAGGTACATGTAAATTGTATAAGGTATTGAAAATAATGTGCCAACTAGAGATGTCTATTTGAGAAAGGGACTAGAGATCTTATAGTGTTGGTTTTTATTATTATTATTTTTTAGCTTTTTAATGATAATGGGTGTTTTCGATATAACAGAATATATCCTAATGCGCCAGTTATATTTCAATTGCCCTATTTTGTCTAATAAAAATAAATAATTATTATAATAACTTTTTAATTTTTCAATTATCTCTATTTTGTCAACCTAATAAAACATAAAAAAAAATTGTATTATAATTTCAACTTTTAACTGCACAAGTTGATAGGAATTAACAATTTGGATTAGATTTGTAAACTTATTAAACAGAAATTATAGAAATATTAATTTTGAAAGTTGGGTTGTACCAGAACTTAAAAGTAAAAAAAAAAAAGAGCTACAAAAGAAAGAAAGAGCTGTAAGTTAAAAAGTAAATCCATTTTCACTGCTTTGAAGCCCCCATTACAACAATATCCTTCTGCCTGCAAAAACCTAAAATTCTGCAATTATGTATATGTGTGGGTAATACATGGTAATAAATCAATTCCATTTTGACAGCAGCAGATATAACAGTAAGAAACCATACATGATCGATGCCGATGTGGGTACAATAATAGTATAGGAATGGTGACAGTAGAATTGTCGTGTGTTTGTGCCTTCTGTGAGTCACAGTCAAAGTGAGTCTAACAAGCAACATCTCAGTCCCAGTCCCAGTCCCAGTCCCAGTCCCAGTCCCAGTCCCAGTCCCAGTCTCAGTCTCACCCCGTAAGACAACCATAAAGAATGGAAGGGACGACCACCAACACATAAGAAGAAAGACCATCAAACTGTATGCAGCTGGCACGTTCAAATACCAAATTCCAAGGCATCAATATACATATATATACTACTACTACTACTAGTATATATTTTTAAAATTTCTACTTATTACATTACTAAAATCTTTAAAACACAGAGCTTCTATAATGGTTGCCCACCCTTCTCTCACCTCGTCGATGGTTATCTTGTCCCCGGCATCGAGTCCAATATGTTCTCCCCAACCTCGTTCTTGCAAAGAGGACACGATGCATTGATCTTAAGCCATTTGTCCACACATTCCTTGTGCATGAAGTGAGAACATGGCAGCTCCCTCAGCTCATCGTTGTTTACGTATTTTGCCAAACATATGCAGCAGACCTATCCAAAATCCGTGCAGTGCCGATAGTATTAGTAAGTATGAGACATGTACTGAATTATCAAAATGATAATGAAATGCAACACTCACTGCATCTTCTCCAGAGATGGCACGTTCCTTTTCTGTACCTGCAGCCACGATGCCACCCTCACTGGCATCCGAGTTGATTTCCTTACCATCACGGTTTCTACTTTTCTTCACCTTAAACTTGAAAGTTGGCAAAGCCTCTATGGATTCAGGCATCGCTCCTCTGGCTTGTGAGAAATCCTCTCTAAATCCAAGGACAGAAATAATACAAGGCAGGCAACAGCAGATGGTAGCACATAGAATAAATGGTATTGCATATCCGATACAACTAATCGTAAGAAAAACTATACACAACCTGGAAACAAAAACAGAAAAAAAAGAAGAGGAAGATGAATTCTCGAGAAAAGTACAAATCAAAAGTTACATGCAGAATATGTTGACCAGAAATGACCACTACCTGTACATGTTAGGAGCCTCACTGGCAGATGAATGCCCACCAAAGATCCAGACATTGCCAACCACAAACCAAACAGCAAAGAAGCAATCTAGAATCATTTTGAAGTATTCCACTAGTGTTTTAATTCTGCAGTACAAAAACCAGCTGATTGAAAACTAAAGGTGATTATTTCTACACATGAAGTTCATGTCAGATGATAGGGGAGATCCGTTAAATCTCGCAATGGTTGAGGGTATCTTGGACGCATAAATATAACAAGGGTTACTCTAATCTTAGAACTTAAAAAAAAAACACACATAACTTAGGACAGGAGTGTATTATTCTCCGCTTATCCCCCCTCGTTTTAAAATAAGAAAACTGTACCTGGCATTTATCACTCCCATGTTTTGGCCACCTCTAGGAGATGTAGTTGCATTACGATGATCACCCCCATCAGAAGTCCTGGTAAGAGAGAGCGAAAAGGATCTTGCAGGGGCATTATTATGTGCAGAATGGAGATTCTGAGCAGAGTCTTGCTCAGAAGCCTGGTTACGATGACGATAACGCCAATAAAGAAGAGGGAGGGTTGCTACACATCCAGATGAATAACCTACAATCCATGCAAACAACGGTGTACGGGGATGCTCATCCTGTGACAAAGACAAGACAACAATAGATGCTACAATCTGGCTCACTGTAAGAACCAGTTCAACAGAAATCCACAAAACAGAATTTAATGGACTCCTCCTCCTACGGGCATCCCCTCTCCTTACAGAAGATGAGGTTCTTGAGTTTGTACCACTGGAAGAAAATGTTGAAGATTGAGAAGGTTGTGAAACTAGGGCTCTTGCACTAGTAGAAGGTCTGTCTGCATGCTGCAAAACATCCGACCCATTCGAAGTTGTTTGAGAAGATAAGTTTGATGAAGAAGCATCGCCACTCCTTGGCATGTCAATAACATGTCCACTAAATTCATTTGGTTGCTCCATTAACAATGGACAAGTGTCGCTTGATTTTCAGACTGCAGCCCCAAAGAGGGAACACCCATCTAAGTTCACCAACACAAATGATGAAAGCATAGAAACCTAAAACAAGGTTACCGGCTTTATGTACCACTTCTTAACTCTGCTGAAACAACGGGCACCTTTTCCCCGGGATTTTTCAAGTTCCGAAAATTGACTCAAACTATTTGGCAACCATATATGAGGATAAATTGACAATTCCTGTTCAGTAGAGAATGAAAATTCAACTATGTCAGAGTAAATATATCAACCTTTTCTCTCCCTTGAGGACATGAATATACAATTGTTGCTAAGCATAAATCAAACCGAAAGGGAAAAAGACATACCTAACCCATTCATTTTTATTGTAAAACCAATGAAAACCTAAAAACCCTAAACCCCCACCAAATGAACACCATTGAGCTTGACAATCCTAATTAATACATGGGGGAAAAGGATTCATACATAGCCTAAGTATACTTTCTGAAATATAAATGCCCAATAACAAGAAACATCAGAAAATTTTACAGATTACCATTCACATGAAAAAATTTAAAAGAAATCCAAAAAACTAACTGCTGACCTGATAAAACTGATTATAAGCACTATACTCGTATCCGGAGTCAGTTTTTGTTAATTGTTACCCTCGAACTGCACACTGCCGCATGTAATTAACATGAATTTGCCTTTAAACATCCCATCTCCTTTCTTTCTGATAATTGAAGGAATTAGACACTCAGCAGTTCCCTCAACCAAGCAAATGCATAAAAATCCATACTTCATTTTTGAAATTTCATCTCAGAATTAGAGGAGAGGGGGAAACCCAAATACAGTTCTTAGAAAAATCTTAAACCAGCTCAATGATGGTAACAACTTCACTCTTAAAGCAAATGAAAATAACTTTGCTTAAAGAAGTAAACTTTCGACAACACCGGAAACCCCCTCGCTTCTCAAACGATTACAGTGGCAACCCTATGAAGATCGAATCAATGAAATTCGATTCCTCCTCCTAAGCCGCAATAGGGGATAGCGTTGACTCATATTCATAAAACAATCAACCCCTAAAAATTGAGAACAAAAACCTATAATTCCTCACGATAATGAAGCCAAAAAAGAAGAGAAATCGTACCAGAAAGGACTTGAGGTAGCTAGAAAGCGAATAGGGACTGGTGGAGCTGAGAAGTGACCGGGGATGATGCAAACGACGACGTTCGATGAGTGAATAGGCTCTAGCTGTTTTGAAAGCTGAAGGGAAATTTTTTTTGTTGGGAGTATTTCTTTTTTATTGAGGTGAGGGATGATGATTATATTAATTGATTTGGAAATAAAAATTATTTTATTATTATTTTTAAAAATAGTATTTCAAAATTTTTTAAAAAAATTAATTTTAAAAAATATTATTATTTTTAGTTGTTTTAATTAATTAAGTTAAAAAATCTTAAATTAAATTAAAATGTCAATGAATAATGGTAAAATTTTAATTTTTTTCAATTAATTTTTGAATAAAAATTAATCCTATTGAAATTTCAAAAGCACCAAAATTCTCTCGTCAAAAAAAGGGTTTTCACCGTTGGATTATCGCTAATTTGCCGCCAGTGTTCATTTGTTTTTTTGTCTTCGGATGAATATCGTCAATAACTTTTTTGAGATACATGAACAATCTCATATTCATTTGAAATTTAATTCAATCAAAATAAGTTACTTTTCCATATTTAAAACTGTTATAGCATTGTTCATAAAAATTACAACTTGATCAGAGACTAATTCCATTATGTTGTACCAAGTGTGCAAATCATTCTTCATAAAAATTACAACTTTTTAGATTGAAAAGCGAGCAGTCACATCTCTTTCTCACTTCTTCCAAATTTTTAAACCCGGAAAACAAAGGATTCAATTAAAAAATTAAGTTTTTTTAATTTGATTTAAAAAATTAAATTTTTTATTCATTTAAAACTCAAAAAAAAATTTTCAACTTAAAAATTTTCAAATAAAATTTGAGTTATAAAATAAAAGTTGAATAACTCAAAATTTTTAATAATTGGTCTTGACTTTATTCATCCTAATATATATATCAATATAAAAATATAGGCCACATTTGAAAAAATATATGTATATCTTATATGATTAGAAGAAAATCGTTTAAATTAAAATTATCACATTTGAAAAAAATATTTACATTTAAATTTGTTCATGATTAAAGAAACTCTAATAAAAAATTCAAATAAAATTTTAATTTTTGCCGCGCAATATTCATTTTTTTTTTCTTCGGAATATTTTTAACTCAACACTACATTGGACAACAATTTAAAACCAACGAAATCAAAGCACAGCAACTAATTTGATCTCTTGTTCAACACTATATCACTATTTCGATGCTTAAACGATGGATACAGCAAAAAATGAACAGTCGGAACAACGTAACACCATATCTGCAACATACCTTGCCGGAGTTCTCATTTCCGACAATAGTTTAAAAGAAAGCCTCCAAGATTCTGGTTTTCGAAGAATTTAAATTTCATTTCAGTTAAAATTTCAATTGCTTCCATTATTTTGATCCATTTTAATTTTTATTCAGAGTTAAAAACAGAACAAATACTATTATGAAACCACATTAGAATGCTATATATATAATAACCTCAATGAATTCTCACCGTTCCTGGGAAATAAAATTTTTCGACATTGATTATTATTCGATGAGGTGCCTAAGTTTGAAGTGTTCTTATTTATGGTGGAAGTTAAGAAAATAGGGCTTCGGTTTTTTGGCTCTTTACATGAGCTCATATACATGTAACTGAACAATTCTCCACCCATTAAACCTCGAAAACCAATCATATAAACGTTAATCACTGATACAAAAAAAATAAAAGGGATACTGGTACGGTTGTCGAAGAAAGAAAATTCAACAGTTCATACAAAGATTTTTGCCAGCATGTCTAAAAACTGATTAGGCAACCATTTTACAATTAGTATACCCAGTAATGCCAATTCATGTGAATAATGTTTGTGTAGAATTTAGTGAGATGGATGCACCACCAGTGTGGATCATCAGCTGGATATGAAAAGCAAGAGAACACTAACCTGTGTAGGCCACAAAATTTTGCTTTCGATCAACACGATATGATCTCCACATGACTTGCTTAATCGGTCCTGTTTAGACATCCACCAGCAGGTGCATGATCTGCAGCTTTGACCACACAAAAGATGTTTTTTTTTAACATGCAAACTTGAAGCTAGGCAGAAGTCTGGCTCCGAAGCCTCTCATTCCTTGCACATTCCTCCTGAAAAATTATAAAACTCATTGTAAAAATTCCAAGCTAAACAGCAAAGGAAGACCATGAAAACTCCTGAAAATAATATTACAGACATTGCTCTCTGCCCTTCAGCTCATCACCACACAACTGCCTCTTCTGGAATACTGATGAAAATTAGATGTCATTCACCCATCACCCCACCAGGTAAATGCAATATCACCTAAACTACTAAACCGATATTTAAATTTAGGACCAGGTATCACTCTGTTTGGTGAAGTGAAATCTTCTGCTTAGATCTCATATACAAGTTTTGCACACGCAAAAAGGAAAAACAGGAAATGTAAAGGCACAATCCATTGTTTTCTGTGTTAGACAATTCTATTATTTTGTGGTGGATGTTGGTCCCAGTCCAGAGCAATCAAATTCTAATGACTTCATAAAATGACTTGGGCATAGAATTCAATATGAACAAGTTATCTCCATATTACTAACTCATGTACAATGTAGCTGAGGATGGCATCCTGTAGTAACAATTAGGTCATCAGCAAGCAGCCTAGGTTGACATTCTTCAACAGGAGATCAAAGAGCATCAGGGCTCATAATTTTAAAACTCCAAATTGAATTGTTCTGCTAGATCATGGAAACTAGCACACAGCTTATTTTAACATTTTTTTAAAAAAAAAATGGATTTTGATTTTTGCACTTTTCTGTCCAAAACCATTCAGGAAACATTTAAACATGTTTCTCCTCCAAAATGACTGATTTTTTTTTCATAACCATTATGTGCAATGTAGCCTACCTGGAAAGCTTTTAAGAGAGAATAGCAGCGTCTTTGCTCCGCTACTGCAGCAGTATACTTCTCTTTGAGAGCATCACAAACTTTCTGCTCTTCTTGAAGCCCAAGTTGCACCTTCTCCAACTTCTGCAAAAGAAATGCCTCATTACACCCCCAAATAAACTCAAACATCCTTAACAAAGTACATTAGAACCATTATTTAGTTTCTGTAGGAAATAGAGCTGCAACTCCAGTACATTCAGTTCAGTTAATCGGGCAAGTTCCTGTGTTTGTGTGACTTGCTAAGGAACTATAATTACTAGGAATTGAATAATTACCATGTATGGTTCAAATATCTAAAAGTATGCATAAAAGTAGTACGAAAAAGTTTATTACAAAAAGCTTATATTTATTGATAGGAAAGTGGAGGTAAAAGAATTGAGGGATTTAGTTCTCTTTCTCTAAGCATCATTTTTTCCCTCTCCTCATCTTTGATTTACAAAAACAAAAGATGATCCCATCTTGGTTATTATATTAATCAAGAGATGGGGAGCTAGATGGAGGATTGATGACTGACATTTTCCCACGAACTGACAGTATCACATGTCACCACCATTTCAACTTCCCAATGGCATTCATGATTCATGTGATCATGTCATAGTTATAGCCAATGTATTTGATTGTGTTAAATTTCAAAGTACATGGGTTTGACTAATCTATATCAAAGTAAATGTTTTTGCACTGTACAAGGGCAAATGAGTAGTTCAAACGACCAAAGATGAACCAACTGAAATGAGAATACACAAATATATCCTTGCTTTTTTCAACTTGCTAGAAGGTAATGTCACCTGTTGGCTGCCTTTTACAATTCCCTCCATGGACTCAAGTAATTTCATGCGACCAGTAGGGCTAGTAATGGCATCCTGAAACTGTATGGAATTCAATATAAAAACATGTCAGCAAAGGTCAAAAACTATATAGTCATAAAAGTTGAAGTATGACATAGATCCAATCGGATTGAACATGGCTATACTGCCAGTAATGCTTATTAATCAGTTATAAGATTCTTGATTAAAGGTTTTCCTTCATCATTAGGAAACAAAAATAAGAGTTAAACCTATGAAGTACTAATAGATTTAAGCCTATGGAGTATTGGAATTTTTAAAAGGTATAACTTTATGATAGTATTGGAATTCAAAATAAGTTCATCTCTTGGAGTCATGAGAATTTGACTGTGTAAATCACCATTGGAGGCCTAACACATGAAAGACATTGATCACTTTGAGAACATTGAAAGACTTGATGATCAAGCTTTTGATCTTTGAATAAACTTTGAGAATTCACTAGAGTTTACACTTTACAATATCTGAATTAGGTTCGTTCTTTGTTCACATGTATGCTATTATCAATTATTTTTAATCACATTAGACATTGTAAATATGATCCTTTGAGGTTTCAGTTTATTCAATCTTAAGGCATTATGTTTGAGGAAGTCCTTGCTAAATTTGTGTTGATCACCTTCGTAGGTCTACCCCTTGGGAGGCTTTGGTGACTTTATAGATGGGAAATCCTAAAAAGGTCAGGTTGACATAACAATGCAAGTAAACCTAATAGCCAGAGTGTTTAGGCTGTCAAGAACAGCACTCAAGTATATGAGGAATGTCATAATATCATTTGAAATAAGTTATTCTATTCTTCAATTGGTTAGTAACACTAAACTTGTAGATTTTTTTTTCTCTTTTTAATCTCCGTTTCAGGCTTAAAGAAAAAGATTCTGTTGCCACATGGTAATTTTGACATTAATTTATTTTTGTCATTTATTATTGTCCGTGTATCTTTCCAAGGTGATGCGTTCATGTTGTTTATATTGTTGTTGACATTTTAAAAATTGCTTCATGTTTCATGGTAAGGAAAATGAAAGCATCAAGAAAACTGCATTGAACAAATTATCAGACTCTTTATCTAATTACAAATTAGCTAAAGAACAAATTAATTAGCATTAATAACATTAACATATGTTCATTTACTAGCAAAGAAGTATGAAGGAACTAAAAGCAACTTATTCTAACTTGGAAGGAAAAAAAGTTGAAATTTCAAGATTTTGACGTTGTAAGACAGATGCATAGCAGACGATAAACAAATGCAAGAAATATCACTGATTTGTTACCTGTGAACTTATGGAATTCAGCAAGGAAGTTTCCTTTAGCATCAACTCTTTAATCTCCAAAAGAGCATTATAGGTTGCATAGAATTTTCGAGTTTGTTGAAGTTTTTCCTTTACAAGACAAATATCAAATATTAGTTCTAATAGAGTTAATAAGAGCTGAACCAAAAAAAAATAAAAAAGAAGAGGAAGGTGAAGCAAAGGGTTAAAAGGAGCCAGGTCAAAATCACACCTGAATATGAGCATTCAGCTCTGAAAGCCGGCGCTCATACCTGCAAGTGATTGCTAAATCAACATTGGTATTAAGCTTTACTGAGAAGAAAGAAGATTAAATTCTAAAATTTATTGTTGTCCTTTTCTTTTTCATCAATTTTCCCAGAGGTATGAGACATTGATAAGGGGTCATCTAAATTCTCCAGACCCAAACCTAGATTTATAATATGGATAATCACTGGCAATGCCAAGTGATATGCGATCAAGCATATACATATATATTTGAAATGAAATGAAAAGTTTCATACAGTTATTCGGTTGTATTTATTTCTGAAAATTAACAATAGTCTTCTGACCTATACACTAGATGCTCTTGAGTCTTAACAGTTACATGTTATAAAACATCAGATTACATAGGATTGAAAGCAACAAATCATGAATGATCACCACACTGAGTTGTGTTCTAATAACCTAAGTAAAATCAGTTACAATGGAAAAGGAAGGTGAACATACTGGATGAGTTCAGACTGGGAGGGTGCATCATCCAGCTGACGCTTTCCGGATACTATTGCCCTCAGTCTAGCAGCAAGTTCCTATGATCCAAACATACTATAATTGTTAATAACTATTAATATACTTAGAAGCAATTAAATCTATGAAAAGTTAGTTAGTTACTTTACCCTCTTTGCTGAATTAAGCTTTTGCAATGATTCATTTAAAGAATCATCTAAACCGCGAGAGAGCATATTGCTGTCAGATCCAGTTGCTAACTTTTCCTCCAAACCACTAACCTCAGCTTCCAGTGAAGAACGTTTTGTATCAAAATCAGACCGAATTTCAGACTCTTGTCTCTCTAGTAACTGGAAAAGCGTATAAAAATAATAACTTCAAATTGCCAACGAATAAAAACAGATGCAGAAATACATGGACCATCGAAAATTCTTGAATTTATTTTAAAAAAGGGAAACTAATTTTTTCACTTTGGCGTAATTATAATCTTATAAATTTATTAATAACAAGAAAAAGTTCAAAACCTTTGATTCTCATCATCAAAAGGTCAAAAAAATTTCCTAACCATTTATTCTAAACTATAACCTACATCCTAAATTCTAACCCTAAATTTTAAACCCTTACACTAAAATTTAGTAACCCTAATATGGTAGAGATTTAGGCTTTTACCTATAACCTTAAATTCTAACTCTAAACTCTAAATTCAAACTACAGTCCTTAAATTCTAAGAACATAAACTTAAATCCCTAAACTATGAACCCTAAATTGAATCTATAACCCTTAAAATTAAGGCGCTTGTAGAAATAAAATGTTTCTACCGCCGGTGCATGATATAATTGTTGGGAAACGCTGATACATCTCATGGCGCAGCAGAAAAATTATCCAACGTAATCCACCAGTGATCCATGTATAAGGGACGAATTCGGGGCTATAAATGATGAAAACATTACCTCAAGTAATATGGAATTCTGCAGCGAGTATAGGAGAATCCACATCAAAAATGCAGTCACAAAGAACGTTCCGAGCCTCTACATGATCCCCTGAATAAAACGAACAATTTTTCTCTTCTCTAATTGTTAGAGAGGATTTTCAAAAACATATGTTGGCTGCTAGACCTTATGCCTTTATACAGTATTTAAAAATCTAATTCTAATTAAATTATGATTCTTTAAATATACAATATATTTAACCGAATATAATTAAAATATGTAGAATCTGATTCTACTTTAATTAGGTTTCTTTTAGAGATATATATTTAATAGTATTTGATAATTACAATAACTTATCAAATATTAACATATATAAAAACAAAATTGTCCATAATTATAATAATTATAACAATTTCGGTTTCTCACTAATTAAGTGTACAACAAGTTTGTACACATGCTATCTAGTCGATATTTGTTCGTTTCAATCATAGGGTGTAACCCTTGTAGGTTCATGTAACATTAGCAGTAATATCCAGAACAATTATAGTATCACAAGCAATGAGTGGCATCTAGCAATACATCATTGTTACCTAAGTTACATGAAATCGTTGTTTGATTTAACATTTTTGTGATTAACTTCTTTTATGTATTTCATCTTTTTTGTCATCATATCTAGATTGGACACAAGTCATGGATTAGTCACACTTGTATAGTCCATCTAATGTTTCTTGAGTAGACTATTATAAACGAATAACTATGATATCTCATATCAATTTATTCGAGCATGGTCATGCATTTTCTAGTCTCACTCAATCAAGTGGCTTATGATATTACTCCTATTATGTAGGAGGAACAAATCCTATCTTGATCAACCATATTTCGCTACATGGATTGTAACATATCCAATATCAGTCTTTATAGTGTAGTCATTATGACACACTTATGGTTATATCAAAATATATTACTCACAATGTTGTGACTGTCACATAATAATCCAAGAAACATGCTCATAGCGAGTCAGTACAGTGTGTTATTCCCTAACACATACTTATGTATTGATTTTGACATCTTCATGTCAATGACAACACTTTGTCATCAATCAACTATATATTAGTCTTAATACATTATTGTTTTTCAAGCTCGCAATAATTCTTGACTAAGGACATTCAAGAATAATTATATTATTCTAAGGACTTTATTATAATTTAGCTTATTTATAGATACACGGAATAAGACTGAAATAATAATAATGGCTTCTTATTAATAAACAAGACAAAATAAATATGTCTTTACAGCATCTCATAATTAATTTTTGGGCATACTCCGACAATAATTACGCATATTATAATACCTTAAACACGCCTATAACATGCGTTAAAAAAACACGCCTATAACAAATTAAAAACATACGAATACGAGACGAGACTATGCATGATCAAAATCGGACTCTTTAATTGTCAATATGAGCATGGTTTTGATCGGAAAACAGCGGCGAAAGGGAAGCAAATGTGTAGATTTGGTCGGCCGAGTCGATGAGCTTCGCTTGCTCCGAAAAGGAGAAAAAGAGGAAGTCCATGAAATCAAAGTCTTTGAAAAGTCGAGGATGTTGCTCATCTACAAACTCATCGGGTGTTTTGATTATCGTACCCTCAACCGGAACCGTGAAAGTTGCTATAGAATATCGATCTTTATCACCGTTCATCATCACTCTATGTTTCACCGCTTTCATTCTCCCGTTACTCCATACCATGAGAGGATCTCCGACCACGAACACGAAAGAAGTAGGAGATAAAGACAATTTGATCCATTGTCCGTCTTTGCCCTCAATTTCCAGCCCTGAAATTTGATCCTCGCAAATGATTGTGCTAGCTAGTTTATCGGTATGAGCGTGAAGTCCTCTCCTATACTCCTCCGACGAAGGCGCCATATATTTCATCATCCGCAACAGCATTTTGTAGTTCATCATTATCGACTTCCATTTCTCTCCTAATCCATAACTATCAATTATCATTAACCAGATTACGTTGTTCAGCTCCTCCATTTGGTTTACCATGGTGTTCACAGTTTCACTGAGACAAAAGATCAAACAGTTGACATACACAATGAATTGTCAGATTTAGAATTTTTAAAAATTTCAAAAGTACTCGACCCAAATATGTTAGGAGGAAGATAGAGAAACTTAAAATCCGGATTCAACACATGATTAAGTATTGACGGAGTTAAGATTGAATTATGAGGAAACAAATTAATTAATTTTAAAATAAATAATCTTAAAAAGTATTTAAATCATAAAAATGTTATAGTTAATGTTTAATTTCACTAATTTTAAAATTAGTGGATCTTAAAAAGTAATTGAATCAGAGAAAAATTAATGAATAACCCTAAACTTTAAAATAAGGCTTATATATCATATTAGTATTTAAAGTATATTAATTTTTTTCATTTTGGTACCTAAAATATTTTTTGGTCAATAAGTACTTAAAGTATACTTTTTGGTTAAACTAGGTACCTAAAGTATAATTTTTGGTCAAAATAGGTACTTAAAATATTTTTTGGTCAAAGTAGGTATTTAAAGTATTTTTTAGGTCAAAATAGGTACTTAAAGTATACATATTTTTATATAGATTCCGAAACACTAAACCTTAAACCCTAAACTAAAAATTATTATGTGACATTAATTAAAAGGATTATTATCCTATACATTGGCAGTGGAAACTTTTTGTTTCTACAAGCGCCTCAATTATAGGGTTTAGTGTTTTAGTTTGGGATTTAGAGTTTAGGGGTTTAAGTGTAGTAGTTTTGAATTTAAGGGTTGTTGATAAAATTTTGGGTTTAGGGCTTAGGGTTAAGGTTTAGGTTTTAACCTATAAACCCTAATCTCAAAATTCTATCAACAACTCTTAAATTCAAAACTACTACACTTAAACCCCTAAACAGAGTCCTTAACCCCTAAAACTAAGGGGCTTGGTATAGAATAATTACCCTAATTAAAAAATATATTATGTGTCTATTTTAACAAAAAAAATATACTTTAAGTACTTATTTTGACTAAAAATATACTTTATGTACTTACTTTGACGAAAAAATGCTTTAGGTACATTATCTAACCAAAAAGAATACTTTAAGTATTTATTTTGACCAAAAAATACTTGAAGTACCAAAATGAAAGAGGTTGTATACTTTAAGTACTAATATGATATATAAGCCTTAAAATAATAATAAAGTAAAAATTTTAAGAGAGACATCGACTTAATTATAGTGATTCAATGACCTGAAATACAGAATTAAACTATCAAATTTGGGGATATTTCCCTCTCTCACCCACTATGTAGGTTTGTACCCAGGGTTGAGAAAATATAGAAATTAAAAATCAATTCCAATCGTAGCATTTAGTTCAATTTTAATGAAATTTATATAATTTTATTAAGTTCGGTTTGGTTAGAATTTAAATTTATTCGGATTAATATAATGTCCGGTTCATAAGTTAAAACCCACAATTATCTTAACTAAACTATGATTATATAATTTATAATATGAAAATCAATAATTTATATATTTAAAATTTTAAAAGTAACTTTAAAATATACTATATAATTTTCCTGAAAAGATATATAAATGGTAAATTTGCCCGATTCAAACCGGTGAAATTCAAATCGATTATGTTTGATATTTTTTAAACAACATGAATTTTCTTGCTTGTAAACTCAACTAGTAAATTAAATTTGTAGTGATCTAAATTTTAAATGATTTAAATCAAAATAATAAAAAAAACTGTAATTTAACATTATCTAAATTAAATTGAATCCGAAATCAATCGAATCGATCCAATTAGCTGATCGAATTAAAAAAAAACTGTAAAGGCGAAAGAACTTTTATTACCAAAAGTTGGGGTGACCATCATGCCACATAAGTTGAGCAAAACTTTTAACAGAGTCATAGTTGGAGGCATCTTCAATTCCAAACCCCTCATACAAAGACTGTTGGCTGCACGGTCCAAAGTAGCTATGGTAAGGCTTGGGATTAACGTTCTTCTGTTTTCTCTCCAATGGGACTTCCTCCACCAGTTCTTTTAACAACCCGAACGCTTTCTCTCGGATTTTCCGTGATATCCTTTCGTACACCACTTGAAAACAACCGTATGTCTCGCAAGCCTCTCGAACCCTCTTGCACAATTGATGCCACCCTTCGGTCCCTCGCTCCAAATTTGACGAGCCGATTTTGAACTCAATGACCGGAATCTGAAATTCGGCATCGACAACCATGTTGTTAATTTTTTTAGGCTCTAACAAAGTTGGTTTTCTTGGACTGGTTAGGTTGTGAATTAATGTTTAGGTGGGGATTTACTTGTCTTCTATATAGCATGGTTTTTCTATAAAGCGACGAAGAGGAACAACCAAAGAAGCATGTAATAGATGCCCTTAAACCGTCTAAAGCATCTATCACGATCATGACGATTCAAATTTACTAATTCAACGGAGATTTTGGAAAGAAACAAGTAATAATTTAATGCAATAAAAATTATAACATCTCTTTCAAATGGATTAAGGTGAATTCTAATTATTACAATATTGACATAAATTTATGGAATTTTATTGTAATTTTAGTAGTTGAAGAACACTTAGTACCATTAGAGAACCAAAGTTAGAACTACGTAGTCCCTTGGGGACCATGTTCGAGATTGAAGACTCTTTCCTAACAAAATCATCTCTATGATTCGAACTTAGGTTTTCTTCTTTTTGACATAACAACCTAAGTTTTCTCCTTATGAGTATATTGTGTTCTGCTATTGCATAGAGCCAGAACTCCCTTGAGGCCCAAGGGGGCTCCAGCCCCTGTTATAAAATCAAAATATTCGAAAGATTTTAATCTAATAACAATTTAGTCCATGTAAAAGTAAATATTGAAATCTAAAAATACAAGAGTTTATTAACTATATAATCAAGTATGAGTTGAACTAAAGAAGAATGAGTATGTATCCTTAAATTTTCTGATCCAATAATAATTTGGGTCTTTATAAGTTTAAATATTAAACAAATTAAGTCTTACCTATGAATTTTGAGTCTAAATATTTAATAAGCCCTTCTATTTTTAAAATTCAATATTTTTGCCCCTATTAATATTCGATCCAGACTCTATCCCTGCTATTGCACTCAACGCTCGTTCGTAGATAGGATGAATTCTCCTTTAATCATGTACGTTGAAATTTAATAAGATGATCAGTGTGTAATCATGTTGACAATGTTGACCAATTGTTTGGGATTGTTTGTCTTTAAATGTAATTGTTTTGAATGTACATGACATACACGGAACAATTGTTAATGCTTATATGTTGGATTTAAATATGCTATTCTAGAAGTAATATAGTAAGTAAGGTTTTTTAAAATATTACGAATAAATTTAATGCCTACGGCCAAATAAAATCATATATGTGATCATTAATATTTAATTTATTTATTTATTAATTTGAATCGAGTACTTCAAAGTAGACATGACAAACTTGATCCGAAATTTGAGACTCGAACTAATTTGCTTGACCCGAGACTCGATATAGACCTGAACATGACCCGAATTCGAACCAAAACCAACCCGAATTTAGTTAAACTGAAAATCAACCCGAACAAAAAAAAAACCAAGCCTAAAACAACCTGAATTTAGTTCCCTCAAATATGTATATTTTATTCTCATTTTGTGTTATATTATTAATTAAAAACTACCTTTGATAATAGTTTAGTATCATTTTTCTCCTTTAAAATATCATATTCATATATTGACTCAAATTAAAAACTGACTGATCCGATATTGACCTGACCCAAAAAGCAACCGATCCAAAATTGACTCGATCCAATATTAATCCAATCCGAAATAACATAAACCTAAATTAAATCCGTATCAGGCCCAATCTGACCCAAATCAAAATCAACCCGATTCAAAATGACTCGATCCGAACCCGAACGACCCAATTACCACCTCTACTTCAAAGGGACAACAATCTTAATATAATTTTTTTCTATGCACACCGTTAATATTTAAACATTTTACCTTATTTAAAGAATCTAATATTTTATTCCACTAATCCAATTGATTTCATGTTTTAATGAAAATCATGCAAGAAAAAATTTCTTTGACTGAAACGGATGCAAAAATATTTTGGTTGTTAACAAATTAACGGAGGTAGTGATGTAACCTGGTAAAATAATAATTTCACTCCTCAAAACTTTTACATTCTTTCAATTTGACCCTAATTTCTACCTTTTCTCCAAATCGTCTCCCCTCTGTCTACAATATTCATCTTCCTCCCCCTAAAACCATAAAACCAAAAGAAAAGAGAGGATTCAAATCCGTTCCAACAAAACATCAAAACACCAGGTGAATGAACAGCAAGAATGTCCCAAGTTAAAGGTTACAGGGTTACATAACATGCACAAGCAAAACAGCAAGGTTAGTTACTAGGGTTACAGGGAACCGAGACAAACCACAAAAAACAGAAACATCGAGCAACCAGAACAACCATAAGCGCAAACAATTGTTACCAAACATGTTGGGAATCCAGGCTGGCAATCGTATCACTTCCACAGTTTAACGAACTTGTCATGACTTGCGGAAGAAACCAGCCTTGTCACAGGTGATACAGCCAATGCAGCTATGAGTCCTTCATGAGCCGACAAAGTCATGGTCTTATTCTCCGACATATTCCATAGCTCCAAAGACTGAACTCTAAATGGAAAGGGAGAATGTGATAAAAATTTGAAATTGCCAAGGTATAATAATAACAGCAAATAAATGAATGCACGGTAAACGACAAAGAATAAAAGGTTACTTGCCTGGTAACAACCAATAACAAGCAATGATTTATATGTAGGATGGAAAACACAGGAGTGAAACTTGTTGCCATTACAGCTCAATTCATGAACACATTCCCCTTCACTGCCTGATCCGAAGGACCAAACTCGGACAGAGTTCTCGCTAACGGATGCTAAGAGCTCACCTGAAGGGTCCCAGCATACAGAACGGATAAGTTTAATATGTCCCTGCTATTACAAATCGAAAGACAAAGGGAAGTCAGTCATGCTGCAACAGTGGAAAATGCAGAAAATACGATCTCAATTCTTAAATCTACATACAAATAGATTTCTATTACGTAATGTAATCCATATTGAATACATTACCTGTAATGAGTGTCGGCAAGTTTGAGTCTCTGTGTCCAGTATAGATACAACATTCTCAGCAGCTGAAGCAAGATATTTTCCGAGGCGAGGTTGAAATCTCAATTGGGCTGTGCCAAGGGCCATACCACCCTGATCCACACAAAACGAAACTGTCTTATTAGCTGTGCATCCACCCCAAAGAGGGAGGATGAATTCGATATATTTTTGCTTTGCAAGAAAATCTGAGGCAAGATCATACCTTGAAAGCTCTTGCACAGCTCCCATTGTTGATACTCCAATATCGTATTTCACCATCACCATCACAAGAGCAGATAAGATCATCCTTAGTTGGATGGAAGTCAAGTGACATAACGTTACCCGAATGTCCCACAAATGTACGAAGCGAATAACCAGGCTGCAGAAAATTTCAAGGAAATACACAAATCACATCTAACAAATCTCAATACAAGAAGACATAACCAGATTAAAAACCAAAATAATACAAGTAAAAGGAAAAAAACGAATATTCAGTTACGCTGTCAGCATCCCAAACTCTAACAGTTTTGTCAAATGAAGATGTTGCAAGGCGTGACATGCTTGGACTGAAACGAACATCAGTAATCAAACCTGAATGTTCTTCGAGCGCAGACTTTGGCTTCAAAGTGTCTGCGTACCATAACACAGCCTGTGTTGCAAAAAAAAAAAAAACGAATTTACTTTTACCATGACTAGAAAACGAAACCAATTAGTAACTACAAACTCAAAAGTATGAATAAAGTTCAGCTTTCCTCTCTTAGAACTCACCTTCTTATCATGGCCACCAGTAGCAAGCAACTTTCCATCCGATGAGAAATGACAGCAAGTAACTTTGCTACTGCTTGCTCGAGCAGAATTTACTTCCATAAATGAGAAACCTGAAGTCAAATTCAAATTCTGTACACTGTAAAAAATATCAAGCGCCAGACTAATCCACTTACATTTATGTACTAACTCAATAATAACATATGAGATGAATTTATATCCCTCAAAAATAGAAATAGGGATAGATGAACGCGCCCACACAATTGCACAGTTTCTTTTGGGCAACTTCAGTTAACATTTGGATATATAAACAATGCAGCAAATCTTAAATTAGAAGCAATAATCAAAATCTAAAAAAAAAATCAGTAAGAATAACACCAAAATGTACAAAAATTTAATGAGATGTAAGGTATCTATGCTTAAATGCGCTTGGTCTCAAACACGGACCTATTATTTGCCATAACCATTTGACAGAAGAATTAGCGCAATATCATATTCATATTGTATCCAATAATAACAAGGGACAAGAAATATGTCAACAGAGTGAAACTACAATGTCCCAAAATAAGAGGCTACATTAGATTCCCAACAACAGCAGACTCTATCAAATCATAACAACCATACAAGTAATTTTTATAAACCTTTAGTTACATCCATACATCGACCAACAGCATCCCTAGGATCCATATCATCATGGGATAAAAAAGACTCGACGTTATCATCAAGAGACCCATCCTCCACAAATCGATCCATTTCAGCCTGCAATTCAAGATCTTTATCATCCCACTGCCAAAATGGAGTCCCAATGAGAATTTATGCAAGGAATTTTTTAGTTCCTCCACAAACATTGGAAAATAACTAATAATACTCACCAACTGATTCGAAGGTGATGCAAGCGAGCCAATACCATCAGCGCCAAACATCATCATAGGCTTGGAAGAACTGCCACTATGAGGCAGAACAGGCATTGAAATAACATCACCAGGAGTGTGTGTTGATGGTGTCGAAGGCGCTGAACTAGGGGAGGGTCCAGCTGTGTTTGCTGTCCCTGAGCTATTTGCAGGACCTGAAGAAGACACTGGCTGTTTTCTCTTTCTTCCATTCTGTTTTTTGAAACCTTAAAATGAATTAAGGAAATTATGTTAGGAAGAGCCAAAAATATTATAAACAGACAAAATTCAACAAATGTTTCCATGAGATAAGTATTATAAAAAAGGGAGTAACATTAAGGTTTTTGAAGTTACTCTACTACTGTACTATAATCTTGGGAAGAGCCACACACGAAGACGCCTTTTGGATCAATCAAATTCTCTTGAAAAAAATGGTATGGGAGGATGGGGGAGTCTATTAGCTAGAAATGTCAAGAATATGGACATTAAAAATCTCTACCATGCCCATTCCGACCACACACAAGTCACACTGCACAAAGGTCCCACATGGAAGAAGACAAAACCCTCATCCAGGAATGCTTTTAGAAGATGAATTATGTATAAACAGAAACGGGCAGACCTGATCATCCCCTCGAAATGAGTTTGACATGCTCCCATCCACAGTGACACTTCCACCTCCACCAACTTTATCTTGTTGATATAAACTTGGATTAGAATTCTGTGACTGTTGATTCGAAAGTGCATGCTGCTGAAGCTGTTGTTGCTGCGAGTTACTGTTCTGTTGCATTTGCTGTTGCTGCTGATGCAACTGTGCTAATTTTAACTACAAGGACAATGAAATATCCAAGAAAAGTAAAGATTATAGAACTCATGAGGCAACAAAATACCAAGCAACAAAGCAAGGTAAAAGCACACGTCATGGTCAGTAATACCTTCATTAGCATATCTGTGTCCCCCGAGGCATGAGTGGACTGCCTGCCTGCAAAGGTGATACATTTGGAACCATATCACCAACAGAATTAGAAAGGCCATCCTTTCCCTAGGCCCATGGTCCAATTATTATTCAATAACATTCTCAATCTTCTATTATCATCAATGCCAGATGGTGATGTCAGATTCTGCTGAGCAAGCATGAGTTGCTGCTGGTGCTGTGGTGTCAACATCTGAAGTTGATGAAAGAGCTGAGGAGACTGTATAAAAGGCTTTTGCTGCTGGAGTATCCCAGTGCGCAGTTGGTCCAGTCCCTAAAAACAGATAAAATGAAAACCATTCAAAGGAAATACCAGATGAAAAATAAAATTTACAGTAGGTTTTTATAAAACTAGGTAAGTAGAGCAATCTTTTATAAAACTTACTGTTAACTTATAAAACTAGGTAACCAGAGCAATCTTTTATAGAACTTACTGTTAATGGCCATCCTTTCAAAGGTAAATTATTACCACCTTGATTTGACCCTGAAAAAAAAATGAAATCACATTATTTAGTTACCAAATTACTAAGTTATATGAACCCAGCATATCCCAAGGACAAGGCACCGTAGTGGTGTTGATACTATCATCAATTTGCCATTTTCAAAGGAAAGATGCAATTTAAACAGAATAACCAGAGATAAGAGAAGCTTGCCTGGAATTCCTATTGAAGATCCATCAGGACCAGCTCTGGGATTCAATACCGGATTTATCTCGCTCTTAATATCCTGCTTCCAGATGAAATTTCAGAACATGACCAAGAGAAGCAACATGAGAGGGGAAACAATTTAAGGTGACCCTACCGGTGTAGTTCCCGGCAATTGTTGATTCCGAGCTTGAACTTGTGAAGCCATACCACCAGCTGTACCGTGCAACACTTGCCTGAAATTTAAATGATGCCAAAAAAGTTTATTGCTAAAAACAACAAAGTTTTGGAAGATAGAACAAACCCCAAATAATCTGAGTCTATTTTAGATGAAAAGGGAGGTAAAACAAATTACCCAGAAGATTGGCCAGTCGCTGCCACTGGCTTCAATATCGAGGCATGATTTGGATCCAAGAGCTGGCCGACATTGTCTCCGTACCTTTGCTGTAAGGAGTTTCTAAAGTGATTAACAACTAAAATAAGAAAACGTTTCTAAGAGATAAAAGACGATCCACCAACCTTCATAGCTGCATCATCCAAAGAATCCCTTTGAAGTGGCAATTTTAATCTTTCTTCATACATCTTAGTCGCCATGGCATTCGCAGTTCCAGTAGGCTGACGCATGAGAGAATCATTTCCAACAAGTCCATTTGTATTTCCATTTACAAGATGAGACCCATCCCTTTGCTGCTGGGGCTGCTGCGCCTGCTGGGACTGCTGTGGTGGCTGCTGCTGCTGCTGCTGTTGCTGTGGTGGTGGTGTTGCTGCTGCTGTTGTTGTTGTGTTGCTGCTGCTGGGCATGCCTCTGAAATAAAAGCTGTTGCATCTGCAGTTGTTGTTGTTGCTGTTGGTGTTGAGGCTGTTGTTGTTGTTGCTGCTGCTGCTCCCGTGCTTTAATCAACTGAGTCTGCAATATAAGCGTGCCATAAACATCACATATTCTAAGAAGAAATCATTCAGAAAACTTGAAGATTTGATAATCTATGCTATAAGTAGAGTCTAAATAATAACATTTTTAACAAAATTCAACAGAGAAAAACTTCCCCTGCCCTCAATTGCTTCCTTTCTTTCAATAATGAAAAGACCTAGCCACTACTGCGACAAAGCAACCAACAAAGGCTCTCAATGCCACATGACATTGTTCTACGATTTCATCATGCAATGTGCCTTCAGTAAAGGAATCCAATTTCAATGAACAAAACCAATTTGCTACATTCAACTAATATATCCTGACAGATGTCTCTAGTCGTCATTTATTGAACAATATAATATTCAATAATATATATAGCAAGAAGTACAACAATTTTATACAATGACCACTCTGAAACACACATATGAATTGTAAGAATGTTCAATGTAATTTCCTTTTGAAAAAATGCCAGAAATTACTTATAACAACAAGAAGCATAAAACAAAGAAGTCTTCCTTTGTTTTTTTTCTAGTTTCCTTCTCAGGTTAGTGTACATACACATATTTGAGAAAGAAACTTTACTTAATCACAACATGAGCATATTATGTTAATTTTTTAGAGGTAAAAGGACTATTCTGCCAATTTGAAGTTCAACAACAGGAAAGGGATGGATTTTGTCAGACAAGAAACACCACCATCATATTCACACTAGACTTTCAATATAATGAATATCGAATATGGTTTGAAATGAACAGCATAACAGAAGTGCAGATGAGCTTTTACCTCAGACCCAACTGTTTTCCATCTGGGCCATCTTCCCAACAAACAACACAAACATGATATGTTGACAGGTTACAATTTGAAACACACACACACACACAAAGCCAACCAACCTCAATATAAGACGCGGCAACCTCTGAGTGCTTCTCATTAGTCCTGGCAATGAATATGTCCCAGAAAACAGACCACCATTCAAAGAGAAAACCTCCAGGTGCATCGATAGCTGGATACCATGTTCAGAAGCAGCACCAGCATAAATGAAAATATCGTCTTTTTAAGCAAAGCGGACACTTAGAATGAGAAGACGAGAATCTAATAGATAAAGTTAGATCTTCGGCTCTAAAATAATTCCCGAAACCACATAGTTACTTACCTACAGTATCTGATGATACTTTCCCTTCAGCTTGAAAAGCCTGAGCTGAAGCCTTTAAATCCCTCTTTACTAAATAATCATGGATATACACATCTAACCTGTCATTGAGAAAACACATGGCCATACGGTATAGCTTATGAGAGCAATAAATCAGAATTTACAATCATAATTGTTAGCTCAATAAGCAAAGAAAATCAAATCCATAGTAAAAACTGCAAATCTTATACAATGAATATGTGGTAAACAACAGCTTTAAACAATTTTGGAATTTAACACGATATTGCCAAAAAATGAGAAACAAAAGAAACCAATGAAAATTTTAATTTTTGATGCAACAGTCTTTTCAAAAAGGGAATGACATTAAACAACAAAACCCTAAACCATATTTATTATTTTTAAATATGCAAAACTGAAGAACACCAACTTGAAGTTCCAGAACAAACAAAACCCTAAAATGACTGGCTTCAAATAACTAAACTTGAAATCTTAAACTACTTTAAAAAATGAACAAGCAAAAACCCAGAAAAGCTTACATACCCAGAACTCAAATAAAGCCAAAAAGAAAGGGGTAACTTCAAAGCCACATTAAGAAATTTATAAAAAATCCAAACAAAGTTAACTTTAATAAGAAGGGAGAAATAAGACTTGCATTTTATCAGCTTCCCAGTTGGTTTGAGACATTTTGCTGCGTCCAACAACACCCCGGAAACACTTGAGAACAGCTCCAGATTCTTTGGTACTTATCTGAACAGCTTCTCTTCAAGTTTTAGAAGCTACCCAGAAAAAAAAAAAAAAAGACAACTTGAAAATCAAAAGAAGAGAACCTTATTACAGTAATAGTAATAGGAGAATCTATGTAGAAGAAAAACAGACAGAACGTCAGAACCACTCTAATTTTAGCAATATAAGAAATTATATATATATATATATATATTTATAGATATTTAAAATTATAAAAAATAAGAGTAAAGTACACTAGTGGTCATTGAACTTTTAAAGCGCGCTCATTTTGATGACTAAACTTTTAAAATTTTTATTAAGTCTACTTAATTTTTAATCTACTTTTATTTTAATTTTTATTGTTATCTTCTGTTAAAAAATGCTAACATGACACGTTAATTTCTTTTATCTTTTAATGAAATAATATACTTTATATGTCACACTTTTCTCTTTCTTCTTTATCTTCTCCAAATGTTTGCAATTTACTTCTTTATCATAGTCAAACTAAGTGATAAATTCCCCCTTGATTTGCATCCTAAGAAACTGATGGGAAGGGGGATATATGCAGAATTAAGCATCTAGCCTCTTTTACAAGTAATTTAATGAGAAGGAAGGAGTTTATCACTTGGTTTGACTGTAATAAAGAAGTAAGTTACAGACGTTTAGAGAAAATGTAAAAGAAAAAGAAAGTTGACATAGTTTAATGAAAAGTGTAACCTACAAAGCATATTATTTTATTAAAAAAGAAAAGAAGTTAACGTGTCACGTTAATGTTTTTTAAAGGAAAATGACAAGAAAGACCAAAATAACTTAAAAGTTTGGTAACAACAAAATATTTTACTTAAAAAATAAAGGCAAAATGACAAAAATGCCCACAACGTTTGCATGTTTTGTCATTTGGCCTCCTATTCTTTTAGAGCAAACATCCCCCAACGTTTGCATGTTTTGTCATTTGGCCCCCTATTTTTTTGGAGCAAACAACCTCCCAACGTTTTAATTTGGTCAAAATATGCCACAGTTGGATGAAAATCGTTAGTCAACTAACGGTCAGCGGCTAATGTTGATTGGACACGTGTTAAGAGCTGCTAATGTGTCGGCATCATATTCACCATGTGTCACCATTAGATTCGTCCACGTGTCAACGGTTGATTCTGACGTCGACAACTCTTAACACATGGCAAGTCTAGTCAATATTAGCCGCTGACCGTTAGTTGACTAAAGGTTTCCATCCAATTGGGATATATTTGGA
This sequence comes from Hibiscus mutabilis, assembly GCA_019671005.1. Lineage (NCBI taxonomy): Eukaryota > Viridiplantae > Streptophyta > Magnoliopsida > Malvales > Malvaceae > Hibiscus > Hibiscus mutabilis. Next base: position 83,742,753 of record CM033715.1, read on the forward strand.
CCAAATTAAAACGTTGAAGGATTGTTTGCTCCAAAAAAAGAATAAAGGACCAAATGATAAAACATGCAAACGTTAAAAATTATTTATTCTAAAAAAATAAGAAATCAAATGACAAAATATACAAGTATTAGGGACATCTTTTGTCATTTTGACAAAAATAAAGCAAGAAAAAGCTACCTGACGTTTTTTTCTTTCTTTTTTGGGTTTATTTTTAATTTCTTTTTGGATCTTTTTTTTCTGTAGCTTTGGTTGGATTTGGGTTGCTACTGCAGATATCATAATGCTTTGTTTGTTGGATTTACCTGAAATGCCCTTTCAACTTCACTAACTTTCAAAATGAGACTGATTTCGTGGCACTGCTTTTCTACAAATTACCATTATAACCCTAATTCTTCCCCAAAACTACATCAAGTTTTATCCAGGAAGCTGTGAGTTAGGCGAGGCTAGTATGCGTTAATCAGTAAATTCATTATAAAAAAATAATTCTATCAACAATCGGTTGGTCTAATAAGATGAAACACTAGATCTCTTAAATAAGATCAGAGATTCAAATCTTAACAAACGAATGGAACAATTGAATTGAGAGATCGACTCCATAAGCCATAATATGTTTTTATAGTACTCCCAAATTAGCCAACTAGCGAATGGAACAATTGAATTGAGAGATCGACCCCATAGGCCATAATATGTTTTTATGGTACTCCCAAATTAGCTAACTATCAGATTGAAAACCGGTGTTTAAACAAAAAAATAATTATTTTCTCTTTCCACTGTGGGGCTTCTTTTCTTTAATATTTGTGAATAAACATCAATTTTTTTTTTTTGCTTTTTCTGGTTCGAATCCATTCTTTTGTTTCTAATTTCAGCTTTGCCCATGGTTTAAGGCTTTAAGCCCAAATATATTTTGGTAGGTAGCCTAAACCTTTGATTAAAATCTATGAGAGCATGCAAGTTTAAATCATACCATATTTTTGTTGAGTAACACCTTTGACAATAATAATAGATATTTTTATTTGTACATGGCCTAATGAAACGAAACATTATATTTTTAAATAAAATTAATAGTTTATATCTTAGTATTGTGAATGGAGCAAATTAAATTAAAAAATTATCCTTCACAATGAACTCCCGTCGTACTCGATCCAAATCAATGCATCAATAAATTAAATACATATAATTATAAAAAGTAGGCTCATTTCACACTCAAAAAAAAATTGAATGATACCAGCGGGAGTTGGTATAAATAATAAGCAGCTTGGTATCGTTTAAGCAGGTATTGAGTTCGAGTCTTTGTGTATGGAAAAAACTTCCACTAAGAGACTCACCCATTAAAATCAGGTGTGCGACACGTTTCAATCTAGACTAGTCATGGCTAAGCCTTGAAAACCGAAAAAGCAACAAAAGAAAATGAATGGTAGGATTATCTGGTGGTGACGACGGTCAAAGAATATACAGTCGCTGATCTATAGTTGGCTGCTACCTTTAAATTTGAATCGCAGCTGCCTTCAACAACAATTATGTTGATCAAAATTCGATCATGTTGGATCAAATTTTATATTTTATTCAATCTAATTTAATCAAAAAATTACTTGACAGTTTAATTATAAGATAACCCGACTCTAAATTAATCGAACAAATAATTATTTTAAAAAAATTATGAAAAAAGTATTATCTAGTGCTTCGTTAAAAACCTCCCTAAACCTTATCTTAAATCTTATTTAAACCTAAAATGACTTAATTTTATAATCCAAGGGGCAGGATTCAAACACTGCATTAAATAATATTAGTGACCTAAATTGAAATTCAAACTCAATGCAGTTTGATCTAAAATCAACCCAAACTGACCAATTTAAAGCTTGAATCCAACTTAGCAGAGTTTAGAGTGAAAATTAATTTTATTTTATAGGCCCAGTCTAATACGGGCCGAGTCGGGTAAGTGTAGATATTTAAAAAGTTTTTAAGATTTATTCTACACATATTAATATTTGTGAATAGGTCCATTTATTTAAACAAATCAAAATTGAATCGATGACAAATCGTATTATTTCTAAATAAATTGAGTTTAAAAAATTAATCGAAAAACAAATGCATATTCAAAGGGATAAAAATCGTATGTCCCCTAATCATGTATTATTTGATTTAGTAGTTAAAAATATTTATATTATCTCATTTCGTATGAGTTTAAATATCGTATAAAAATTTGAATTTAAACATCTATATATATAAAATGTGCGTCTTGTGAAAATATTAAAAAAAATAAACCCAAAACAAACACCAAAATAGTTTTAAAATATAACTCGTTTGAATGATACTCAAACCAAAACTTTAAAAATAATATTATTAAGAAGAATATAAATCTCGAGCTCCATTAAAACATAAATATACGTATATATACATTATTACATAACTGGCCAAGATTTCAGTGTCTGCAATTGTTTTCCAACCAGAAAAGAGTTCAAACCCCATCAACAACAAAGACCCATTAGAAATGAAAAATCAATATTAGAATTTAGAACATGAACTTTCACATTTAGCATAGAAACATGGAAATCCAACCGGGTGAGTTTAAGCTTCAGGAAGCTAAAAATGGCACAACTTAAAATGTTTAAAAGCATACAATATAAACGGTTACCCCGCAACGTAAAATTTTATACTTTTCGATAACATTTTAAGTTGGTGGCTTTTTGACAAATTTCGAAACTTAATTTATAATTTTACGATAAATTTAAAATCCTATCGTGAAAATACAAATTTTAAATATTATAAAAAATATAAATATTTTTCTTAAATTGTGAGTTCAAAACTTAATAAAAATAAAATGTAATTGAAAACTTTAATCAATAGTTCTAAAAACGGTTGATAATTGTATAATGACATTTTAGATCACATGTTTTCTAATATTTTAGAAAATATTTTTCACATGATTCTAATATTTTAAGTTACTTAAAGGAAATCTTATATAAACGTGTCTAAATTAACTGACTATATAAAAAGGTAAAAGGCTGTGTAAAATTAATTTTATAAAATCGATATTTTTATTTTATAAAACACGAATTTTAAATCTTAACCCTAATAATCTAAACTCTAAATTTTAAATATTAACCTTAAATTTTAAACATACTATTTAAATCTTTAGACTAAATTTTTAATCTTAAATTTAAAAAGTACGTATAAATTTTTATTTATATGTATATGATTTTTATTTATTATAAAAAATGAAGTGTGACATATGATACAACAAAAGTAAATACACCACACGTTTCCCCATAAGAAATTGAAAAGAAAATTACAGAAACGGACAATGAAACAGTGTGGATAGCATTGAAGTCTGCATTTCTTCCTCTACATAAATAAGTATTTACTGCTCTATTTTCCCATCTCCTACAAGTTTCCTGCTTTCAAAGGGTTTCTTTTATTTCCCTGAAAACATTGGATTTTCCTTCAAAAACCCAGCAAAAAGAGGAAATTCATTGAAACTTTTTAAAAAAAGGAAGAGAAAAAAGATGACCTACCAGTTGCTTTTACCAACATCATGGGACCAAAAATAGTGAAGAAAAAAGGTTTTGAAGTGTATTATAATGAACAATAATAAAGAGATTGAGCCAAACCCGCCAATATCACCACCGCCGTCGCCACCAGCGCCTCCCGTCACCTGAAGCTGAAGAAAAAGATTAAGAAGAGCCTCCAGAATAAACCATTTGCTTCTCGAAAGCATTTCTCGTGCAAAAGCTCAATCTGGCTGCCATTTTCTTTGTCGACGGATCATCATCAGCCGCGGCAGCCACCGTTCCACCATTCTTGATGTTTGGCTTCCCCTTTTGCCACCGCCGCCACAGGCCTATCATCATTATTTGAAAAAAAAAAAAAACAAAGGGCAAGCTTTTTTTCTTCTTCAAAAACTACTTCCCAGAAAACAACAAAAGGAAGGCAGAAAAAGAAAACATGCTGGAGAATGCAAAATCGTGAATGAAAATATATAAACTCAGAAACGAAGGGAAGAAGAAGTAAATAAATAAGGGATTTGGGTTTTTTGTTGTTGTTGTTGGTGGTGGTGGTAGAACAGTGTGCGTGTTTTGGTTTCAAAGTTTAAAAACCCCACCTTTCACTTTCAGAAGCCAAAGTTTTGCTAGATTTGCGCAAACAATCTCTGCCATTGTCTTGTTTCTTTCACTACCCTTCATTATTTCCGAAAACACCTTTTTTTTATAAAAAAAAATGAAAACACCTTTTTTTTTAACATAAGAAATGGAAACACCTTCCTTGTCCTTAAAATTTTATTTTTGATTAGTACTAAAATTGACCGAACACTTATTTTAATTAAAAATAAAAATTTAAGTACATAATTTAATAAAAAATATTTTAGATACTTATTTTAGCTGAAAATAAAATTTTTAATATTTATTTCAACTAAAAAATATTTTAAACGCTTATTAAAACAATAAACATAATTTAAACACCTGTTTTGTAATTAAATCATTTAACTATTAATATTTATTATCACGTGTATATATAAAAAGTCTAACTTTTTTGTGTAAAACGATTAAATTATCACGTGTATTTAATTGTTTTTATATTTTTAATATATTTGTGTGTTACATCTTACAAAGAGATGTTTCAACTTGAATTGCGTAGAATAAACATTTTTTTAAAATTTTTTACTATTTTTAGAACAATTCATACTTAGATAGGGGAAGAGAAAAATTTTTTTATTAGGTCTAGAATCTATAACTTAAGAGAAATTTTTTTTATTAGGTCTAGAATCTATAACTTAAGAGGAAAAAGAATCAACCAGTGGCGGATTTAGAATTCGTCTAAAGTGAATTCAAAAAAATTAAGAGAATTAAATTTTTTTATTATAAACAATAATAAATTAAGTATTTAAGATTTTAAGTTGACATCTAATGTAAAAAAGTTGCAGAAACATAAAAAAAACAAAAAATAATCTTTGTGTAGTTTTAATTCGTACCAAAAAACATCTCTTTCTTGCGAGGTTCGCCTTACAAATCGTCAATTGCTAGAGCAGAAGTTCGTTTATGATGTGGTTGGCAAAACAAAAGGCAAAAAATTCAAAAAGTCATATGATAATAACTTACGATTTGAATTTATTTAAATTTTTTTTGACTCTTCGTATACTTTTTGACAATAAATTTGTTTACACGATTTTAAAATAATTTAAATTTTAAAATATTATTTTTTAAATCCTAAATGATTTAAGTTAATAAAAATTTTAATTAAAGGCCCACCACCATCTTTTACTTCACTTTGATAAATATTATTTTAATTTAAATTTTAAAATACTATTTTTTAAACTTAAATAATTTAAATTAATAAAAAATCTAATTAAAGGGCCTACTACCATCTTTTACCCCACTTTTATAGATATTATTTAAAAAAAATCTTTAAGTTAATAAAAGGCAACATTTTCATGTGTGCAGTCGCAATCCAATTTTCTGAAAACTTAATCAAAAGCTTCTTATAGAATCATAAAGATGGATAATGGAACTATAAAGAGGGTAAAGATTCATGGGTTGTTTTGTTTTTAGTGGCAGTGCATCTGCATGGTCAGTCAACTTTTTTTATGCTCAAAATGTCCATTGACAATTTGCTTAACACAAAAGTTAAAACTAGCCGCTGAAACCCCAACTCCACCGCCGACCAACTTGAAATCCATCGGTAGCAGCTAAATCACTACCGGATAATGCCTGCTTATTCGTCTCTCTGGAAGTTGATGTTTGAAGTCGTTTAAACCATGGTTTTGGTGCCATTATTATTCTTAGATTTGATCTTTATTCCCTTCATTTTAATTTAGTATAATTTAATCCTTTGCTTATATGTATAATGTCAAAAAGTTTTCTTAATTTGGTATAAAAAACAATTATAAAATCTACCCAATTTCACCGCCGAGCTATGAAAAATCTTTAGCTGCTAAATCAACACAACAAAACTTAAACCATAAACCTCTAAGTTTGTTTAAAATCCACAACTTAAATTTCTAAACCCTTATATTATATAAACTTGTGTAAACCCTTAAATTATATAAACTTGTATATTAAAATATTTTTCTAAAAATAAATCATACAAGCATGATGATTAGAAGAATTTTCTTTAAGAAAAAAAACCCAACATTTTAATCAAGTTCGTTGATGGTACTATTTTTCTTAAATTAACTAACGACATTATAATTAGTATTAAAATATAAAGAATAAAGTTCAAAATAAAATAAAATAAAATAAAAACGTGAACTATTATAAAATAGAAACAAAAATTATAACAGATGAGAAAATATGATAAAATGTTGAATGCCTGATACAGTCGTTTTTCATTTTTCCCTGCTAACCCCAAATACAAGATCCACAAATTACAACAAAACCTTTGGAAAGTATGCCGTAGTACAATCAAATCAGCTTGTGAAAAAAAAAAAAAACCATTTTTTCAAGAATGTTCAAACATTGACTCACTGATCTTGGTTGTTTCATTTTCTTCCCCTCTGGCATGGTGGATTAATATACAACAAAGCAGACAAGTCTAAACAGGCAGCTGGTACAAACTATACAGTTATGATGGCTAAGCATGCAGTCGAAGTTCTCCTGCGTTTCGAGCCCCAGCATAGATCCAGTTTAATGATTTTTCGTTTGGTCCCGAGATAACCTTGACAATTGGCAGCACCACAATGGCACTTCACTTCAGGTCCAAACTGCACAAATCTACAAAAGCCAAACAAAAATCAAAATAACTCACTAACTTGTGCCGGCAAATAATTTTTTCACTAAGACAAGGGATTAACTAGAAACTACTCCATCTTAGTAAACAAGCTATATGGAACATTTCCAGCTTAGCAACAGCAATTGTATCGAACCATTTTAACACCATTACACTACCAAATTTTACATTAGAGTGAACTGTTATGAAAGATCTTATCACGTGGAGACTTAAAATACCTGACATATTTCTTGCCTATCTGATACTTGCAGTTTTCAGTTAATTTCTATCAGTTAATTTCTATCAGTGTTTGACCTTGGGGAAAATTGCAAGCGCCACAAAACTATAATTCATATTTTGTTCCATTAGGAGAATGGTGAATAAGAAAGACCACATTATACTAAATTCCTCATGTAGCGATTTCATAATATGCATTGCCATAGCTATTGACATTGTTCAAATCAAGTCTAGACAAGCCTTCTGAAACCCCTATCCTCTCCAAGATGGCAATACATATATATTAGCCTAACCAATTTTCTAGGAAACACATTCACGAAGCAAAAGGTAATAACAATCAGATATAGGCAAGGTTCATTAACCAATGTTTTCAGCTTATTTACTTGCCAAAAAAGAAAATAAAACATTGTAATAATAAGTCAATTTCAAGTAATGTAGCAACAAATATCCACATTCAAGTCTATTCAAGCATCATCATAGCTGTTAGTTGCAATATACAAAAAACACATAAATTGCAGCAATTTAGACTGTTTAAGCAGTATTGCGACCATGCATACCTGTAGTCATATGTCAATGGCTCACCAACTTCGATTGATCGAGTAGCAAACACCCCAACACGTGTCTCTCCATCAACTTGCCTAACAGAATGACAGTTTTATATGGTTAAAATCAATTATTATCAAAATAGTTCCACTACCGTGATTTTAGCACATAAAGAATTCTGTCACAAACACGTGATCCAGCGTATTCTATGAGTACGGGGATCTAAGTGGCACTATAAAACCCACTCCAGAAGTTTAAGAGGAATCAGAAGTAAATGGGGTTGTAAAAATAAGGCAACTGGCAATTGCAAAAAAAAAGTTCTATTCTAAGTTGCCGTTGAACTGGTTTTAGCACATGCAAAACCATTAGCTTTTACAGAATTTAAGAGCAACATATAAAAAGGCAATATATTAATACCAACCACTTCTCCAAAACACAATTGGGATCACAGCTGTGATTTAGAAAACGAGATGTATTGCCTTTGAAAGTTGCATCAATTGTGAAATCTTTTCGAATTTCACACATGTAAAAATTCTTCACCCCTTTGTATTTCATGTCCCAGAGCCTCTTTTCACACTGAGCATCATCAATAACTGCAAAGGAAGATAGTTATTTAATCAATTTTCAGCTCTTATATAAATAAAATGAAAGATAAAACTGAGGAAGGTGAACAATTAAAAGCATGCTTATATTCAATATACAGAAGAAATTTCATAATGTACTCAGAGAATTGGAGTGAAGGATCACTGTTTCTTGGTAGAACATGAAACACTGGATGATAAACAGATTTCTCATGTCTAATTACCAAATTGATTGCACATATGCTTATACCTGCATCCAAATGGTTACATTTAAGACTAGACCATTGGTCCTCCTAAAGACACATCTATCACGGGTAATGGTTTATGTTCCAAAACATCAGGACAGTTTAACAGGCTAGCATATGAGCATTGATTCATGAGTACAAGTAAAATTGTGTCCTGAAAAGAGTGTTAACTAATTTCATAACTGTAATTCATTTGCAGCACAAATACAAAATAAACCCTCTTCAAACGAACTTTTAACTCTTCATGACCTGTCTGCTGCTATATGGTGCTTGTGAGGAAAAAGAAACAAAGCCTTAGGCATGGAATGGAATGACAAGCAATAACTTTATGGAGTAGAGTTGGGAATGTTAACTAAAATTATAATTTTTCATCTCTAAGAGTACAAGGAATCATCCAATTCAATAAATGATTCATCTCTTTGGTTGGTATTATACTTATGCTACATTGCTACCAGAACATATACACGCTAGAGATTGATGCTTGGAATGATATGCAATAACTTTGTGGAGTATAGTTGGGAATGTTAACTAAAATTATCAGTTTTCAAGGCATCATCCAATTCAATAAATGATTCAATTCAATAAACTTATTCATCATATTTTTGATTGATATGCACTTTAGACTAAGAATTGACCTCTTTGATGACAGATAAACCATACTTATTATAACAGAGAACTTTGCAGAGATGTTTAAATGCAAGATTTTTTTTATTTTTTTCACAACTATAAGTTGACAATAACATTTGTAAGAATATAAAAAAAACAAGCAAAAAAAAAAAAATAAAGCTGCATTTAGATATGCTGTAAAAAATGAAGTCACAAAAAGTGAAACTACCTTCCCCAATATACTCAATTACAAAATCTCCTTTTTTAATAGGCTCAGCTGCCTCTGCTCCCCAACCACAAAGTTCAGTCTGAAAGGAAAATAAGAATTTATTCAGAAGAGAATTCTGTAAGCAATTTCAGAATTTCTCACCTCGATATTTTTCAAGAATGGTCTAAAAACCAACACTAAATGTCAACAACCAGCAGATCACCTTGACAATTCTGATTTTTTTTCCCTTGCTAAATGGTCTGTTGGTGCAAGATTCCGGGCAGCGGCAAGCCTTTGAGCAGCTTATGCATTGAACTCTAATATACAGTATACATGTTAAATCTTATTATAAATAAATCATAATAAATGGCTGATAAGAATATAAAATCAAATATTAGCATAATTGCTTTGAATAATACTTCCAAATGATGCATTCAAATGACATCTAAGGAGGTAAAACAAATCAAGTTTTTTTTTCTACAGTTGAGAAATGTAAAAGAATACAATCATATAGTATCAATTTTAGTTATTGTGAATTGAAATTCATGGAAAGCAGAGGTTAATATTTATTTAGGGTTAGATACTACCTTTCTTGTTCTCCTTTCAAATGTATTGAGATTTAAAAAATCCATTTGGAATTGTCTTAGGTCTAGTTCTTATTACTTTGTCTGGAGATGGTAGCAAACATATTCACATGATCTTTTGAACCCATTATTAATTAAATAAAAAAACATATATATATATCAAAAAAAACCTGAATAAAAAAAAATAAATCTTAAACCCTAAAAAAAAAATTAAATTATAAACCCTACAATTACTTTGTTAAACCCATAACCCCAAAAACTAAAAATCATATTCACATGTTTGAACCCTTTATTAATTAAAAATGTTTTTCTCAACCAAACACTTTTAAGCTCAAATTTGAATCACAGTTCTGTTCTTTCTTTTTCAGTTTGGTGTAGTTTTTTACCTAACAAGAGTGCCGTCTTAATCAATATAAACTTGAAAGACAAATAATAAATACCTGCATACACAATCCTCAGAGCATGTGGAACTACAGCTTGTGCATCCAATATCATCAACAACATCATCACGCTTCTTCTTCACTAGGTAAACATCTAGCTCCATTTAAGAAAGATCAAACAAAAAGTAAACAGCAACAACTATAATGAAACAAAATTTTCATTTGCCAAATTGGAAAGATTTCAAAATGTCAAAAGATAAGACACACGAGCTGTTATAATCAGACATTTCACAAAACATTAGTCTTGGTCATCTTATTATCCATATATTAGGCAGAACAAAAAGAACCTGTTTAACATCGGACAGTACCATGTATAAGAAATTCCTATTTAGCATATCAAAAACAATATTTCTTATTTTTAATTCACTTTTAAGATGTCCCTAATTATTTTAAATGCAAACATATTTGGAGAATATATATATATATATACATAGTTTTGCATGAGTATAAGTTTGTTTTAATCTAAAACTTTGAGAAAAATAAATAAAAAACAGAAAATTAAAGAACTTAAACTACAAAAATTAGATTAAATTAATTATGATATCAGTTTAATCAAGATGATTGCACAACATATGCTAGATTATAGAAAGTATAACTACTCCAGAAATCTTAACAACCTCTCCACATGTTGGAATACTCAGCACAGCAGCATTTATTATTTTTTAAAATAATACTATTATCAGAAAGATTTATTTCTCTCTCTTTTTGGTGCAATGATAATTAGGCATCTGCCATCAATGCTTAATAAACAAGTGGCACCTCTCAACAACTAAATATCAGACTTTAGACAGATTTCAGGCAACCAAAGTTCATTTACACAACATATGCACACAAAATCAAGTTTGAAGATATTCAGATTAATAAGAAAATTCTCAAAACATTTCCATCTATAAACTAGTATTAGAATAAGAGAGTGAACTATACAAGCATGCCATGCAATCATTCAACATATAAACTTGTAATTTGGTTTGATAAAGTAATGACTTTCTCAGGATACTGCGCTTGATGTGGACATAAGGAGGTGGCTCAAATTTATTCTCCAGTAAATCTCTCCATGTCATATCAAGCTTGAACTCCTCATCCATGTAAGGTAAAGGCAACTGACAGAAAATTTCCTAGAATATAAAAGAGGAAAAAGTTAGCCACTTAAATCAGGAGCCACCAAGCATATTTGACAGTATCATTAACTGTTACCAAACAGTTTTCAAGAAAAAGAGCATATGAGTTGGCATGGTATAGATCATTAACTGTCAACTTGCCAATCTTGAAGTGATTCTCGTTGAAAACCAACTTTACCAAGTATTATCAAACAACAAAAACAATCATAACAGACGCCTCTGGTATACTTCCAAGAAAATGAACAAGGTACATAGCTTTTTCTATACTTTCTTTGGCGTCATTGAATTTAGGTTCTCAAGACAAGCCAAAAAAAAAACAATCCAAGGGCCACCCAAAGTATAGGATAAGTGAATAAAATCAAGGTATCAGGTCAATATAACCCACAAATCTGAAAATACAAGCAAGAGCTAATTATTGAAAGGTTAAACTGCAATTTCCCCCCAACTTTTGTCTAACAAATGAAGTCTAAAATGCAGCTTACAGTCTCACTTCAATTTATGAATGATAATAATAACTTATGAATGGCAGAGTATTAAAACATTTTGGTCAGTTGAAAATTTTATCCAATAATATTATCTTGTTTCCCATAAACACATAAAATTTTATACATCAGAAAACATCCACATAGTGTGGTATATAAAATTGAAATTTCACCAATAAATTGTGATAAAAATATATCTGACCTCTATTTCAGTTGCTGGAACTGCATGCTGCTCATTCAATAAATATACAAGTCCTGTCAGCCAGCCTAATCAATAGAAAATAAAAATGGGGAGATAAACCTCAAGATAAAACACAATCACACAGTTAAAACTAAATCAGCAAATCAGGATAACTAAATCATAGACAAATCTATGCATCCTTTATAATAAACTAAAGGAGTTGATTTTGAAAGCTTTCATAGTGCATGAACTATATCAAATGTAAGCACGCACACAAGCACAAAAAGCTCAAACTCTAACAAGAACATGGGAAAGGCTCAAACTAAATCACAACTTAAAACTGGGGATCTTAAAGCAAGCTCAAACTCAACTATTTGGTACATCTAAAAGATGAACCACATATTTTTTTTACTAATATTAGGTTTCAAATCACACTTAAAACTGGTGAGCTAAAACAAAGCAAGCTCAAACTCAATCCTATTTGGCATGCATCTAAAAAATTCTCAAGCACATATTTTTTTTACTAATATTAAATTGAATCCCTCCTTTCAAATTCAGTTTCCAAAATAATATAAACCAAATATTTTACATTTGAAATATTTCAGCCATACGACTGAGTACTGACTAGGATCCCTAGGCAAATTAATAAAAAAAGGTTCATTGGAAACAAATTTCAACGTGGTATTTCAAAATTGAAATAGATTTAGGCATCTTAAAAAACAACAAGACTTAGAGATTAAATATAACATATTACAAAAGTAGTACACTTGAAAAAGAAATTAAACAAGTGACCTATCATTCACCTCATAAAAGAAAACAAAAGAAGTGTGGTTAAAACAAATATTTTGAGATACAACCACTAGCATGTTAATCTATCTGCTAAAGGCCTTATCAAAGGTACTTGTAGTAAACATTGTCATAGGGAAGAAAAAGAAAATCTAACACTAAAAGCCAGAAATAGGACATATCTGATGAAGGAAAGAAGAAATTGACCTTCTTATCTAGTCGCCAATTAGTTGAGTGCCTCCAACAAATTGCTCTCCCTGGTTTGTCCTTCAAATGAATCACTGCATCAGGCCATGGGGAGCACTTATCATGGGATGCCATTGTACAACATACACATCGCCATTGTAATCTCTGTCTGCAAACGAAGCATACCTATTCATTGAAAAAGTCAAGTCAGATAAGCAAATTGTAAGTAATAATCACGAGCAATGTTTCAGAAAAGACATCTGCAATCCTCACATATATCACAATCATCTAGGACAAAATAAGTCATAATCACAAAAATGAGGGGGTCAGAACTTGAAACCTTTTCAGATATCTAATCAAACCTAATACAAACATAAGCTCTAATTATGACAGCATAAGATAATTTTAACCAGTGTTATAAGAACCAAACTAGACCGGCCGGTTGAATTGGGAACAAGTGGACCATCCGGTCCAAAATATACCATCCAACCAAAAACCTTTGAACCAGCTACAAACTAGGTAAACAGGCAAAAATTCAGTAAAAAATGGGAAATCAATTTTTAACTTATTTTTCAATTTTCTTTTTATGAAAAGATTATTGTATGCAATGAGATTTGGATATTTAATCCTTTTAATTTATATTAAAATTTATACCACTTTAGTAAAAAAACATAATTTCAATAAAAAAAATTATTTAATACAATCAGTTCAAAATTACCGGTTCAATTATTTTAATACCTCCAGTCCATTTTTAAAACATTGATTTTAACATCATAAAATATAGAAATTTAGGGTTTAGTCCCAAAACCAAGGAAATTACTCATTCAAATGTTTTTATGTTTACAAAAAGGCATTCCCAACACCACTGGAGGGCAGAAAACAAAAAACAAAAGAACAGACAGACTATTATCAAACAACAAAAAAATAGAGAAAATACTAAGACAGATAATGTAAATGCACACAACCAAAAGCTAAAACATCAAATAAAAAAAAAAGTTGTACCAGTATTCTTGCCATGGCAAAAGAAAACTATAATTTGTAAATGCAAGAACTCTTGTATGTATCCATATCTATAAATATCTACCCATCACCCTTTTTCCCTTCTCTACTTCACAAATGATCAACCAAAGAAAAACAAGAATGCAAAAAAATAAATTACTAGAAACAGATATTACATGCTGTGGACACTGGAAATTTTTTTGGATTGGACATCCTAAGACTTTCTTTGGCACATGTTTTGTGATAAACTCCTTGACAGCCACGAACTGTACATAGGACCTCCTCCCCTGGATAGATGAGCTTATGGCAATCAAGACATTCAACCTGAGATAAATTTTCAAAATGAAAAGAAAGAAGTAAACAAATAGTCAAATATCAAGCCAGCTTATTACAATCCTGAGGATATTATGTGAGTTATCCGAGAGAAATTTCAGTTTTTGTAAATAATGTAGTAATTATCCTACTTAAAGTTTATCTCCCTAATAGATTAGATTTTATCCTTAGTAGGACTCCTTATTATAGTTAGAGTCTATCAACTTAGTAGATTAGAACTAGAAGTTATCTTAAGAAGGTCTTCTTAATGTACTAAAAGACCTAGAGCCTACATAAGTGTGTATCGAGAGATGTAAAAAATCATTGAGCAATAACAGAAAAATTCTGCATTCATATTTTTTTTCCTTTTAGCGAAACTTCTTTCTTTTTTATTTTTTCTGCATTCATCAACATGGTATCGTCTAAAATACGATCCTAATAGCAAATTTGGTGGCGATTTCTTCAAGACAACTGACGATGCCCTTTTCTCTGTTACTCCAATTTCTTCTTCTCCAATGATGAGGAGAGGTAAATCGTTCTGTGTTTTTTTGCAAAAAGGCCGATCATTCCAAGGATAAATGGTGGAAAATTCATGGTCGACTGTTTCAAAGTATGGAAACCTACAACATCCAAGATATCCAGCCATCATATTTCCTTGCCGCACCAAAGTTTAATTCTATTGGTGCAGAAATTTGGCTATGGTGAAAACTGCAGTAATATAGATGTTTTTTGCCGATTGCTCTTGTTTCTACCGATGCAAGCAAATTGGATTATTGATTACGGGGCCTCCACCACATGAGGGTAATAGGGCTTTATTCTCTGTTTTTAAAAAGTCTTCTTCTCAAGCTTCCATTAAAACCTAAAGATGGTTCTCTATCTCCCATCAAAGGGACGGGCTTTGTTTCGTTAGATGGTAATTTGATCCTTAAGGGTGTGTTATTTGTCCCCGACCCGCATGCAACTTGATATATTGAGCAAAATTTCTAAAGACTTGAAACTGCTCCTTAAGGTTTATTGATTCTACATGTTTTTTTGTGCAATGGATTCGAGGAAAATAATTGGCAAAGTGCTAGCTTGCAACATGGTCTTTATATCCTTCATGGAAAATATCCATCTTCTATTTCAAATTCTCCTTCTTGCTTTTACTTCTTTAGGACGATTAGATACTATAATGTTATGGCATTTTCGGTTAGGTCACCCCAATTTTCACTATCTTAGAAAAATGTTTCCTAATTTGTTTGTTAATAAAGATCCAAATTCTTTTAAATGTCATACAAATCCCCTGGCAAAACAAACCAAATCTTTATATTTACCATCTGTTCATAAACCCTCTAAACCATTCACACTCATTCATAGTGATGTTTGGGGTCCTTCTCGAGTGAAGAATATTACAGGAGTAGGAGGTTTGTGACTTTTATTGATGACCATAGAGACTTACTTAGACCTACCTTCTTAAAGAAAAATCTGGCGCGTTGCTTCTATTTTTGCAAGGTTTTATGAAATGGTGGTTACTCGGTTTGATAGCAAAATAAAAATGTTTCACTCGACAATGGGGGAGAGTTTTTCACTCTTCGCCTTAGGAGATATTTTTCGGACTAAAGGTATAATACATCTTAGTTCTTGTGTAGATACCCCATAACAAATGGGATTCTTTGAACGTAAAAATAGGCATTTATTAGAGGTTGCCCGAGCCTTATTATTCACCCATGTTGTTCCAAAATATTTGTGGGGAAGCCTTATTAACGGCTACATATCTTATAAATATAATGCCTAGCAAAGTCTTGCATTCGTAACTCCTAGAGATGTTTTCTTGGAAAATTATCCTACTTTTAAACCTATGTCATCTAATCTTCCCTTAAAGACGTTTGGGTGTCTCTTTTTTTCTAAAATCCACAGATCCTTCAAGTTCCAAACTAGATCCTAGGGCTTTGCAGTGTGTTTTCGTTGGATATTCTTCACTTAAGAAGGGCTACAAATGTTATCACCCTCCTCGTAAGTTTTTTGTCTCTTTGGATCTCACTTTTTTTGAACAGGTACCTTATTTTCCTAGGACTGAAAATAAAGGGGAGTGTTGGGATAATTTCCAGTCTCCTAACAGTCAGGTTCCTTCTTTTTCACCTTCTTTACCTATAGCTCCTTTGTTTGTGAAGCCTCATAATTTTTTAAAACCTGATACCCCTGTTTCTAACACTACACCTCTACATACTTCACCTAATATTACTCCTATCGCTCCTCATTATTCACCTAACTCAACTTATTCAGCCCACCCACTAACGATTCTGGTATATACCAAAAAAAGAAAGCCATTCTTTTTGGACGTGTTGCAATCGACACTGCCGAGAATTGGACTTTAGTAGGGTACTGTGAGGATAAAGGAGGTAATGATGTTGAAATTTCTCCTCATTTACTTGAACTCAAATTCGCCTATTGCTAAAAGGAAAGGGGTAAGCTCAAAGTGTACAAAGCATCCTATTCAGAGATATGTTGCTTATAGCAACTGATGCCCGCTTTTAAAGCTTTTTACATTTTGTCTAGATGAAGAACAAATTCCCAAGACTATTGAAGAAGCCTTAAGAGACTCCAAGTGGAAGAAAGTGTTGAGGAGGAGATTACAAAGACTAGAAAAAATGGCACTTGGACCATAATCGATCTTCCACAAGGCAAGAAACCAAAGTGGGATGCAAATGGGTGTTTGTTATCAAATACAATTCGGATAGGAGTGCATGGTACAAAACAAGATTGGTGGCCAAGGGTTTTACAGGACCTTTGGAATAGACTATAAGGAAACTTTTGCTCGGTTGCTAAGTTGAACAATTTGAGTCCTATTGAGTTTGGTCATTAATCAGATTTGAAACTTCATCAACTTGACATTAAGAATGCATTTCTTAATGGGAAACTAGAAGAAGAAGTTTTTATGAAGATTCCTCTGGTTTAGAGTCCAAGAGAATAGGAGAAAGTTTAGTCAAACAGATCACTTTATGGGTTAAAGCAATCACCAATTTTTGGTTTGATAGGTTCACTAGAGTAATTCTGGAAAATGGATACAAGCAGTCTCTAGCAGATCATACCTTGTTTTCTAAGGTAACTCCCAAAAAAACAAAAAAGTTCTTTTGATAGTATACGTGGATGACATTATTGTGACAAGGAGATGATGAAGAAGAAATAAGCCACTTAAAATCTCTTTTGAATAAAGAATTGAGATGAAGGACCTAGGAAAGCTTAGATATTTCCTAGGCATGGAGGTGGCTAGATCAAGCAAAGGTCCAGTAATCAACCAAAGAAAGTATGTTCTTGACTTACTCACAGAGGCGGGAATGTTGGGTCAGTAAACCAACCGATACTCCTATGGACACAGCCTAAAGTTTAGCAAAGATGGGTCTAGTCCAAAAGGCGGACAAGGGACTTTTAAGAGATTAGTTGGAAAATTGGTTTATCTATCCACGACAAAACCGGATATAACCTTTCTTTGTGAATATTATCACCAACACATGACAAATCGAGACAAGAGCATATGGAAGCGACTACCAGAAACTAAAGTATCTAAAGGGTACACCAGGACATGGTTTAATATTTAAAAAGACCCTTGATAAAACAGTCAAGGTTTATTCAGACTCAAATTTGGGCAAGTGAGTTGGTGATAGAAGGTCAACAAGTGGTTCTTGTTCTTTTGTGTGGGGTAATCTTGTGACTTGGAAGAGCAAAAAAGCAAACTGTTGTATCAAGGAGTAGTGCATAATTATAAAACTGAGCTTTAGCTCTTGGAATTAATGAAGGAATCGGCTAATGAAGCTTCTAAAAGAGCTAGGCATGGTTCAAAACGAGAAGTTTGAAGTGTTTTGTGATAACCAATCTACAATTCAGATTGCCGGAAATCCAATTCAACATGGGGACCAAGCATGTTGAGATCGACAGACACTTTATTGCAAAAAGCTTACAAGTGGAGTAGCTTCTTTAACCTATGTTCCTCTGAGAGAACAACAAGTGTAGACATCCCTTTAAAGCCCCGCCAAAAGCTCTCTTTGATAAGTTCTTACGGATGGGACTATACAATGTATATTCTGACTTGAGGGAGAGTGTGAGTTATCCGAGAGAAATTTCAGTTTTTGTAAATAATGTAGTAATTATCCTACTTAAAGTTTATCTCCTAATAGATTTGAATTTTATCCTTAGTAGGACTCCTTATTGTAGTTAGAGTCTATCAACTTAGTAGATTAGAACTAGAAGTTATCTTAAGAAGGTCTTCTTAATGTACTAAAAGACCTAGAGCCTATATAAGTGTGTATCAAGAGATGTAAAAAATCATTGAGCAAAAAAGAAAAATTTCGCATTCTTTTTCTCGATTCGCTTTTTTTTCCTTTAAGTAAACTTCAATTGTTTTTTTTAACGCATTCATCAACATATTAGATTCACAATAAGAAAACAGATGTCTGAAAACACAATAAAACACGATGATCATTTGTGAAAATGTGGGAGGTGAATGGTCAAAACACTAAAAAAATATATCATTATTTTAAAACTAGATTTTATATACTAATTTGCAAATGCAGAATCATACTCAACATTGTTGTAAAAGCAGATAAATGTTTTTGGTTAATTGTAAACTATTTCTCAATCCTATATTGCAGGCAACACCAACAGAGTACAGGCATAGATTTGACCCCAAGACAACTGACAAGATCTTTTCTCTGGAAATGTTGTAGGAAGCTTGGTCTCCCATTTTCCTTATCCCAAAGTATTACACTTTCAAATTACTATAACAATCTCACAATAATAGTAAATTATCCTGACATGTACCATGATCATCTGTCATGTGTAAGGATTAAGGAACTGGCGTCTACTTTCTTTTTGACTGCACTAAGTGCCTTTCATAACCTAAAGATATGCGTGTGCACATATGATATTTGAGTGCCTCCCGTTTTCCTTAGCCCAAAACAATACACTATTTCAACTTTCTATCACAATTTCACAATAATAGATAATTGATATAATATTTACCATTATTATCTGTCACGCATCATGAACAGGCACCTACTTTCAATCTAAATTCCTAGTTCCAGCTCTGACTTCACACTTTCTACTTTTAACATGGCATCAGTATTTCATACACCTAACTTCCATCCAATTTACAGTATCCTACTTCCAACTGTTTTCACCTTTCAGGATTCAATACCAAGGTCTGCAAAAATCCTAGTTTTGTCACATCAACACCATTCCATGTCACTTGTTTACCACATTCCCTCTCCAATTCATAACACGTGGCAAACCATAAGAACTTTTTGGTCATGCTAAGGATGAAATTGGCACATAATTAGCATCGGATGCAGACGATATCATAGAAATTATTGCAGAGAAGGGGGGGGGAACATTAATTCTAGAGTGGCTACATTTGCTATTGCGAACAAAACAATCCCACGCCAAATAGGCCAATTCTACCATCTTCAAAATAACTCAGCTAAAATATCTATCTACGATCTTACTTTACCTATTCTTTTTGACACAAATTGCTAAGGAATCAACATGACCCATGTAATTGAATGACCAAATTCTCCAAGCAATAAAAGATAAGTACAAGGAAAACTTATACCTCAACACATTTGCACCTTTTGCAAACTTTATGAATCTTTCTTTACTTACACTACTTTCTGCCATTTTCAATTGATTAAAATAAATAATCAACAAAGAAGAAAGACCCGTACCAATCTCTTAGCCCCAACAAGAAATGGAAGAAAATAGCAAGACTGGGGGAGATCAGATTCCATCTTCCTCAGAACCCAATCTCTCAAATAGTCCTCCAATACCTTACAATTAGACCCCTTCTTCACTTTCTTCAAAACCTTAATTCCATTACCATTGCAGGTCACGCGTTTTTGGACCATACTCTGGTCCCACTTGCAGTTTACAGCTAGGGTTTTGAGAGTGGCGGGGTCAAAAGCATCAATACAATCGGCAGATTCAACAGGAATGAGCTCCAAGCTAGGGCAGTGAGAGAGAGATAGAGATGAAGACTGGGAAAGGTTTCCGAGGTCTGGCATTTTTCAGTAAAAAAGGAATAGTTTTAAAAATGGAAGAAAACGAAAACCCTAGATTTTTATGAGAGAAACAAGGGAGGAGAAAATTAAATTTTGGGCGGGAAAAGTAATTCAGGAAAACGAGGGAAATAACGAAATGGGAGAAAACAGTAATATTGGCAAAGGATGATGGGAAAGAAATGGATTTACGAGATTGCCAAATTAGGATTTTCGGTAAGGTTTACCCGTCAAATAGGCACTTAAATTATATTTTTTAATTAAGTGTTTAAAGTATTTTTTGGGTTAAATAAAATCTTAAAAATTTATTTTGTGTTTCATTTAAGGTTCTCTGTTAATGTCTATCATTAAAGGATACGTGTATCTCTTAAAAAAATTAAAATTATATTAAAAATAAATAAAATTACGTAATTTTTAAAAATTCTCTAAGTTTTACAGATTTAAAAAAAAAACAACTCTAAATTTTAAAATCCCTAATTCCCCAAAACCTAAATTTCGATTTGGACCAATTTTGTCGCTTATTGTCATGCCGTCGCCCACCACATCGGTCGTTGGACCATCACAACCATTTTTCCCACTATCTCGTCGCCGAAAATCTGTGTTAACGGCAGCATGTGGGGCGACAAACGACAGCATGTGAGGCGATGAACGGCATGTGGGTTGTTCGGCAATGAGAGAGTGCTTCATTCTGTCGCTGGCAACGCGACCAACTTTGGCAATAGTGGTCGGATTTGGGGACTATTTGAAAATTTTAGGATATATTTTTATTTTGTTTTATTAATTTTATTTATTTTTAATACAGTTTTTGAATTTTCAGGAGGTGGCACATGTTTTTTAATGGTGACAATTAACGGCGAACCTTAAATGGGTCACAGAGTGAAACTTTAGGACCCTATTTGGCACGAAAAATAGTTTGGGTACCTAACTGGAAAAAAAGGGCATAGTTTGGCCACCTATTTGCCTATTAAGCCTTTTTTGTAAAAAAAATATATGATGCACTGACTGTGGAAATATTTTGTTTTCACAAGCACCCTAATTTTAGGGGTTAAATATCCAATTTAATGGTTTATGTTTAGAGGTTTTAAAATTAGAGTGTGCGGTTATAATTTAAGGTTTAATGTTAGGGTATGTGATTTAGAGATTAGGGTTTAGGTTTTAGGGTAATATGGTATAGATTTAAGTTTTTACCTATAACCCCTAAATTTTAACCCTAAACTTTAAATTCAAACCACAATCCCTAAATTCTAAGCAAATAAGCCTAAACTCTAAAACTATATATCCTAGATTGAATCTCTAACCCCTAAAATTAGGGTGCGTATGGAAACAAAATGTTTCCATCGCCGATGCATGGTATAATTACCATTTTTGTATTAACACTATATTACAAATGAGGGTAATTATTTCATGTGCAAACGCTTGTGGAAAACTTTGTTTACACAAATGTCTTAATCTTAGGGTTTAAGGGCTCTATATAGGGGTTCAAATGTAATAATTTTTAATTTAGGGCTATTGACAGAATTTCGGGTTTATGTTAAGTTTTGGAATTTATAGGTTAAAACCTAAATCTCTAACCGTATCACCCTAAAACTTAAATCTAAATTCTAAACCCTATATTCTAAACCACTACACAAACTAGAATTCTAAACCCCAACTAAAACTCTAAACCTTCCAATTAAGGTGTTTGTGAAAACAAAAACAAAAAATCACCACCTGTTAATGAGATAATAATCCTACAAATAATTATCAGTTAAGTCAGTTAGATAATATATTAGATCGTTTAAGTCAGATTAAAGGTTCAATTTTAAAGTTGATAACATTGTTCTATCAAAAACATTATATTATAAAAAAAATGGATACACTTCTAAGGTAAATTGTGTTTTAGTTTTAAGAATATAAACTCGAGTTTGAAGAAAATGTTGAAATTAACCATCACGTACTTGATAATTGACTGATTATGAAACAAACATAAATGATAAAAAAAATCTAACGCTAGATTTTTAAAATTAAGGGTAAACTATATTAGTGACCACCAAACTAATTGGGGTACCTAATTTGACCACTGAACTATAGAAATCGTCAATCGGCGGTGGTCAAAATAGGTCAATTTAATAAGTTTGGTAGTCTGATTGACGATTTTGATAGTTCGATGGTCAAAATAAGTACCCAATTAATTCGGTGGTCACTGATGTAGTTTACCCTAAAATTAATAATGTTTACTTAAAATAAACTAAAACTTAAATGTTCAATAACTTCATAATTCAATTTCAATAACCATGTCATTGATAAAACCTTCCGAATATTAAACCTCCAATTAAATATATAACCTCAGCTTTGAATATTGATAAAAAAAAAACTTCAGTTTTGAATGAGATTATTTTAAAATAATAATTTGATTGATATGATTTATACTTTATCGTTCGATTCCTTTGATTCTTGTGAATAACTTTATATTCTTTTTGGTATTCCGATTATTAAAAATATGAAATCTTCATTTGCTAAACTACAAATTCAACAACATCAATTGTGGGGATTTATTTTATTAGTTAGAAAATTGAATTCGGCTCTAAAATTTTTAAAATTTTCAAATTCGATCTATTGAACCAGTGTATTTAAAAAAAAAATTACAAGTGAATTTGAATCTTTATATATATATACATAGGGGTTAAGGTCCACTTACATTGTGTAAAACTCAATAAGTTTTACACTATTTTTGGACCGTTGGATGATGAAAATAAATGGTTAAGATTATTTCCTTATCTTTTTTTTTCAAGTGATAATCTTCAAATTTTTTACTGTTAATCTTATTCATCCATTTCACTCGTCCAATGACCATGAATTAGTGTAAAACTAAATGAGTTTTACACCATGTAACTGTATCCTATCTCTCTCTCTCTATATATATACACGGGATAGAATATGTTTACATAATGTAAAAGTTTTCAGTTTTAAATGTTTTTTAAATGGGTGAAACGGATGACTGAGATTAACAATAAAACATGCGAAGATTATAACTTGAAAAAAGAGAGAAAGAGGTTAATCTCAACCATCAATTTCTCGTGATCCAAAAAATGTGTAAAACAAATTTTTACACTGTGTAAGTAGATCTTAGCCCTATATATATTTATGTATGAAAGAAAACTTTGATACACAAACTAAATTTTACACAAGTCTTTTAGTTTTAAGGATTAATAATTTATTTTAGGGTTCATATTTTAGAGTTTAAAAATTAACGCCAATGTTTAAAATTTAAGGTATAAGGTTTAAAATCTAAGGTTTAGTTTTTAAAGTTTAGGGTTAGGAATTTAAGTTTTATAGTGTTTATGCAAGCTTGTGTAAACTAAATCCTACACAACATGTGTATCAAAAAATATATATATATATATATTAAATTAATAGGGTAATTATACCATGCATTGGCGACTGAAACATTTTGTTTTCACAAGCACCCTAATTTTAAGGGTTAGAGATTTAGTTTAAATTTTATAGTTTAGGGGTTTAGGTGTATGTTCTTATAATTTAGGGATTGTAGTTTGAATTTAGAGTTTAGGGTTAGGTTTAAGATTATAAGTAAAAACTTAAAACCCTATCATATTACTCCAAAACCTAAACCATAACCTATAAAACATAAACCCTAACCACGATCTCTAAATTATAAACCCCTAAACTATAAACCTTAAATTAAATTTCTAACCCTTAAAATTAGGGCGCTTGTGGAAACAAAGTATTTTCATCGCCAGTGCATCATATATTTTCCCAAACTAATATACGGTGTGTAAATTTTGAAAATTGTACACTTGTAAGATTGACGAACAAGTGCAAATGGATTGACGACGGAAATGAACAGATTTTTAAGAAACAATATGAATTGTCCATAATTTAATTTGGAAAAATTATTAGATGAACCTATTCACCACGCCATTAGTGGTCCCTATCAATAAGTCAGTTTATCTTATTTTTTCCCAAGGTGAATCATCATCTATTTCCTACATAATTAGATAGTGGGTGAAAAGTTATTTAAGAAACTATTTTGAGATATCCGTAATTTTAAATTTTGGATCTCAGTTAATCCAACTAGGGTTAATTTAATAATTTATCATAAAACAGGGTGAAATGCCTGATATATTAACTGCAAATATAACCACGTGCTTCAAAATTGCACACGCTAGAATATCTTTTCTCGTACAACTAGGAAATCATCACCTTCTCAAAGATGCATCCACTACAAATAAGTAAACACAACACTCCCTCCAATGGAAAAACCACATGGAAAATCCCACATGTATCCACAACAAATACAGACTCGCGTTAAAAAAAGGGTTCATTTTCTTGTACGCAATCATATCGTTTAATTGCCAACAAACAATAATAACAAGCTTCAGATTAGTTTCTGCAGTATTTGCAAACGATTCAAAATGCAGCAATGCTCATCACATATATGATATTATAAAACAAGTTGCATGTAATGCATCTATGATCTCAGAAGTAGTCTAAAGTTTGCCACATTCAATAAGGTTATGATCTCTTGAATCATATGGTATTCAGCATTGAAATCATGGAACTCACTAGGTCGCAGTGCACGTCTGGTATTTCTTCGGCATCAACACAAGGACAAGAAAAAAGTAAGTTGGTTATCACTTCCCACGAAGGCTGTGCAGTGAGCCCCTGTGAAAGCCAACAACGGTTTTCTTCCACAACTTTAAAGTTCTCCTCACGCTGTTGTTCCTACATTTTGATTCAATGACATTGGTCCTTTCTTTCAGCATTTCCTCACATGGCATATTGTCCAAATAGGCATTACCATCCATTAACTCTTTGGTGGGATTTGGACCACAAAAGTGCACGAGTAATTCATCTTGGAACCATTGAGGAAAATACCAACTCAACAGGGATGCTTTAGGTTATGTGAAGATGAGCACTTAATCAGAGCAAATCTCAACTGCAACTCTCCTATCTCAGCATCAGAAAGATCCCACTTCAGCAGGAGATAAATGCTTGTACCCTTTGTGTTTTCAGTATCTTTGGATTCTCTGTTTTTGTGTTAAATAGAAAGAGAAATGAGAAACCCATCTTAAAAACATCTTCAATCCATGACTAGTTCCCTTGTTCACCAACAACCTTACCAGAAAAAAAAAATTATTTTCAAATAATTTAAAACAAAAAACAATAACAGTTCCCCATGCTCATTATCCCCGATAGTTCTTTTTCTAGATATTTTACTTCAAAAAAGCAATAACAAACTATCAGATGTCACTGAAACAAACATTTTACAATTTCCAATAACTACTTCGGTTCAGTGTTCTGAATATGAAATCTGAGCTTCAGAGTCTCTGCACACTGAATCCCAGACTATAAATAAGTGAAAACAAATGCTAAACTTCCACATGAAAAGGTCGTTAATTAGTTCGTGAAACTTATTGAAATACCTCAACTGCAGCCATGGAAGAACAGACCTATTTGCTGAACCAAGTGCAACAGTCATGATGAAAGTCGACACCTCCTCTTATGCATCTAAAATCAATTCCAAACATTTAGTTCAGCAATGCCTTAGGTACCCTGCCACCTTCAAGCATTATATTGATCCTAATTATAAAAGAAATGCCTTTTACCTGGCTTCATAAAAGGAAGGGTTCGCTTGTGCCTTAAACTAAGGAATACATACAATACATATATAAATGTATATATCCTGTTCATTACTTACTACCGATGAATCGATAAAAAAAGAGAAACAAGATGCTTAAATTGGTGTGACACTATCTTATCTGTGCAAATACAAGGTTTATGAAAGAAATCAGTACCTGAAAAGCTAGTTATGACAAAAAGTTGATCTCCATTGGTGCAAAACTAAATGATATCAACAAGAAAATAGCTAAGAACATAAGTCTAATCTGTTTCCATAAAGGTCTAAGTTATACCCCTTTGGCCCTTTTCGTATCATCGAATATTTGGACATCCTTTCTAATGCCGTTCATCGTCATTTCACTAATAGAACAAACAATACCTCCTAAAAGTGTAAAACCAATCATTTCAAATATCCTAAACGTGCTTGCAATGCTGAATTGGCACAAGCAATAAGGTGACTCAAAATGCAGCGAGGTTAATTTGTCACAAATGCAACAAAGGCTCGAAATTTGGGTGATTCGTGTACTCAGCCATAATAACAATAGAAGGAAGCTAAATTTGTTGTCTTTAAATGAATTTAAAATGTGATCGAAGAACCAAATTATGGGTTGATTATTATTTGCAATTTCCATAAAATATTGATTGAATTCAAAGAAAACTTACAATTAATCAGAAACATGAGCGCCCTGTGACAAAAACAGAAAGAATAACAGCGGCATCGCACAAGAATTTCAAATGAATGATGTATCGGAAACTAAGTCGAATGAGGATTGCATTCTCCGGAGTGAAAATGATTCTTCTCAATCAAAGTTCTAAGCATATCATATGTGAAGGTTGGGTCATTGGGGTCGCTGGGTTTAGAATCATCAGCTGATTCCAAAGTACGGGGTCGCGCGCAACAAAACCCACCGCAAAAGCCATCACCGGAAACAACCGTTTTACCCGAAGAAGAAGAAGAAGGCAGGTTTGCTCTGGTTTTTGTTCGTTTCTTCCTCCTAAACTTTGTAAACGGAAACAGGAGAACCTGCTTTAACTTTACCCCCATGAAATCCTTTTTACACGCACGACCATCAAAATCGATTCTCCGACAGTTGGACACCGATCACGGTCGTCATCGTCGCCAACTCCGGCACTTTAGGAAGAGAGATCAAAGCCGGTGGTCTAACAGGGAAAAAAGAGAGAAACCGAAATATGCAACATTCGTGGAGGCCAAATGGCCTTACGATGAAAAAAATAATAATAAAATTCTAAAAAAAAAGAACCAAAAAGTGGATTGAATTTGTAATTCAGAGGAAAAACCTGAGATCCCGTAAACAGAATTTTGAACTTTCGAAAGCGAAAGGAATGGGTTCCCTCACCAGACACTGTTTTGTCAGTGGGGTTTGCTCGTCTAACGGTGCGTGGTTCCGAAAGAGAGTCACCACAAATTAAAAGTCTTTCAGAGTTTTAATGGAATAAACGAAGGACATAAAGTAAAAAAATTATTCATCAATTAACTATAAACAACTTAAAATAATTTAACAGAATAAAACGTTAGTGAAAAAAATAATTTTATTTTTTGACTGATGTGGTATTTTTTCAAGTCTATTATTTTTATATGACAATGTCATGTCAGCATGCATTGTCATGTAAGTTTGTCACATTATTTTAAGACATTTACAATTAGTTAATTAATAGTTTTCATCTGCATATGAGCCATTTTGAATTGAAATGAAACGTTAACGTTGAAGTGCTTCAAAAAATACGGGGTCAAAATAACTAGTTAGCCGAACGTTAAAGACATTTTTCGACGTTATGCATAAATGAAACTATAGATGAATATTTGATTGAGTTAAATTAAAAAATATATTGATTTAATTAAATTGATTAATTCTATTTTATAACTCGAACCTTTATTTAAATTTATGAAGTTAGAGTAGAACTGTTTGAATTTTTTTGAATGAAAAGGAAGTACAACTCAGGTACTAATGTCGACTAGGCCTGTTGTATGGGGGCCAATAACATCACAATCAAGCAGAGGCTGGATAGACATAGGGGCAACGTTAAGAATCGAGAGTTGATAGCGATGTGTCGAGGCGAGCTTTGAGATACCGTCGGCCATCATATTACATTCACATAGGATCCAAAAAAATTCAGTGAACCAAGCATGACCGCGAAGCAAAGAAATAGCCCGAACAAAAGGAAAATGACAATAGGAGGCAGAGTCATCAAGAATGAGCTTGATAGCTTGGCCACAATCGGATTGAACCTGTAGACACTTAGCACCGAGTTTGTGTGCAACTTGTAGACCAATAAGAATGCTCCATAGTTTCCGCTTGCAAAAGGGTAATCACACAAATACACTTGTAATAACAAGCAACCCATTCACTCACGGGACCCCGAATAACACCGCCAATGGAACTATAGCCAGAAATCAAAGAGACGGTAGCATTAGTGTTATGACAAAACCATCCATATGGGGGAGGATGCCAAGAGACAGCCATAGAGCTGGGAGAGATCGGGTGAGTCAAAGGCACAACCATGCTATGGAAATGTGAAGCCCATGTTTTGCTTACACGATACACATCTGTTAAAGGCATGCAAACATTTGTGAAAATTAGGCCATTACGTCTTTTCCATACATGCCACAAGAAGGAGGGGAAAAGCAGCGACATGGTGCGTCGGTAGCCATCATAGAGGGGAAGGGCTGATATTTTCCATAATCCAAGTTTCAAGCGTCACGACAAAAGAAAGCTGCATGGTTGTCATGTAGAATAAGACTTATCCAAAAGGATCTAACGGGGGTTAGTCCCGAAAAATGTGAATGATAGTTTCACGACAACAACCACAGCTAGGACATGATGAGTCGGAGGTGAGGTCACGTCTTGCATGCTCATCATTTGTAAGGAGCCGATCCTTAAGGGCCAACCAAAGAAAGACTCTGGTGAGTTGTTGTACAGGCAGCGACCAAATTGAGGACCATTTAGGATCTGAGGCGTTCCAAGTAGATTCCACAAGAAGCGATGCGTCGATGCTGTGCTAAAATCCCTTGACGGGGTCTTTTTCCAGGCCATAGAATCAGGAAAAGAGTTGAAACTCGGTGAGAAAACCCCTACAATGTGAGGAATAACAGCATAATGAACAAGGTCAAAAAGGCGAGTCACATCCTAGTGCCCATCTTGCCTTACTAGATCGCCAAAACAATTTGAAGGTGGTGGTGCGAATTGATTTTTTAGCCAGGGGCGAACCTGACCAATGGACGGCACTCAAGTATTATTCCATAGGTTAACCGCGGATCCGTTTCCAACAAGCCAATAAAAACTTTCCCTGGTAAAGTCCCAAGCTTGTGAAATGCTACACCAAAGGGGAGGACAGTTTGGTCGGGCAATGGATAGCGGACAATGAGTGAGCACCCTATACTTTTACCGAAAAGCTTGCATCCAAAGGTCACCAAACCGGCTAACTAGAGCAAAAGCAAGCTTATGCATAAAAACTTTATTACGGTCAGTTGAACGAGATAAACCTAATCCTCTACACTTGTTGACTGATAGACTCCCAATTAACCAAAGATACCTTGAAAGAGAAGATAGTGAACCCCCAAATGAAACTACGAATCATCTTATCATTTCGGAACAAACCCTTATGGGAAATTTCATTGTCTGCGTGAAAAATGTAAGAATAGCAGCAAGGACAACTTCGCGATGGTGATACGACCTGCCAAGGAAAGGGTTTTAGCCTCCCACCCGTTAAACTTAGATCGCATTTGCTCCAGTATGAAATCAAAGTCAGCACAACAACTATGATGGTGGAGAACATGAGCTCCCAAATAAGTGCCAAGGTCCGGCGACTTGTGGTAACCAAAGGCCAAGCAGATTGACTCCCACAGTTCAGGATTCGTGTTGGGAGAGGAGTAAACATGAGTTTTCCTAGGATTAACCTTGTGCCCCGAGTGATGACCAAAACAAGAAAGAATGTCTAAAATAACTTTGGCTTGATCAACATCCACCTTCACATATAAAATAAGGTCGTCGGCGAAGAAGATATGAGAGAAAGACCATTACGAGTCACGTGGAACGGAATCCAAGACCCAGAGTTAACAGCTAAATGAATAGCTTGTCGAAGGCGTTCCATCGAAAAGATAAAAAGATAAGGGGAGTAGGGATCACCTTGACGAACCCCCTGCTCAGGTCGAAAAGCAGGCGATAGCTGACCATTCCACTGAATCTGAACAGAAAAGGAAGAAACACAATGCATGATGATATAGATAATAGAACGTGAAAAACCAACATCAATAAGGGTGTCATGAATGAAATCCCAACGCACACGGTCAAATGTCTTTTCCAGGTAAACTTTGATGGCCATCCATCCTTGTTTCGTCGTTTTCGCTTGCACGGAATGGACAATCTCTTGGTTCAAATTAATATTTTTAGTAATAGACCTGCCTACAATAAAGCTAGTTTGGGTTAGATGCACAAGCATGGGCATGACTTTCTTGAAACGCCGCATAATAATTTTCGTCAGTAGTTTGTAGATAACTGAGCATAGACTGGTAGGTCAGAAATCCGTAAAACATTGTGGAACATCGAGCTTGGGAATAAGAACAACATTAATGCGGTGGAGCGAAGGTTCAAGGTTACCTTTTCGAAAAACATCTTGGATAACACGACAGACATCAGAACCAACAATTGACCATTGTTTCTGAAAAAACTTCGCATGTAAACCGTTAGGACCCGGAGCCTTTAGATGAGCCGTGGCAGAAAGAGCGTCTTTGATTTCATCACAAGATGGAATGGCCGAAAGAGAGTCCATCACATGCGGTTCCATGGTAGGGAAGTGTCCAGCAAAATGGTGGAGAAGAACATTAATTGTAAGAACTGGAAATGATGGAGAAGAACATCCACGAAGACAGTGCCGCGCCAGCACAACCAAAAACCCCCCAAAAACCAGAAGCTTCAATACGATGAAAATACGAAAAACCAAATAAACCAATAACAGGATCTGCACGAGGACCACTGATATGCAGCTCAAAAATGCCAAACAGGTCAGGAGTGTAATCCCTGAGAAATTGCTTAGCGGTAGTGAGAAACTTAGGATACCCACATCCTTGGGAATTCCAACAAATAAATTTGAGATTAAATATAAACAAAAGAGGTTAAAACCATTACTGAGCCTTGGAAGATGACTCTTTGGAGGCGTTCACTGTATTTGCCAATGAGAGCCTAGCCGTACTTGCATCATTATCATTCTGCTGAGTCACAACACCACCTTTGGATAAAGAAACATCATGTAGCACAAACTAGTCAGGGGGTTCACGTGGCCCATCTTTGGGTGTCACACAAGTCGATGGCAAGAGGTGATGTTTGGATTATCATTTTCTGAGACCACCACCGATGTATGCTTGCTATTGTCAATAGATGGCCGACTAAAAAGAGCGAAACGAGCCGAGCTCAAAGACGATGTACGATGATGGGGGCAGATGAGGACTTAGAGGAGGAAACAACGCCATGATGTTGGAGCGCAAGAGGTTTGCGCAGTGGAATCAGGCCACGTGACTTAGCAGGATGAGTGTCAGTAGAAGTTTTAGCTTTACCATTTGAAATGTCTGCAGGGGTGTCGGAGGATGCCTTTGTTTTGCCTCGCCCAATGCTTGAAGGGCAAGAATCAGAAGATGACTTGGCAAGGGGACTTTCAGTGTGACCACTTGACTTGGCAAGGCAAAGAACATAATGAAGAACGACACATGGCTGTTGCACGGTGACTCTAGGGCTGCGGGGGAAGTAGGCAGATCTTCCTTAAAGATTGGATTAAACCTGGACTCATTAACAACAAAATTAGAACTGGCAGGTTTGGGTTTAGAGTCCGTACGTGGGGAGCGATGTTGACGCTTCTCAACCATCATCCAAGGGCCAAAAAAGATCAACGGAGGCTGATGCAGTAGGAGTAACGGGAGCAGCTACCGGCTGAGGAGCAATCTCGCCAAGGGGATTAGCAACAGATGGGCAAATGTCTTGAACATGCCCATATTTCCCGTGGGGAGAGATTCATATTTGACGACCTATAGTCTACCATTAATAAGCAACTCTGAGACAATGGGCTTTTTAAGATCAAGGCTGATAGCCATGCGAGCGAAATAACCATAATGGCCACATTCAGTCTGGTAGTTTAATTTAACAACCGGGCCAATAGATTCACCAATTATCGTAATCATGCTCTTTTTGTACAGGGTGACTACCAACCCAAGTTGACGGACCCAAGCGATAACCCGACTAGGGTTGGGCTAGGATGAGGAAAAGTCAACCGTCTACGGCCCCACGACAAGGTAATGGCCTAAAAGAACCCAAGGACCACCCGAAACCACTTTCAAGAAATCAGAGCGTGTCCTGAAGGTGACCAAAAAATAGTTATTTTCAATGTCTATTTAATGAAAAGCTTCCGCAAGCTTCCAGAGATCATATAGACGAGTGCGAAGGGTATTGTAGCCGATCCATTGCTCAATGAGTTTGATTGCCACAGTGTGAGTAATACTCTTGATCGCAATATCTTTGACTTTGTCCGAGAAGTCAATGGAGATCACAACATCAATTGTGGCACGAGTAACATCCCCATCAATAAGATCTATATCTTCTTCATCCAGAATTTCTTTCGCTATGGCACTCTATTGTTTGTCATCACTCATCAGGGTGTTGTTGTACGAGATCGGAGCCGGGGTAAGGGGATAACTGATTTACCAAATTGGGGATCAGAATTAGATTGCAATAGAACAACACACGTAAAAGGCTCTACAGGAAGGATAGACGAGGGCAAAAGGTCAGATCGCGTCTCTAAAAGAGAGATATCCGTGTCATCTGAGGTGGGATCAATCGGGTCATTCTTACGACCCGGATCAGGTGGCTCATGGTTATGCGCACCGGCTATCGAATCAGAGGAGGGGGCAGGGAATTCGCTCACGGTTTTTTTTGTTCGAGGTAGGTTCATGCTTGAATTTTTTGAACATAATTTATGTTTGAATTTAATTATTAATATTTGTAGTAAACTTTAATTGTAAAAAAATGTTTGATATATATTTTTTTAAGTGCTTAAAGTTCAGTAAAAAAGTGTACAAAGAGATTTCATAATTACCCCAAGCTCAACCGTTAAATAGGTGCCCAAACTATGTCATTTTTTTCAGTTAGGTGTCCAAATTATTTTCGGGCCAAATATATGCCTAAAGTTTTATTCATTGACTCATTTAAGTTTTTTCGTTGATTTCCACTGTTAAATGACACATGTCATCTACTAAAAATTCTAAAATTATATTAAAAATAAATAAAATTACTTAATTTTAAAAAATTCTCTAAATTTTCAGATTTCACAAACACAACCCCAAATTCCAAAATCCCTAACTCCCCAAAACCTAAATTCCGATTTGGGCTGATTCCGTCGCCGATTGCTACGCCTCCCCCACCTCATCAGTCACTAGATCAGCACAACCATTTCTCTCACCACTCCGTCGCCAAAAATCGACTGACGTTGTACAAATTACCGAAAATGTCAAATGATTCTTTCGAACGATTCGTGACGAACGATGACAGGAGGGGCGACGAACTGCACGTGGGTTCTTCGGTGAGGGGAAGACACATTACTCCGTCGTTGGAAATGCGGCCAATGCCGGCGGAAATGGTCAGGTTTAGGAGATTTAGAGATTTTGGGACTATTTTGGTAATATTTTAAAATTTTAGGATATATTTTTATTTTATTTTATTAATTTTATTTATTTTAAATATAATTTTTGAATTTTCAAGAAGTGATACGCATTTTTTAATGGTGAAAATTAACAAAAATTTTTTAAATAGATCACAAAATAAAATATTAGACATCTACTTAATCTAAAAAATAATTTAAGCACCAACGTAAAAAAAAAAAAAAAAAAAAATTAGGCGCCTATTTGCCTAGTAAGCCTTGCCCCACCATGAAACCATTCCAAGTTTCCAACATAAACCTCATTTATAATTAGCCGCCCATTTCGACATAAACCCTACCTCGAAAGCAAAGTTATGGAAGAAGACGGCACCAAAGCGGCGGAGCTATTCAGCCGAGGCTACTCTTTCACCTACGACGACGTTATCTTTCACCCTCACTACATCGACTTCCCCGCCGATGCCGTCTCTTTGTCCACCCACCTATCCCGCAATATCCGTCTCTCTATCCCTTGCGTCGCCTCCCCTATGGACACCGTCTCCGAAGCTCACATGGCTGCCCTCGGGGGTATCGCCATTGTTCACTCCAACTGTACTCCTTCCCAACAAGCTTCCATCATCCGTGCTGCTAATTCTCTTCGCGTTCCTACCACTCCCACAGTTTCCTTTGTCTCTCCTACAGATGCTCTTCCCGCTTCGTATGGACGATATGTTTTTATTACCGAATCAGGTAATTTTCAAACCACTTACCATCCTTGCTGCCGGGTTAATCATTTTATGATTTTTTTTTACATTTGCATTTTCTTAAACAGGTGGTCTACCATCCAAGCTGTTGGGTTATCTCTCGTCATCTGATTGTGACAACCTGAGAGATAAGCCAGTGAAAATCTTTGATCACAAGCGGGATTGTATGACTGTGGAGTATGTTCCTTGGAATTATGATTTGGGACAGATTGAGCAGATTTTAGAGGAAAAGAAATGTGATTTCGTGGCGGTGGAGAGGGATGGCGAGGTTGTCAACGTGGTGGTGAAAGAGGATGTGTGGAGGCTAAAGGGGTACCCGAAATAGGGACGGGGATGGTCGGGGCTGACGGAGAATGGATGGTGGGTGCAGCAATAGGGACGAGAGAGTCGGATAAGGAGAGGTTGGAGCACTTGGTGAAGGCAGGTGCCAATGTGATTGTTTTGGACAGCTCTCAGGGTAATTCTATATATCAGATTGAGATGATCAAGTTCATAAAGAAGACATATCCTCAATTGGATGTGATTGGTGGGAATGTGGTGACTATGGCTCAAGCACATAATTTGATTCAGGCTGGTGTAGATGGATTAAGAGTCGGGATGGGGTCCGGATCCATTTGCACCACACAAGAGGTTTGTGCCTGTTGGACGAGGACAGGTAAAAACAGAATTTTTATTTCATTCGTTTACTTCGATAACTTTGCACAAGTTTTGTTCTTTGAATGGTCTATGGTTTTCAGGTTTATGTTGTAGTTAGTTTCAAGTCTGCGAAACATTGGAAATATATTAGGTGCTTGTAGTGCATATAACTACATCTGTTATCTATTTCAGAATATAATTCCATTTGAAAACATTGAAAAACCAATTGAAAATATCATTTTATTATGCTATTTCTTTCATTATATGTTACAAATTTACTTTCTTTGGTTCCGGTACCTCTCAGGCAGCCCTTTATAAGGTGTCATCTATTGCGGCACAGCACGGCGTGCCTGTCATTGCTGATGGTGGCATTTCAAACTCTGGACATATTGTCAAGGCTTTGACTTTGGGGGCATCTACTGTGATGATGGGAAGTTTTTTAGCTGGAAGCATTGAGGCTCCTGGAGCTTACGAGTACAAGGTACGACACTGCCTTTTGTTTTTGTAGCTTTACACACTATCATATTGATTATGCCGACCACCCAACAGCAGTTAGTTGAGTCCCATATCCGAGTCTTATCTAATAACAAAAGTTTTCTACTTGAATCTTAGTCTGTATGTAATTTCTGGGATTTGTCTGTAATACAATCAGAAAGAAACATACATGAGCACTTTGCATTTTATTATATGAATTCTTTTGTGTAAACACTCATGTTTTGTTTTATTAGAATGGTCAACGTGTCAAAAAATATCGCGGCATGGGCTCCCTAGAAGCAATGACCAAGGGGAGTGATCAAAGATATTTAGGTGATACTGCTAAGTTGAAGATTGCGCAAGGGGTTGTTGGAGCAGTTGCAGATAAGGGCTCTGTGCTAAAATTTATACCTTACACAATGCAAGCAGCTAAGCAAGGATTCCAAGATCACGGTGCTTCCTCTTTAGCATCTGCACATATGAACTCTTAAGATATGGCACACTGAGGCTCGAGGTATGATTCAT
This sequence comes from Hibiscus mutabilis, assembly GCA_019671005.1. Taxonomy (NCBI): domain Eukaryota; kingdom Viridiplantae; phylum Streptophyta; class Magnoliopsida; order Malvales; family Malvaceae; genus Hibiscus; species Hibiscus mutabilis. The sequence continues at coordinate 83,778,639 of CM033715.1, forward strand.
CGACTTGTATTGTCATTCTAGTTTGGTTATAAGCATAAGTTGAAATCTGGAGAAGTTTCTTGGCCTATCAATGATTATATCCTTGGAATGTGGATCATATGTTTTTTTTCTTTCTTCGGCTTCTAATTGATTTTTGTGGCGTTCGAAACTGGAACAGGTTCGGACTGGTGCCGCACAAGCTGAAGGTGGAATACATGGTCTGGTTTCCTATGAAAAAAAATCATTTTGAAATTTTCCATGATTGTTGCCGTTGTTAGGGGGCATTCAGGTTTCCTAAGAAAAAATTGCTTTGAGTTGGAGAATATTTAGTTATTTACATCTAACCTTCAGAAAAAAGAAACCTGGTGGATCTGTTTTCTAATTTTGTTTGGGTGGGTTGTTTATATTTTAACTTTTTAATAGAAATGCTTTGAGTTAATTTTAATAATATTAAAAAAATTAATAATAAAATTCCCTAATAATAATTAAGAGAGATATTTTGATACACAAACTATATAAATAAATTTACACAATTTTATATAAAATTTAATTTTTTAACCCTAATTTCTTGAATTTTGAATTTTAAAATGTACGAATTAACTTTTTTAATTTTAAAATAAACCTCTAAACTTAACGAATGTAAACTTGTCTATCAATTTTTTTCAAATGTACAAATTGTCTTTTTATTATTTTTGAAAACATGGAAACCATGATTTTAGTGAAATCTTTTCTTTCATTCCCTTCACCAAAAACATTAAAGTTTTGACATAAAAAATGGTGATCGTAGGATAAATTTTAAGTAAATATTTGAAGTTTGAAGATTTTTTATTAAATAAGGAAATTATAATTTAAAGATAAGTGTCAAGATTTGAATTTATACAAAATAACGATAATATGAGAATTTTTTGTCATTTAGTCAATTAATAGATTTCAACTTCAAAATGTTTTTAAATTAAAGTATTATTTTAATAAGGTGTTTTCAATGTTTTTGGTTATATTTTTTAATAGTGTTTTTGGTTAATTTTATTATTAAGTGTCGGTTTTGATTTGATAAAATAAAAAAATTACGTGTTCATATTAATATAAAATTGTATCTAATTTTTTTTAAAAAAATTATAGGCTTTTTTTAATTACAAATTTATAGGTTTTTATCTGAACAACATACTGTTTATTTAATTTTGAAAATATTATTATAAATCTATATATTATAATCATATTTAAATAAAAATATTTTTATTTAATAAACAACCTTTCAAATAAAATCGAACAAATTCAGAATAAATTTTATCTTATTTTAACCAAATCCAAATGAAATCAGGTAATCATACTGTAATTTTAAGAAGTTACAGTGAAGAACTAAGGGCAAAGTTGTCAGTCAAAGCCAACGAAATCCAAAACCAACAGCAAAACAATAGTGATGTAATTTCCGATTCACGAAAAAAAATGTTAAATAATAGGTTGGTGATCCAAAAAGATAAAAAAAAGAAATTGTTAATTCCACCACATGCACCAAACTATAATTCTTATTTAATTAGGGTTTTATACTTCTAAATATTTTAATTTTACTTTCAAATTGTGACACTCGTTTTAAATTAGTCTATAAATTTTTAATGTTTTAGTTTCATTCTCAAACTATAACTCTCATTCTAAATTGATTATTAAACTTTTGAACATTTCGATTTTATTCTCAAATTATCGTTTACGTTATATCACATTTTTATATAATACATTCTAAAATCCGGGGACTGATTTAGAACGAGTCTTTGAGGATAGAATTAGAACAAAAAAAAATTTAGGGATCAATTTAGAATACATGTTATAGTTTAAGAATGAAATTAGAATGTTAAAAAAATACAAGGACCAATTTGAAACTAACTCATAGTTTGAGGATCTATAATGCAATTAATTCCAAAAAAGAGAGGGGAAAAACTCTAAAAGAAGGGTTTGTTTGAGTCTCTAGTACCGTCCTCACATACATTCTCTTCTCTTCCTTGCTTTCCCGGAGAAGAGAGAGAAACTCTCACTTTCAATCTCTCTACACACCAAATCCTTTTTTTTTCTTTCAATTTCTATCCTTGTCTTTACATAAAAATCCCCCCTTTTCGCCCTTACTTTTTTTCTCATATATTCTGATTCATCGTTTTTACATATCGCTGAGTTTATTTCTTCTTTTGGTTTTGATCGGGCGGCGGAGATTGAATCTCGCGTGATAAGATCTCGGTATGCAGCAAGGTGATCAGACGGTGTTGAGCTTGAGACCTGGTGGTGGTCGAGGGAACAGACTTCTTGGTGGCCCTTCATCATCATCGTCGTCGTCTTCTTCTTCTTCATTAGCATTCGGTTCCTTTTCTTCTGATCTTCCTGCCTTTCGTCCCCATGGCGGTGCTGCTCCTTCGTTTTCTATTAAGGTTCAATATTTTTGTCCCTTCTCTTTTAGACCTGCAACTCATTTTTTCTGGATCTAGCCCTTTTGATTTATTATTGGGATCCTTGTTTAGACGCTCTGCTGTTAAATTAAGATTTTTTAATAAAAATATCAGTGCTGCAGATTGAATCTTTAGCATTGTTGATTCTACTGATCATCTCTGAAATAAATATTGCTTTTTTTCATCCGAAAGGCTCAAAATTCTACCTGTTGTCTTTCCTATTGTAATGAAGGAAAATAGAGTTAGGTATTGCATCAGAACTTCAAAAAGGAAGAGTGTGAATGTTTACCGAATAAAGAATAGGCAGTTTTACATATTACAGTATATCTTTAAAAAAGAAGAATGTAATCAGCTTTGTCATAATTCTTTGGGGGGGCGGGTACACTTTTTATGTGCACTTGCCGTAAACATGGACAAAGAAAAATATGTAGGTTTTAGGTGGGTATTCTATGAGTTTCTGATCATCCACAAAGGACCTACAAAGAAACATTAAGGATCTTAAATAGTTTTAAACAAGTGGAGGGGTTCCATTGATAACAAATCACATAATTTGTCTTTTTTTTTTTTTGAAAATTACATAATTTGTCTTAATTGTGAGTCATATGGATGATATTTAGTTAACTGGTTTGTTATGGACCAGTTGAGGAATTTACATCTACACGTGTATATATATCACCTTACCCAGTGCAACTATATACACTATCAACACTTGTAAACTCTCTGTTGGTTTAATCGATTGTCACTGTCTGTTTTAAGTATAAATAGAAAGTTAACAGTACGTTGTTAAGGGTATGCTTAAAAGGACACATGACAATCAGTTAAACACTCTTATGGAGACTCTAAACTCTACTTCTCATGTGTAAGGTAATAATTTACAGTTAAATATATTCCACACATTTACATTTTGATCTTCCTAATTGAGAAAGAAGAATAGTTTAATTTTTTTAAGTATATAGGCTTTTAACTAAGTCTTATTGAGGAATGTAGAGTGCAAAAGGTTGGGTCTTGTGATAACATCCTTATGATACAAAACCTTTAGCTTTCAACTATGTGATTCCCTATTCTTTGGTTGTTACTTAAGATTTGTTTAGTTTATGCTTTTGTTTATGTTAGATAAGTTAAACTTTTTTATAACCATGTTAGGAATATGCCTAATAATTTGCATTTTCTGTTGCATGGCTTATTCTTTAGATTGTTGATCTAATGTCAACATGCTGCATATTGAAATATTTTTGGGTTGTAGAATCTAAACTTATGCATTTCCTTACTGTTGTAGGCTGGAGATTCACGATTTGAGGGTCGTGAACGCGTGCGGTATGCTAGAGACCAGCTTCTACAGCTGAGGGAGGTAATTGTACAAAATTTTTGCTTAGTTGTGTATTTCATCTCTGCATCAGAAAACTATTATTGCATTTTGCTTCCAAAACAATCCAGAAAAGAGTAAATCTATGTTTTTTATTTGCATGCAAGTTGTTCAATGTTGTTAACATTCTGTTTCAATTAATTTGTGTCAATCATGCAAACAAGTAGTTCAACGTCCATACTTTATTTCATATTTATTGGTTGAAATCAAACAATGGCACTTTGATTATTGTTTGATTCTATATCTGATTGTGCTTCTTTGCTTCTCTTTAGGCTGTAGAAGTTGCTGAAGAGATTCTTAAAATCAAACGAGATATTGAAGTGGAAATCTTTGGTGAAGATCAAAACTGGGTTCGTGGAGAAAGCATTGTACACTCTAACTGTTTTTTTTAATATCTTAGTAGGAATTAGCTGCTTTGGTGAAGTTAATGTATTTTCAAATAATTTGTCTAGCAGTCATCCTTTGTTAACACTTGTTGCCGCATTCTCTGTACTTTTGATAGCCACCAAATTATAGTCAGAAGCGTTACTCTGAGCCTGACAACCGTGATTGGTTAAGCCGTTCAACAAAGGTACCTCCTGCTGGAGAGGAGAGGTCCTGGGATTCTCGAAATAGAGATCTGGGAAATCGATTTGACTCCAGACAGCCAGAAGCTAATAAATTTAATCGCCAAGATCAATCCAACTCTCAGTTCTCAAGGGCACAAATCTCTTCTAACCAAGGGGTAACATAAAAATATTCAAACTCTTTTTGTCTATTTAAGGTTTCTTGTGTTTTGACCATTTATTTTCTGTGTTGAGTTGCTGGGTGAGTATTTGAAGCATCATGCAACATATTCCGCAGTCAATAGAACTCCTAGAGATGAACTTTGATTAGGCATTAATGCTTTAATCTGTAGTTCCACTTCACTTAGGGTCTTAACCTATATGTACATATATCAATCAGAGAGCAATAATTCAATAAGTTGCATATGTAATGATTTCTCTGGATCTTCTTTAAATTTGTTTGATATATAGTGATGAATTGTTCAACAGTGTATGTAACCTTTCATTTAGGATTGCCTTTTTGTTTATTCATCTGCTCATCTGGCTTCCTATTTATCCCTGCAGCAAGCAGATGCCATTTGGCTTTGGCATTAACATTGGGTTTCCTTTGTTGTTCACAGGGAGGACCTACTCCAGCTTTGGTCAAGGCTGAGGTGCCATGGTCGGCTAGAAGGGGGAATCTTTCTGAGAAAGACCGTGTTCTAAAGTCTGTTAAAGGGTAAATATATTAGATTTATGTTTCTTGCATCATATACGTGTCTCTGATATTTATCAACAAACAGTAAAATCAGTTTTTTTCTATGATATTTTGGTTTCTAGTTGATGTTAGTCAGGATTGGTTTTAGATTAGAACATGGAAATTTATCCATGACTTTTTTTTTATGGTTGGTACTGAACTATTGGTTTGGTTTCATTTTTTCATGATGACAAAATTTAATGGTGGTAAAAGATGATAGGAAGATGGCAACTTGCTAAGTTTTTTCATTGTTTTTGTGTGCAGGAATCAATCTTTCCTTGGTTTTTCTGTGCAGGATATTGAACAAGCTGACTCCAGAGAAGTATGATCTTCTAAAAGGCCAACTTATTGATTCTGGTATCACATCAGCAGATATTTTGAAGGTGATTCTTTCTTTTTTTCTTAATATTACCAGACCCTTTTTCTGTACACATTTTTCATGTGTAACATGTATATATCCACACACATCTACATTTCATATATGTTGTGTTCTTTTATAGTTACTGCAGGTTGTAAGAAGAAATCACTGATGGTATCTATGCTGTCTTTACAGGGGGTTATTTCTCTAATATTTGAGAAGGCTGTGCTGGAACCCACGTTTTGTCCTATGTATGCTCTCTTATGTTCTGATCTTAATGATAAGCTTCCCTCATTCCCATCCGATGAACCTGGTGGAAAAGATATCACATTTAAGCGAGTCCTCCTGAATAACTGCCAGGAGGCATTTGAGGGATCTGACAAGCTCAGGGAAGAATTGCAGTTGATGACTGCCCCTGATCAAGAGATGGAACGTAGGGATAAAGAAAGGATGGTCAAGCTCCACACTCTAGGAAATATTCGTTTAATTGGTGAGCTTCTGAAGCAAAAAATGGTACCTGAGAAGATAGTCCATCACATTGTGCAGGTTATTGCCAAGACCTTTTTCTCATCAATGGAAATTGGAATTTTAGCAATTTACGCAGAATCATTTTCTTCCCTTTTCTGTCAAACAGGAACTTTTGGGCCCTGACAATAGAGCTTGCCCTGCAGAGGAGAATGTTGAAGCCATTTGTCAGTTCTTCAACACTATTGGTAAGCAGCTTGATGAGAGCCCCAAATCACGGCGCATAAATGATACGTACTTCAGCAGATTGAAGGAATTGACATCTAATCCTCAGCTTGCTCCAAGATTGAGATTTATGGTTCGTGATGTTCTTGATCTTCGGGCAAATAAATGGGTACCCAGACGAGAGGAGGTAACTCATAAATTCCATCAAATTTTCTGGGTTAGATTATATAGATGTTGGCAATGGCATGTCCATGCCAGTGGCTTTAATATTGACAGTTCTTTATTTTGGTATGGATTGCTGCAGGTGAAAGCCAAAACAATTACTGAAATCCATTCCGAGGCTGAAAAGAATCTTGGGCTGCGCCCAGGTGCTACTGCAAGTATTAGAAATAGTCGTGTTGTTTCTGCTGGTCCTACGAGTCCTGGTCCTGGGGGTTTTCCTATCACACGCCCTGGTACTGGAGGTCTGATGCCTGGAATGCCGGGAACTCGTAGAATGCCTGGTATGCCTGGAATGGACAGTGATAATTGGGAAGTTCCTAGGATCCGGTCAATGCCAAGGGGTGATGCACAAGGTATGCTGCCTGGAGGGCGTGTCCCGCCACCGTCATCCCATAAGGCTTCAATGAATCCAAGGCTGTTGCCTCAAGGTAGTGGTGACCTAATGAATGGCAGGACAAGCTCCCTATTGCAGGGAAGTCCAACCCCTCCTGCTCGGCAATCCAATGCTACTTGGGGTGCTGAGCCTATGGCACAACCTTCTGTTTCTGGCAAACCTGTGCCCGTGGCTGCTGCTGTGTCACCAATTGGGGAGAAACCTCTAGTTCCAGCTTCAAAACTAAGTTCAGATGACCTTCAGAGAAAAACACGGGCACTGTTGGAGGAATATTTCAATGTTAGGCTGCTTGATGAAGCTTTGCTGTGTGTGGAAGAACTAAAATCTCCATCGTACCACCCTGAGGTTGTGAAAGAAACGATTTCCATTGCCTTGGACAAAAGCCCACCCGTGTTGAGCCAGTTTTGAAACTTCTCGAACACATGTTGACTAAGAAAGTGTTTACCCCTAGAGACATAGGGACTGGATGCCTCCTCTATGGTGCCTTGTTGGATGATGTTGCCATCGACTTACCAAAAGCACCAAACAATTTTGGAGAAATAGTTGGGAGACTTGTTTTGGCTGGGGGATTAGATTTTAAGGTGGTTAAGGAAACCCTTAAGAAGATGGAGGACGACATGTTTCGGAAAGCTGTGTTTGATACCGCAATGAGGATCGTTACCTCGGATCCTTCAGGGCAAGGTCTGGTCGATGCATCGGCTTCCGAGGTGGAGGCTTGTCACGGTCTATTCTAATTTTTGCATGCTTGTTTTAAATGGTTTGTATCCGCAAGGACTTGTATTATTCCATAAAGTGCAGCTGCCAAGGACAGGTAAAATTTGATTGAGTTGTATATTTCAACAAGGTCATTCAGCGGTGTGTTTATTGAGAAGAAAAGCCACCATGGTTATTTTTGATACATTTTTCTTTAAGTGCAAAAGCATTAATTAATAATAATGCTAGAATCAAATATTCCCTTCTATTATTACAAAATCAGATTCCTGGCTACTACTGATTCTATGTTCATGCATCTTTCATTTCTTGTATGTTTATTGCTATAATATTCACCAGTCTTTGGATGGTCACTATTCATGAAAAAACTGTAGAAATGGTGTGGTCTGCTATAGGGGTGTTGGAGGTTGAAATGTTGTCGCACTTTTGAAATTTTTAGATTGTTTAGATACTTTCTTCGTATTTTATACTGATCGGATTTCTTTCATTTTCTACAATTGTATAATTTTGTACTTCTGAATTTTTAATATAATTTTATAAAGATTCCTGTCTCTAACATAAAATTTTGCATTCATTTTTATTGGTATTAAGGGAAAAGGAGAGGAGTGAACACTAAGAGAAAAAGCAAAATAAAAGGAAAAATTAAGGGGGGATTAAATTGAAAGGATGCTTATTTTGTATAACTTTAAATCTAATTATAAAAATATAACATTTATACTTAATAAAAAAAGAAATAAAGTGATGAAATTTAATATATTATTTTTAGTGTAAAATTTTGATACACAAATTGTGTAAAATTTATTTTACAGCCTGCATATTTATATTATAAAATTTAAATCCTAAATTTTTAAGTTTAACCTAAAAAACTAAACTTTAAACCATATACTGTAAATTCTAAACACTAACCTTAAATTTTAAACCTTACAACCTAAATCTCTAAACTAAAAGCTTAACCACTAAAATTAAAAGGCACATGTAAATTAAAGTTTACACTACATATGTATCAAAAAAATTTAAAAAATGTTTATATAAATTCAATATAGTTGATATCTGTGTTGTGATTTATTATTTTTATTACATATCTTAATTAATTTTAAATTCAATAAATTGAGATATTGTCAGTATTCTTGATAGAATTTACTTTCAAAAAAAACTTTTAACTTAATTTGGTAGATATTTATTTGTTTTTTTAATAATTAATTTTCATCTCGAGCACACTATTTCTATTTTTTCTCTGAAATGATTATCTTTTAAAAATTTTATTAAGTTCTTTTTCATCAAAAATTTTTCGGCGATGATATAACACCTCTTCCCGTATTCGATCATCAAACACAAGTAGGTGATGTTACAAAACAAAGTAAAAAATATTTCTATTATAAAACTTTTGAACTGGCAGCATGCACTGTCTTTGACTGAAAATTTTATAAAATTTTAAACGAAATTAAACTGAATCGGAAATACAATGGCATTTGGCTCACTTTCTAATCATTTTTATAGATTTTTTAGTGAATTTCCAAACTCACTGTCAAAGATTAAAATTCTGGAGAGATTTTATAATTCACATCTTTAGCATCCTTTAACCATTCCAACACCTCAAATTAACCTTTGAATCATTAAACCCTAAATTATACCCTAATTAACCAAATAATATTTCATCAAGAATACATCAATTTCAACTTCAATCAAGCATGAAAATGATAGAACATCTCATAACAATCCTAATTCATTTGGATCCCTAAACCTTAAATTATATCTCCTCAAATTCAAAAGTTATCTTCAATCATTCCATGAATTTCTTATACCAAATGAAAGAAAATTCAATGAAGAACAAAATTGTATTTCATGCCATAACCTTAAATTCAAGTATTTAGGGATGAAAAATAAAAAATTAAAATTCTTACCTTTGTTATTTGAACCTCACATACATGAAGAAGATTAGAAGACTTGTCTTCCATTTTTTATTTGTTCAATTTATGCCACTTTTTTTTTATTTCCATAAATAATAAAATTATCTAAGGGCCCAAAATTAATCTTACCGTTGTAACCATGTGAAATAACATTCTCACCCTTTCATCCAATGGTTAATGTTATTTTTTTGAATTTATATTCGATCTATTTATCTGAAAATTTTTGGAAGCTTTATCGAATAATTTCTTAAAATTAAAATTCTAAATTAATTTAATAATCTCGTTTCTAACCCACTTCTTGTAAGTGAACTACCATTTACGGAATAAAAATTATTTTTGAGAAAATTATCTTTTAGTACTCAAACTTTTCAGAATTTTTCACTTTGTCCACCAAACTTTTATTTTATTTGTTTTGGTCACTTCACTTTGGACATCAAACTTTCAATCTTATCATTTTGGTAACTAACTAAACTTTGGGGTATTACAAACGATCTTTATGTTGTCAGTTGATTTCTTGTGTTTACACTAGTTGTATATAAATAAGATTCTTTTCTTTTGACCAGAAATCATTTGTTTCTTTTGTCTTATCATCTTATTTTTTTCAATTGTTAGATTTTTTTTCTTGAATCAATCATGAATTTTTCTAGGACAGTATTAAGGATCTCATCGAAAACTTACAGTAGCTTGCCAAACAAAGGCTAAGAGAAAAAAGAGAAGAGGTATTACTGGCATAAAATCTACGATTGAATTCAAAAAAGCATAGGCCTCAGGCAATTTGACGAATAAAAAACTACTTGAAAAAAAGGCAGAATTAAAATAGATACAGATCAAATTAAAGATATTAAGCATAACAAAATTTTGTTCGTGGAGATAATTTTGATTGAGTTATTAATATGTTTTTTGATATAAAGAAAAAAATGAAGAAAGGAAAAAAACAAGGCAGACTAAACAATGTTTTTTTGGACTCACCCAATAAAAAAGCCTTCAATTCTTACAAGAAAATAGAAGAAATCATACTTTCATACAATATCTTAATTAAATTCTATGTAATAATCAATAAATTAGGTTTAATTCTCTATTTAATTCTCTATCCATACGTGCAAAAATCGTAGCAAGAATCTATGTTGAATCACCATTTAGCAGGGCTACTAGGGCTTGGGTCATTTTCTTGGGCGGGACATCAAGTACATGTATCTTTATCAATAAATCAATTTTTAAATGCTGGAGTAGACCCTAAAGAGATCCCACTTTCCCATGAATTTATCTTGAATCGTGATCTTTTGGCTGAATTTTATTCCAGTTTTGCTGAGGGAGCAACCCTATTTTTTACCTTGAATTGGTCAAAATATGCAAAATTTCTTACTTTTCGTGGAGGATTAGATCCAGTTACTGAGGGTCTATGGTTGACTGATATTGCACACTATCATTTAGCTATTGCAATTCTTTTCCTAATAGCGGGTCACATGTATAGGACCAATTGGGGCATTGGGCATAACCTAAAAGATATTTTAGAGGCTCATAAAGGTCCATTTACAGGCCAAGGGCATAAAGGACTATATGAAATCCTAACAACATCATGGCATGCTCAATTATCATATCCATATGTATTCCATGCCCCCTTATCCATAAACTGAATCGAGAATATAAACTGAATCAAGAACATAAAAACTCAAATTTGAAAAAAACATTATGGTTATGATTTTTATCATATAAATATATTAATTATCAAGATAAGAGGGACCCATATTCTTATGAATCACCATTCTAAGTACATAAGAAGGAAAATATTTCTTATAATTACAACATGGATAAACGCAAATTTTTTTGATATACTTACACTGAGGCATATCCCTTTTTGTTTTACTTTGTCAGAAGTAATTTTACATTTGTTTTTCTAATTATTTTTCGTCTGTTTTATGACAATTTGTTTGTCTATTTTTTGCAGGATTTGCCGGTCTTTATGACAGTATAGAATGATATTATAATAATTAAACATTCAGATAACAAGTATTGTCGAGCGTTTCAAGTCACAAGATAATCAGCGGTCTGTTATTTTTTGAATTTCCTTGTGGTAATTTGCCGATGTGCCAAAAACTCACAGCGAAAAGAATGTTTGATACATAGAGCTGTAATCGCTAATTTTATCCGGGGAATTAACCTGTTGTTTTTACATTATTGAATAAGGGTTTCATTAATATTAATGGATTAGTATTACCATTTGCCTTTACTATATAACTAGTATCTTATAATATTACTATTGTCTATTGTAAATATATGGGGAACGTAAGTTTAACATTGTTATTTCGAACTATTAGATGTTATTGTTATAATAATTAGTATTACAATTATCAAATAATTAAATATGAAAGCCCAATGTATTTAAACAGAAAAAAGAGGCCCGAGTCTTTATTCAAACAGTCCATTTACAAAATATAATAATTTACAACTGGCCCAACAAGGCCCTAAATACATCAAACCCTAATCATTTTTATCTCTGCGCAGCTGATCCTGAACGTTTGGATCCTGGATGATGATCGAACGGTTGAGACACGCGCAGAACATTCTAGATAGCCCCACGTGCCGTACGCGCGACTGCTCAGGAACCTCCACGCGCGCGTGGGAGTCATGCACGGCTCCTTCATCTTCCATCCGCGCGTCTGACGTCTTGATTTCCACGTGCGATGGATGATCATCCACTCCAATCACCACGCAGACAGATCCAACGGCTCTAAGAGGTCCTCGTTCCCTGAGCCCTTTCTCACTCTGGTCCCCCCCTCTCTTCAGTCCGCCATGCCATTCCAAGGGACGAGCGTCGAGCTATCTGACCGTCATCTTCCATAGCTGGACGTCACGGCTCACGGGCAAGGAAAACAAAGGCAGAAGCATTAGAGATAACAGGCCGACAACCAAATCAAAAGACAACAAAACATTATCAAACAGACAGCCAATAGGATTTTTATTTTCATTTTCAAATGAATGTAACCCTCGGATATAAAAAGGGAACCCAACAGACATGTAACACAGAGAATAATTTCCAACCAACAATACAAAAAAAAAACAGATTTCAAAGGTATCTTTATCTTTAAAATAAACATGCATATAGATAGATAACTAGGGTTAGATTTTACCTTCGGGCTTGTTTTCTCTTCCGATAACAAGCCTTGTAGCGTTATCTGGCGTTACGAACGGTGAGTCGGCAGGGAAAGGGCGTCGCTTCGAGTCTCGTTTAAAAAAAAAAGGGCTATTTTTCGTTTGGCTTTTGAGGAATAAAGGGTTTCTGTTTGATTCTGTTGAAACTAGGTTTAGATCGGAGTTTAGAAAGTAGAGATGAGTGTTTGGGGGGTATATCAAAGGTCGCCGACAATATATTGTCGCTTTGGTTACCCCAGACACACCATATGTTAATACCGACGAGGAGGCGATGGAATGAGCGTTCAGGGTGTTGGAATTTGTCAATGCTACTTTTGTCGCTGAGGGGAACCCACTTCCTTGTCCTAGGTTATCAATTGTACCAAAATGGTAGTGTTTGAGACCCTAGAAAGAGGGCCGACGCGGCTGACGCGGCGGAGCACGACCGGATTTTGGAGATTGAGGCGGTTTCTAGGTTTGGGGATGAACACCACGGCGATGTTCATCCCAGTTCTGGAAAAAATGAAGAATAGAGGGAGGTTTTTTAGGCTGAGAAATATATCCAAAAAGGGAAAATGTTATAAAACATTAAGTTTTATACAAGGTCCGTACTTTTTTTGGGATATTCTCATTATGAGTCCCTCCGCCTCATTATAATTGCACTGAGAGGGTCTCCGCATGGGTAAATAACCCATTTGATCTTCTGCATGGTCTAATTGCGGGATAGAGGCCATTCTGCCTCTTTTAATCACCGTTTGGGTCCTCCAAAGTTTCACTAGTTCGCAATTACACCCCATTTTCTTTTTTTCTTTTACATTTACCTCTGGAATTTGGTTTCTTTATAATTTGGTCATTTCCAGTGTTTAATTTCATTTTAATGCATGCATTTTATTTAAATTTGCCTATGTCTTTAGTTCATCAACACTTCATTTTACTATTTTAATGTGCTTATTAGATTTTATACTTTGTCTTTTGTTATGTTATACATATTTGCCCTATGTAGGGTTTATTACATGAGTATTTTGATGCAATATGATTACCTTTTTAAAAATAAAAAGAAAAAAACAACTTAAAGCATTTTACTCTAGACATATAGATACTAAAAGTTTCTTTTAATTAAACATGATATGTTTAAAGTCTACATAGTTAGGTCTTGAAATTCAAACATAGTATATGTGGGTTTAGGTGACTTGGGCCTTTCTTCTTGGGCTATTTGGTCTTTTGGGCTTTGGGTTAGTTAGATTAGGCCTCTTAGATTAGATTAAGCAAAACTAGTTTAATTAATTTAAAATCGTGTGCTCGTCTTATAGGGGCACGATCTTTAAATTAATTAAATTAGTTTAGGATTAGAATTTTTCTAGAGCCTTAGTTAGAATTTAGGTTTGAACTAGCTTAATCAACTTAAAATTGTCCTAGTCTTATTGGGGTAAATGTTAAGTTCGTTAAGTTAGTTGAACGACTTCATAATTGCCTTTAAGATAAAATTAATACGGAGATTAGATTGACACTTAATTAAGGCCACGATTAACTTGATTAGTTCTTAAATAATGTTCTTGGCTTATTGGGATACTAGTCTAGAACCGATCGAATTAATTACCATGTTACAAGATAATCCATAACTTATTAGGGTCTTCTGGATTTTAGGTTTAGTTAATATAGGCTAATATTAGATTCACCTAGCTAAATAATTGAATCACCAATTAAAATTCCATAATGAGGGCCTTTTAGGTTAGGACTTTTAGTGGACCTTAGCGTGTTTAATTTTCAAGCCTTTTTGTGGCATCAATCTTCATTTGTTATCATTTGGCCCATTTGATTTACATGTTAATTAAATCATAAAAAGAGAGGTATTCATTAATTTCGATATTTGTGTCGCGACAGTCCGAGCTTAAAGGATGTTGACTAAATATTTGAATTAATCCTTACCGACTAAAGGACATTAAAACTTAACCGAGCCACTACATCATATTTTTAAATGCTTGCATCATGCATAAATGTGACGTGCGAGATTCGAACCATAAATTAATACGGCAGTCGGGCTTATTCGATGTCGATTTAATCTATGGTCCGATGTATCATTAACCTTATTAATTAAATGTCCAATTAATTTGAACCCGCCAATTTTGATAAAGCCCGTTCAATTAAGGCTAATTTTTAATTAAGGTCATCGAATTAAATTCTTTTCAAATTCCGACAATTTTTCTTTGATTAAAAGCAACAAGTATTTTGGTACCGATTTCCGGGCGTGATGGGGGTGTTAATCATTCCCCACGCGTAACCAACTCCCGGACCCTTTCATGTTGAATATCTGGTTTTGTGGTGTCCGACCTACCTTATTCAAGTGGCCGGTGGCGACTCCAAATTTTTTATCGATTTTCAAAATATTGCAATTTAAAAAAAAAATTCCTTTAAGCTAAGATTTCAGAAGTGATTATGGGATAATTCATATCGACACTTATATTTTAAAATAAAAGGAAAGAAAAAAACGTCGCTACAAGAGCTTTCTGGTTAAAGTTTATCTTTGCTGAAATTTTATTTGGAAGACAGAACAAATTTTCTTAAAAATGATTGTGTTTATTTTTTTTACGCTCTTTAATTTTTTAATATTTTTATCTCTATAAATATTAGAGTGTGTTATATTTTGTAATTTTTTAATTAGTGAAATTTAGTTGAAGTTTTTCGTTAAAAAGAACTGTCGAAATAAAAACGGACCTACTTACGAAATTCCCTAGTCTATAAAAAACCGATCTGAGGGGAAAAAGTCGAAACAAACCGCAAAACGCTGAATCTCCCGCGTCTTATTTGAATTTTGTAAGGGAGAGATCGGAAATGTCCTCCAGCGAACACCAAGCAGCATCGGCATCAACAAATACTCTAAACGAAGAATCGTTAAAGCTAGCCATTGCCATCTCGCTTCTCCGATCAAAGTTATCGCAGCGCCGTCCTCCTCCTTCGCAGTCCGATGATGCTCTTAAATGGAAACGAAAGGTCCCTGTTTCTTTCTTTTCGATTTCCCTCTTACACCTCCCAAATTGAGGTTTTAATTTCTCTGCTTCCGCTGGAGTTTTAGGCGAAGGAGCGAAAGCTAGAGATTATCAAGCTCAAAGACGATCTCAAAGAGGCTGAAGGTTCTCTAGTTTTTATACTCTTTCTCGCTTCCTGGCGCGTGCTTTTATTTTTATATAAACTTAAGGTTGAGTTTATGTATGTAAATGTAGATGCTTCGCAATGCGATCTTTTCCCGCGCACCGCTGCTTGTAAGTGTTATTTTTTCGATAATTTGGGGTAATTGTGCCCTAATCGACTTGGAGACGCTTCTGACAATAGATTTGGTGATGTTCTTCGTCGAAGATTTCTCAGACAAGGTTAAACCAACATTCTTGGTCAATATCAGCTATGTTCTTTGTAATGCTTGTTTAAAACTTTATGGTTCCATTTTCTGCTTTGCAGTTCGATCGAGAGAAAGAAGGAGAACAGCTGGATCATCTCAAAATCGGCGTGCTTTCGGTACATAGGACGTTTAACTATACTTTTTGAATATACTGCACTTTAGTCTAAGTTTCTTATGCTTTGAGTGTTAGGGTTAGGGATAAGATCTATGTTTCTTAGCTTGTGAATTCTGGCAGTGTGTATGGTTCAACTTAATATTTTGTTTGATTTTACATGTTTAACATTTGCATTAGACAGTATGCTGTCAGTGAATTTGAGCGTTGCAACCTTGTATTAGTTTATGCATGGGCTTTTAATACCAAGTATTTTTTCGCGTGAATATTATGAATGTGCAAAGCGTTTTTTTTTTTTTAATATATATTTTACTGTTTTAGTTGAACTGTTAATGGGAGTTCTTTTAAAACTACAGGCTTTAGTGATGAAGATCAAGCCGGGCAGCTTAGGGCTTCGGTTGATTTTCTTGTTGAGCTTTGCAGTTCTAATTCTCCTGTAAAGTGATTTCCCTTTTTCTTTTGGTTTTTGTTTATCACTCTAAGAGATTACATCCGTAGTTTGATTTCTTCTTTTCTTCTTATTTCACAACTTTCTTATAGGTTCAAGAATCTAAATTCAAAAATTGGTCTCACCAAGCTGTGGATTTTATTTTAGGTAATCATGAAATGGTATATTCATTGGAGCTTATGAAAATTGTTAGAAATTCATGCAATGAACTGTTTCATTTATGTCTCAATCCATGGGATTTCTGGCCTATTTATTTACTATCTAAATATCGAATATATATTCATGTTAGTTTAGTATATCCCTTTTCTCTCAATTGCAAGTGCTTTCATATGTTCAATATTCAATTTAGATCAAGATATCTCAGTCCTGTGGTTGTTTCTTGTTTAGATTACCAATAACATACTGAAAAAGTCACAAGATTGTTGGTGACACAGACTATGAACTAAAGGATTGATGTTGTAGTGGCTGCTCCTTGTATAAGGCATTTCTTTGAACAATAATATAGAACAAGATTAGATCCAATGAGTGCTTGCCTAATGTCATTTTTGTTTTTAGATTGTGAGACAAATATTGGGTTTTTTATTAAGAAAAAGAAGATTGCTCGTCTGATGTAGACTAGTGGTTGTTCTGCATTGTTGAGTCTGAAAAGATATTTGGGATTTCAAAGTAATTGAATACCTGATGATTTCCATAATTAATGTGTGCTTGGCTCACCTAGTTTCTACCAATATTCATTGGTTTGCAGTGTGGGCTTTTTTTATGCTTGCTCTAGTGATTGGATCTTCCTCCTTGTCTAATCTGTGTGCTGATGTTTTCCTTCTCCTTAAGCGGCATTGAAGAATCTGTTATCCATCGGAAAGAACTTGGAGTCTATTGAAGGAGTTGTTAGCAGCTTAATTACGTGTTTGGTTAGACAGATGTCTTCTCCATCAAGAGGAAATGGTAAATAGCTGTCATGGTTGGAATCTACTTATATTTGTCGTATGTTTTGTTAAGCATTCATGTCTTTGATAAATAGAATTGATTCTGCTTATATCAACATCTACTGATGGTAGAAGTGGGATGTTAATGCATGTTTGCCTTTAGTTAGCATTTTTTTTCTTTTCCTCCCTTTAGACAGTTGTTTGTTTATTTATTTCTCAACATGCTATTACAGAGGCAGATATAACTGACACAAATTCCCAGCTTTATATCCAACATTTGCTTCGTAAGCTTGGGTGTGAATCATACATTGGACAACGTGTAATACTTTCAGTTTCTCAAAGAATATCTGTACTGGCAGAAAGTCTACTCTTCTTGGACCCATTTGATAAAGCTTTTCCTGCTATGCATGAGTGCATGTTTGTAATGTAAGTATTTTCTGGTTAGCCTATCCAGTCCCTTCATGTTTTGTTTTCCTCTAAATTCACCTTTGTTTAACTGCATCCTTTTACTAGTTTGGCAAGATAAGTTTTTACAATCATTAGTCAAAGTAATCTAAAATTAGAACATTGGCCACTCTTGTCTTAACATTTTTTTCCTTATTTCTCCTCATTCTATAGGATTTAGCTGTATGTTTCCCCTTTTTCTTATCATGTATGTTGTATGTGTATTTTTCAGAAAATAAAATTTATGATATGTTATATAAGCCACGATTTATCTTGGATTTGCTTGTTACATCTTGTGATTTTGTTACATCTTCTATATACTGGAATTTGTTCTTTCTATATTCAATTTTAAAGAAATTCCCCTGGAAACATTATGGTTTGGTGTACTGCATTGAGTTTCTAGCAATTTAAAGAAATCTGAACTTTTTCCTCCATATATCTATTATCTCTTGAAAGCAAAGGTATATTTTGCTTATTCTGAGATAGGTTTCAGTGCTAGCCTAAAATTTGTTTTGTTCATTCAAAAAGTTCATTTCATTTCTTGCCGTGCTTTTGTTAAAAAATTCCTTACTCACATATTTCTTTCCCATGCTAAATGCACCTTCTTCTGTACAGCATAACAGGCTTTAAGTGAACCATTTGCAATCTCAACAAACTATTTTTGTGCGCAACTCTAGATTTTTGTGCAATACTGTGTTTGAATATGAATCTAGACTTCATGTACAATGACTATCTCAGTTTTGACATGTTAGTTTCTTTGGGTTACAGGATCCAGCTTATCGAGTTTTTGGTATCAGACTACTTGTTAACCTGGTCAACAAATGAAGGCTTTGAAAATAGTATGCATCACCACTCCTTTCTACTCTCAACAATGTAGTATTTTGTAAAGCATGCATGCATGTTGCCAGCACTATAAGCATGGAAACCTTGCATTTTGCATGTATTTTCGTATTTTACGGTACTGTTTGCCCCCCAAAAGAGTTAAAAATGGTATATTTAAATTTTGGGGCTGTAGCGACATTATGAAATGATAAATGATACTGGCAGAGGCACATTGCAGTTGTATTCGAAGAGTGGGTGACATCACTTCTCCAAGCACGGAAATCTGTTGAAGTTTTAGAAAGCAGAAATGGTCTTTACGTGCTGTACATGGACCGTGTGATAGGAGAATTGACCAAACTAGTGGATCAGAATCCGGCACTGCAGAAACTGAATCCAGGTATATTTGATGCCCTTCTCCATTAGTTTTATATCTGCAACTGCAAAGTCCTTTAGATTCAATTCTTGGGATAACAATGTGCAAACCTTACTTAGAATAGAGAACAAGTTTAGAGCAGATTAAAGCAATGTGTAAACGAATGCTCTTTTTTAATCTGAAAACTGAAAAATTGGTGTTGGAACAAGTTTATCTGCTTGAGATTTTAAGCTTAGATTCTTTAGCGGCTTCAAATTATTTTACTGCCGTTATACTTTTGGATATTGCATGAATGATTTATGTAGTACTTTATACATATGTGGTTGTATTCGTCTTATAATGTGATTTTTTACACAACTTGTGTATCATTATATAAATCAAAAGAGAAATGTTCAAATTTTTTCCAATTTGGAGTTTATATTTTTTGATACACAATTTGTTGTAAAAAGTCACTTAATAATCATCTATTATAATCTTTAAACATAATTTACTAACACCATAAACTCGATCTGTAAACCTTAAGGCCCCGCAACCTAAAACCCTAACCCTAAACCACAACCTGAAAAAATCTCTAAAAGTGTAAATTACTGTTTGATTCTGTAAACAAATTGCATTCCTTTCATATCTTATTGAGAGAGCAGTAAAGATTTAATGAGAAACAAAAAAAAAACAAACAAGAAAAGAACTTGATAAAAAGGTCTGTTTATTCTAGAATTGCTTCCAGAGCGTAAATTGCACTTCACAGTTCCATATCTTATTGAGACGCTGCCAAGAGACTAAAGCTTAATCAGCGATTCTATTCAAAGAACAGACACAGAAAACTGTAACCAACCAAATCAGGAAAAGGTGAAAATTCACGGTCCACTTCTGCTATTGAAATACCATTCGAGAAACAATTCAATTGAACACAAATTTCAACAGCAGGTACTACGAGATACGACTCAAAATCCCTTAAGGGATGGTTCGCTGATACAAAGGCAAAGCACCCAAAGCTTCACGTTCTTCTCTCTCCCTCTTCACCTACAAGATACAAGCAAAAACTTCTCAACACATATACTCCAACCTTGTCCATTCATTTTGGATTAACTTTCACCATAAATAAAGTGAAACACAAACAGAAAATTCGTCAGCAAACATCAAGGTGTTGCACCTTGGAGCCAGACAACAAAAGCACTATAGACCCCTTTGGACGAGGTGCATTTGATCAAGCACATGACTTTATGCTTGGATGCACTTTTTTGTAAGACAACAACGCGGAAAATAAAATCCAAGTTGAAGTTTTTCAACAGAAATTTTACTATACAAAAACTTACAAGAGCAAGCATATCTTGAAGATAGCTCCTAAATGGTGTCTGCATTTTCTGCAAAGGAACAATAAAATCCAATGGATTATTGTTAAACTCAAAGCACAGTAATGAAGCGAAGATGCATGTTCAATACAAAACGCAGATAGCTAATTCCATTTTCATCCCGATACCTTTCTTCTAACAAAATGAAGAGTGGAAACATAAATGGGTTATTATAAACATAGACATGTCAACAAATGTTAACAAAAATAGTCCTATCTTAATCATATTGATGCAAATTATAAAAATATTAGTTCCTTGCTCAACATAGAGCTTTTTCGATAGCCTAAGACATGGATTGAGCTTTGTATGTAAAAAAGAGTTCTTTCAGAATTGCAACTTCTATTCGAATGCTATTAGTTCCTAAATCTATTAAACATAGATTTAGGAAGCAAAAAACAAATACCAATTGTGGAAACAAATCATAGAAACAAAACCAAGAGAATTATTCTACCTTTCCCTAAGAGACTATATTCACATGTACTCTTTATCATTTTTTTAAATAATGACATATTAATAGGATTCACTCAAAGTTTCTGAGTCCGACATTTAAAGCTAATTCTCATTCACAATTACATGGGAAAAGAAATTCAAATCTCCAGGATTAATACTCGAATGAAATTCTCCAAAATCTTTACTGAAAATAATAAGAAAGAAGGAAAGAGAGAAACCTGAAGATTTTCGGGGAGATACTCGTGCTTCATGGAGAGGTCAATTGCACGCTTAAGGCGTTGGTTACGGGCATCGACGATTTCACGGGGCAACCGGTTCAATGCCTCCTTGATATCCAAATCGTAGTAAGGATCGTACAGATCGTCGTAACGAAGGCCTAAACAAATCATCCAATAAACTTAATTGAAATTTAGGGGGAGGTTAGGGTTAGGGTTTTGAGGAAAATCGTACCGTATTTGCGGAGGCGATTGGTAAGGGTTTTCATATGCAGAGATGCCAACCAGCTATTCTTCGGGTCCAAAAGTGACTGCAGAATCGAAGACATTTTAGCTGCTCTTTCTCTTTCTCTCAAAATCAGCTGAGTTCCGAGGCTTGGTATTGGGATTAAGGGTTTGTTACAGTAATGTGGCGATATATCGAGGAGGTTACGAGACTCGCTATATATGCGACGCTATCTCATGACATAATTCAAATTCTTTTTTAATGATTTAAAATCAGTAAAACAAACAAAATATATTTCTTTCCCAAAAAGTAACAAATAAATTTAGAAGTAAATTAAATATTATATTTATATTCAATAGTAAAAATATAATTTTTTTTATAAGTATCTTAATTTTGAGATTTAAAGTTAATATTTAGAGTTTAGATATTATGGGTTTAAGTATAAAGGTTGTGGCTATAATTTAGTTTATTGATGGAAATTAAAGTTAAAGATTAGGGTTTAGAGTTTAAGATAGTATGGTTAGAAATTTAACTTTCAACATATAAAATTTAAATTCTATCTCAAACCAATGGCGGATGCAAGTACATCTTAAGGTGGGCTCGTGCCTACCCTGAATTTTCTAAACTTCACACTTTTAATTTTAATTTTTTCAATTTTTATGAGTTAGTCTTTAGATATTTTTAATATTTATAAGTTGTGTCTATCTTAAAATTTTGAGATTTTATATGTGCCTACCCTAAAAATATTTCTAAATCCTCCACTACTTCAAACTCTAAATTATAACCAAAATTCATTAATTTTAAATTATTAAACCGAAACTCTTTACCAATAAACCTTAAAAAACTAACTCTAACTCTTAAAACTAAATCATTTGTAAAAACTTACAAATAGATAATCTCGAAATCGATCACATTCTTTCTTCCCGAATTTTTTTTATCTTTTTTTGTACGAGAATAGTAGCACTTAGGTTTTGTTTAATATGAAAAGTTAATTAATCATATGATTAAGATTCATAATCATTTTTTACTATAAATATTAACCATTTAATTTACAATTTTTTTTTTATCTTTTCACATTCCATCCTCTCTATCAAACAAAACCTTAGTTTCATTCGATCTTATTTTAATCTTACTGTACACTAACAGCCTACCTACGGAAAATTTTGGACAATACTGTATTTAGATTTTTTTTTCAAAAATGTTGTACTTCCTTAATTATTTAAGGATATATTGTACTTTTCCCGATAATTTTAAACTCAGATCGCTTACAACCCGAATATGTATATTATTTTTAAGCACCCTGAATAAGAATAATACCCTAGCTAAAATCAGCTTGGATAGTCAAAACTACTGTTCATATTCGGTTTCCATTCACCACAATTTTAATTTTTTTAATTTATGTAAAAATGGTTTCAGGGGAGGGTTAAAATCCTGGTAAATGGAAAATGGAAGCAAACCTGCGATTTGATGTGTGCAATACTGAAATTGCAGATCAAAATTTATGTGTAATTTTGGGAGAGGTAATCTCTCTTTACAAATACAAGTATAGTGAAGTAAAAGTAGTGTAAGAAAATGACAACTAAAATATGAAACAAGCCTAAGTATTTGTCAACTAAGTGGGACTGGTACTGCGACTGCTCTAATTCACCCATAAGCTTTCTTCTCACCAACGCTACCCTCTTCTGCACCTCTTTCTCCGCCACTGTCCGAGTTGTCTCATCCACCGCCGTTAACGACGGCAACAATTCTCTCATTCTTCTCTCATATTTTCTCTTCCATTTTTGGAGTTCGATCATCTACGATATTGTTTCAATCTATGTTATATAATAGATGATAAACCCTAAAGCTTTAATATATAGTGTTTACCTGTTGCTTGACAGTTAATGCCTCTTTGCAGGCTGCATGGTACAAATCCATTGTGTGCTTCAACTCTATCCTTAACCTTCTTGTTTCATCCTTGTCTTCTTCGATTTTCTTTTTAAAACAAAGAAACCCGAAATTGAAAATGTTTGTGTGCGTATATAAAGACTGTTGAAGTCATAGAAAATGAATAAACTCACTGAAGATTCTGCAGAAGAGGATGATTCATCCAACAAGAACGAGTAGTCGGTGAGAGTTTTGGCTTTAGAATGTCGTCTTCGGCCGGAAGGAAAGGAAGGAACGACCGTGCCCCCCGGTGGAGGCCCAACATTCGACAAACGGCATGGGTCGAGCACGATGGGTGATCTCAGAGAATGTGCGAGGCTCCCATTCAAGGAAACGGAAGAGGTAAGGGTGCCTGCCTCGGATGAGTTGATGTCGAGTGGCCCATCATCATCGAATAATCCTTCGTTTTCTGTGTCTGAGGTTGCCAAATCATTCAAATTTTGAGCTCTAGTTGGGATTGAACGAGTAGCAGGTCGTGCAGCAGCAACCTTTCTCTTTGAAATGATATAAACATTGCAAAAATCTGGTGCCAATTTCAGTACAGTAGATGGGATATCTGTACCCTTGAATAGCCTGTACGTTACATAACACCAAATTCAAACAAAATTTATAAAATTATGATCCAAAACTTTTTCACTGAAAAATTAGATATTTTCTAGTCAAATTTTGCTCACCATTCTAATGTTTGGATAACAATGCATAAATCTCACCTGTCTACGGGTGCATAAGCTTCGAAGTGGAAGGAAGAAGTCCATGTTCTGATTATCAACTTGTCGATCGCCGCCGCCGCCACCACCGACGCCACCGTCATCTGATGAAGAAACAGATGAATTTAATCACCACTTGAGATTGTATATTAACCCTAATCAAGGTGATACATATACCTGGATTAACAGGGTTGATTGGTTTTTGAATAACATTTACGAGCCTCAAGGTCTGGCCTCTTGTGAGGAAATTATCAACAGCCCAGTGGAGAGCATGCAGACTGTATTTGTCCTTGTCCACCGCCACCAATCTTTCCCTTCTTTCTCGATTCCCCCCTCGTGTTGAATTACTCATGTTTCTTCATCAATTTTCCAACCTAATTGATTTCTAGGTTTCTCTCATGGGAGGAACGAGAACCAAGAAAGAAAGGAAACTTTTCTTTTTCTGGGTTTCTGATTAAACCACCCTCGGCTCCCGATGATCAATCGAACTGTAGCGGATGATTAATCGAACTGAAACCGGAGAAACCCATTCCACGCCCTTTTTTGGTTTTCCCTCTTGCATGCGCACAATCGAAGCACTAATTAATGCCATTAAAGTCGCTCCTTTCTTTTGTTAGGGATTTTCACCGCCATTTTCGCTCGTTTTCATGAACCAATCTTAGACCATAACAACTACGATTATGTACCTCGATCCGTTCATTATTCTATAGGCTTAAATGAAAAATAAGTGTGCATAATTATATTATTTTTAAACTTTAAAGTGATTAAAATATTTTTTTTTGATAAAGTAAATATTTAAAATTTCAACCTTATACTTTTAAGGATAAATTTTATCGAAACTCCCTCTTGTTTAGCGCCTATTCTATTTTGGTCATTTAATTTGAAAGATTACTATTATCACTTATATTTTCGATTGTTACCGTTTTGATCACCCAACGTTATTCCTATAAATACGATAACGTAACACATTAATAAAAAATTTAATTTTTGATTTTACCATCGAACTTTTAAAATTTTATATTTTTACCATCTTCACAAAAAAATTTATTTCTCTAAATTTCTTTTAACTCAAACCCTAACCCCTCCTGTAAGTAAAATGCCAGTCGGAAAGAACATACTGGTGTTTGAAAAATCATATATTCATACTCTTGCCTAGATATGCATCGTACAAGAAGGAAGGGTATAAGTACTTTGAAAAAAATCAGTATATTCTTCCTCAGAGCCATTAAGTAAAGACTTGATCACATTTAGGGTTCTTTTCCCTCTATGTTTTTTCTGCAGGCAGAATCCCCAATTAGACACTTGCAATACAGCTTCCTCCATGAAAGGTTTTGCATTTTTTTGTTGGATTGATTCCTCGGCATCCCTTTGCCAGAATTCTTCATAGATATGGTCTTCTATCAAAATCTTCTTATCCTGGGAAGACAAGAAATATAAATTTAAATTAGACGTTCGACAAGTAAAACACTGGAAAAAAAAAAAAACTAGTCATAGTGTAAAAGATCACTCACCTTTCTTTCTAATGTCAATGCTAGCCATTGATCGATTTGACCATGCTTTTCGGAGAGGAAACTTTGCCTGTAAAAGTAAGATGGAAACTTAGTAAATATTCGAGCCAAAAAGTACATAAATTTTCTTTTTTCGAGTCTACTTGTTTTCATATTTTTCTCGGGATTAACCATTGGAGCAAACATAGCTGCACCTGTAAAATTAGCCATGGGTAATCAAGGACGATTAACTCTCACTAAAAACTTGACTTGGTACAGTTAAATAAAACCAGTACTTGACTTATAAAGGGAGGAGTTAGGGTTTGGGTCAGAGAATTTTTAGAGAAATTGAGGGTATTTTTTGTGTGAAGATGGTGAAAATATAAAGTTTTAAAAGTTTGAGGGTCAAATTAAAAATTAACTTTTTATTAACGTGTTACGTCATCGTATTAATGGGGAATAACGGTTGACTAAAACGGTAACGGTTGAAAATATAAGTGGCAAGAATAATTTTTTTTCAAATTGAGTGACCAAAATAGAACACACTAAACAAAAGGGACCTCCGATTGAAGTTTACCCTAATTTTAAAGGCCCGGTACTTAACCGTCGTTAAAAAAATTAATTAACCAATAAAACTTTGACATGTTTCATATTTTAATTTATATTTTCTTTTAATTATATTTTTGTTTTTAATAATTTAAATTTTTGCAAAAAAAAATCAAAATTCTAAAAAAAATTAAAATAGTCCCCAAATCTCTAAATCTCAAATTTTTACCGTTGCCGCAGCCGGTCGCTGTAGCCGACCCCATCCTTTCGGTCGTCGGACTCAACCGACAATTTTTTCTAATGTGTCGTCATTAAAAATCGGCGAACGGTGTGCCAATCGAACGACTTTTTAACATTCGTCGTTCAATGTTCGATTGACATACCGTGATGACTCAATCCAGCGACTGAAAGGGTTTAGTCGGCGACGACGATCGGCAACGACAACGGTGATGACTTGGGGATTTGAATTTTGTTATGTTTAGGGATTTAACAACTGATTTGAAGGTTTTTGAAAATTTTGAGATATTTTAAAATTTTATTTTTTTTAAAAAAAATAATATTTATGTCACGTGCCTAGTTCTGATTGGATAATGATTTTTTTAAACGCTCATTGATGGCCGGACACCTAAAATTATTACGGTTGAAACTTTAGACACATAAAGTTCAAAAGTGGTATAGTTTAGACACTTATTTTTTATTTAAGCCTATTCTATAAAACAAAATCATTTCAAAAGAAAAATAATTTCACAAATAATAATCAAATGCTGTCAAGTGTCCGTCTTTTATGCGAATATATGTTGAATACAGCTTGGATACTCGCAGGTAGTTCATCTCCCTATTTTTTTCTTCTTTTAATTTTACTTATTATCTTCTTTCTTTTAGACTTTCTCTTATTCACATTATTCAATTATAAACATATAAGTACGTGTGATGTCATGCTCATATATATATATATATATTTTTACATTTTTTAGTATATAAAATTTATTTTATATTCATCATACCCTTGATGTACCCATATCTTATAAAATCAAAAAATTCCCTCAACGTTTGATTGAATAATCATTTTAGCCCGTATTCTTTTTTTAAAGCAATTTAACCCTAAACATCTTATGTATATATACATATTATTTCTGAAATCTACCATAAGAACAACTTGCAGTTCATACGCAGCACCATCTTTTTCTTCACAAATTTCATCACCGTTTTTGTTTATTTACATGGAAATATTCTTTGAAGAATCACACGATTTCTTAGGTTACCTGGGTTTGGCAAGTAGTACACAGTTGAGGTATTCTCCCAGGGCCCATATGGGAAATATGTTTCTGTAGGAAGAATAACTGATGGTGCAATTCTTATTGAACACTCCAATAATCTCCTGTTGTGGAAAATCTCCATTTTCCAACTGAGACTTGAGCAGCACCTCGGCAGCACGGTGCAACGGCATCGGATCTCTCTCTGCTTGTCCGCTTTCGATCAAAGCTAGCATTGCCCATGCTGTTGTCACTAGATGCGTCTTGTTTCCTTCCAAGTTCGTGTACACCTGCGTTGAATGAAATGTGTAAATCGAATTTATGAACGGAACTTGGGTTGCGTAAAAAAGGAATAGAATTAACTCTTTATATCGGTTGAATGTATTTAGTATTAATGATTTAAAACAATACCTTGTTTTGACTGGAAAGGTAGCTTTCGCCCCAACCACCAGACTGGAGTTGCTTGGACAGCAAGAAATCGGATGCTCTTTTGATACTGTCGCAGTTGTGGTAAGTCCTTCCGTCTGCCACCATCCCTTTTATCCCGAACCATGTTCCGTACACGAAGCACACTCCCCATGACCCATACCTCCATCATTCATATGTTTTCAACCATTTAGTCATACATCACAGTAAATTAAAAATATAATTAGATTAACATGGACAAATGCTAGCTGATATTGCTTTGGACGCAAGGCACCAAAAAAAAAGTGCTTATTCTAATGAAATAAAGTTTGTTCAGTGATTTTAAATCCATCCCTAGGTTGATTTGGGAAGAGATACCATGAACCATCGGGACGTTGTATGCTCCGAATGAATTCGACTGCTTCGCTAATGCAAGCTTCTATTTCTTTGTTTCTGTAACTTGGATGCAGCTTCTGGAAAACTTTGAGGCCTTGTATTACTGCTGAAGTGCATTCCACATACCAGAATTATCAAATTTTCAGTGATTAAAGTAAATTACAATGTATAGCAAGAAAAACTTAAGAGAATCGTACTGATAATCAAATCATGATATCTCCAAACAGTTCAGCTGGATTGAACATCTGCAACATAAATATATGAGAAACCCCCCAAGAAAAGTTAAGAAATCTCAAACAAAACCAATCTCCTTCATTGTTTAAATGGATGAAACAGTGCTTACTTCCAACCATGCATAAGTTCTCGTGAGCTCGTATGATGCAAAACCGCCATTGTTGTTCTGCAAATTAACAAACAAGCAGAATGCTAAACATATACTATCCAATACAATGGCAAAGAAGTCTAAAAATTTTATAAATTCAGTTTATATATGTTACCTGTAAAGATAAAAGGACGTCAACAGCTCCATATAATTGATCTGGTGCTATAATCTCTTCACCTACTATGTTACACGGCATCGTTGATAACAAAAGTGCTGCCTGATATTCGTAAGTTTTGATTAATTTCTCCTTAATTAACTAATCATATCAGTAACCAATCAAATAAGATTTACCTTCAATGCTTCGGCAGTGCAGTCAGACACAATCCAACCATTATCTGGAGTTGAGAAAGGCCATCCTCCCTTCGAACTGTGGCGATACCATAGATTAAGGCCATCTTCGCTGTCTTCTTTCACCTTTAATGAATTAATCCAAGAGCAAGACAACATTGAACTTTGATTTTCAATCATAAGAAAAAGAAGAATTTAGATGTTGCTAAATCTGCCTGTACTTGTGTGTTCCTAATGAAGCTGTGAGCTTTCCTAAGCATCGAACCGTATTCATCGACCAGGTCGGTTGCCAAGATTGCTTGAACCGAGAAAGCAACGTCCCATAGCTGAGATCCATTGTATCCCTGCATCATAGAGAAGGCACATACACATGATTTCTCCATCTTCAACACCATATATTCATATCAATGCAACTATATATGAACCTGCATTTTCATGCCATCTTCTGCAACCCAAAGGTAATCTTTAACTCTTGAAAGGTGACACTTGTATGCCTCGGAGTTCGGGTCCTCTGCCCAACAACATACCATGTTTAGGACCTGCAGTCCAAAATTAACGTTGGTTTTGGCTCTGATGGAACATTGATTGGTTTAATTCGGAACGAGTCGCTTACCTTGCTCACAGGGCCAATGCAAAGATAATTTGTACTTTCATCCTCATAGTGGATATGTTGCATCACAACGTCGAGAGCCTTCTTCCTTAGTTTAGAGAAAGGCCATTTGTTTAGAGCAGGCTCCACTACTTTTTCAAGACATTCCCATAATACATCTTGTATAATGGGATGTGGGTAATATAGGTCTTCCTGTATTTACCAAAGAATCAATTACAATCCTCCGGCCAAGGATGAAGTTAGGATCTAATGTTAAGAGGGACGAGAGTCTAATAACTCTTAAAATTTATAATTCAAAAGGGACAAAAACTTTATTTAACTAATATTTAAATTTAAAGAACCTAAAATGTTATTATTATCAAACATACACTAAATGAGAACCTGCATCTAGCTTAATAATATATAAAAATATTTAAAATTACAATTAAACGAGATTATTTAAATTTCAGTAAATATGTAAATCACTTGAATAACTGGATTAACGAGACTATAAGACCACAAGGTATAGTTGATTTCAATATCCATGAGTTCTTTTATGGATTGAATATTGAATTCTTTTTTTTAATATAATGATTACAAGGTAGTATCTATTCATAGATATTCAACTCTTTGACAATGCAAAACCATATAGACAAAATTTGAACTTGTGTCTCCTAGGATAAACATCAAATTGGGATTAATTGTTGGGTTATATTGCGAATTCTGATAATATAGTAACGAAATAAAAACATGTAAAAAAAGAAGTAAAAAAGCAAAATAAGGTGGGTACCTTAGCACAGAGATAACGGGCTTCATACCAATCAACGAGATGATAAGGAAGCGGGTAGAGCTCTCGCCGGAGAGACAGAATAAGGGAAGTGATGGGCCCCACAAACTTGTTGGCATATAGAAAAGACATGGGAAGATACACCATCCGGCTGTGACACCACAGCCGCCCTGGATGTATGGGGTTCAGATGATAGGGGAGAAGCCATAGTTCTGGGAGTAGTGGATTGTTCCCACCCCACTCGTATATTCCCAGCACCTCGAAAACAAAAATTCAAACACCTCATCGGCATCATCCTGCTTATAGATTACTTATACGAGAGAGATTAAATATAGGATTTATATTCGATACACTGATGGTGTGAAAAAAAAAATGTGGATTTTTTAAGGATTAAGATTTAGAATTTAGGATAATATAGTTAGGATTTAGATTTTAACCTATAAACTATAGGTTCTAATTAAACCTAAACTCGATCATTAAATTTTGAACACTAAAACTAAGACGGTTGTAGAAACTTTTGTTTCCACCGTCAGTGTATAGAACAATTACCCTCGAATATATATACACACACGTACTGAAAGCCACATCTTGCCCCAAGACGGAATAAAGGTGGCGCCGCCGTGGTTGAGAATCCAGTTTCTTGCATTCTCCATTGCATCATCCCCGCCGTCCTTTGTTTCTCCGAGCAATCTGAGGGTGACGTAGGAGAGTGTTGTCCCAAACATTGTGCTCTTCCCCTTCTATGTGCAGTCCCCATCCGCCATCTTCATTCTATTTGAAAACGGAACTAAGATTAAACAATGGAAAAAGTCGAGTTGGCTAATTTCAAACTTTCCTTTATAATGTTAGTAGATAGGGTTTACACAACGATCAAATCTAAAATCATCGTTAACTGAAGACCTAATACAAGTTCCTTGTCATTCAAGCAACTAGTTCAATTAAAATGACAACTTGAATTTCCTATTAAAAACAACCATGGATATTTTTTTATGTTGAAAAGAATGGTTTTAAGGGTAAAAAAGTCAATACTATAATTTTAATAAGAATAATTAACTATATAAACTAAAGATTTATATCCAATACACTAGCGGTGGAAACTATATTTTTTTAGTTTCCTCCAGTGTCTTAGTTTTAGGGTTTAGGAATTTAGTTTAGAGTATAGTGTTTAGGGTTTAGGTGCAGGGGTTTAGAATTTAGGAGTAATGGTTAGAATTTAGGGTTTAGGTTTTAGGGTATTATGTTGAGGGTTTAAGTTTTAACCTATAAACCCTAAATCCTAAATTCCATTCACAATCCATAAATCTTACACCCTAAAATTAACTAAACTAGAAATTAAAATAACGGTGTATCAAGTAATTAAATAACTGACTGAGACCGCACCGATTTTATTATCAAAATCGAACCCAACCCAAACCGAAATGATCCGAACCGAACCCGATCCGAATGACTTATTTGTCACATCTAAACTAACAAGAGGAATCAAAACTATAATTTTAACCATATATATCCTTAACTAAAGGAACAAGAGTATAACCACAAAAGTATGTATTATATGAGAGTTGATAAATAAAGCAAAAAAACAGAACCTGGTGGTTGTATAGATAGCGGCGTAACTCCTGTCGATGCTGGGGGGGCAACATTATGTCCAAAGCTCCGGTTACAAACAACCCAATCACCTACCATATAATCCAACAATTATCTCCATTAATTGCATGAAACCAACCTTTTTTTTTTTTCCTTCCTATTTTCATGGCTTAGCCCAGATTAATCCGGACCGATCCGCGTCGTACACCTAATTTTGGTGAGTGAGTCTTTCCATAGAGAATTTATATTTCTTAAATCAAACTTTAGCAAATTGGTAGACAGATTAATAAAGATCAAGTGAAGTTAGAATATATGTACCAATCCTGGTAGAAGGAACAAAGGGCCACCATAATCAGCAGGCCAGAATCCATCTTCAGTTTGCAAAGTTGAATAGAATCTGAGAGCCCGTCTTAACGTGACCTTCACGGTTTCCTCGGTTCCAGAAGCGCTGACCTCAGGTAGCTTCGTATCATCACCGGCTGCTGAATTCTCCCTTGCAAACTATACCAGAAACAACAAATTACAGACATTAAAATGAAGATGAAGAAGAACAAAAAAAGAATGTAAAATAATATTTAGTGTACGTACCTGAAACCTCATTAGGAGATCAGAGCTCTGCTTGGTTCGGAAACGGTTGTCGGTGAAGTGGTTCTGAGCCGATTCGACTCGAGCTCGGTCGAGCGGTGTGCCGAGATCAGGGTCGAACTCCCAGTACTGTCTGCCGACGTTATTATTCACGCTCCTCAGTCCATGTTCGTCCCCTTGAGAGACCTTAAGCTTCCACATTGCTTTTTTTGCTTTGATAATTCGGCATGCAAAATGATGGGGCAGATATTATAATATGGAATTTATTCACTCAGGGCCCACCCTTTATTTACGGATCGTGTGGGCCAATATACCAGCTTACAATGGCGGAACGTTTAAGGAATTAGTAGATATCGTATTCCTCTAAAAATATTAAAAATTTTGAAGTAGAGAAGATTGTAAAATTGTTTTTATTCCTTAAAAATATATTATATAATTTATTATTAATTCCATAAATTTAAACAATTTATCCAGAAAATAATGAATTTTACCATTGTTAATTTAGCATTTTGATCTACTTATAGAAAATATTTTTCAGTATATCTAATGATAATATTCGATGAAGTATTATTATCAATTCAGTTCACAATATTATTGTGAAAACTTTTAGACGTTAAGAATTTAAATAGAATTAAATACGTAATATTCTTTCTCAAATGATTAAAGGTAATGTAGAGAATTCAATCAATGGATGTTTAAGATTATAAGCATGCATGAATGAGTAACGTGTTTAAGTTCACTAAGAAAAACAAATTAAACAATCGAGTGAGCTTGTTGGATACTTGGCGGTGGAACCATAGCTTTGAACTGGACGTATAAACTATGGATTTGATGGATAAATGAGAGGAGGAAAATGAAATGAAATTAAAATTTTCATATTGGAGGTAAAAATACAAAAACAAAAGTTAAAAAATTGCAGCTTCATCTTCTTCAAACAAAAAAGTTTGAAAGAAATAATATTGTTGATTTAACAAAAAGTAGAGAAAAGCAGGTAATGGAATACAGGTTACAACAAAGCATATTCCCCTCCATCGTAGAGGAGGCCGTCCAGCTAACGACCACTTGCAGTCTTCCATAAAAACTCATATTCATTCCACAGAGAGGAAATGCAAGTTTTAAGTTTCCACCCACATTGTTTCTTCTACAGGTTCAAACCTTTGTTGGATTCTTCAGCTTCAAAAGCAGGAGGATCAAAAAGGTCAACCTCTTTGGGAGGTTCACTTGCTTCTTCCATTTGTTGGTTTGCTTCCCTCTGCACCCACTTCTCTGTGACTTTCACTTCTGCCCGGATTCTGAACTCGAGGGGATTTACTGGGAGCTTCATACAGGGTTATGCCCCAGCCACCGCTTTGAATCATTGCCCCTTCATCACTCACCTTTGTCTGAAAAGTCTCGAGTAATTCAACCACTTGCTCATGACAGGCCTCCCTTTGGGGTTTTGGCTAAGGCATTGGTATGCCAGATTGGCTACCTTCATTGCAGTTTTAGATGAGTACTGGCCTTCCATTCTAGGGTCTAAGATCCTCATAAGTTTCTTATTATGGACTAAGAGGGGACGAGCCCACTCAACCAGGTTATGTTCTTGGCTAGGCCTACTCTTGTCCATTGCTCTTCTTCCAAGGAGCATCTCAAGTAACACGACTCCAAATCCGTAAACATCACTTCGTTAAATGCCGTCATATCAATACTAAATGCCCTGGTCATTATCAATACTGCAACTTGGTTAGCCATTAATTTATCATTTACGGCGGCATCGCACATCCTATCGGACATGTCTTTTGGGAAGAGGGTAATGGCCCCATGACACTGGCATAACTAAACATTATGAGTAGCTTACTTAGGAAAGGATATAACAAAAGAAGAGCATCGCAAAACTGTTCTATAACACGTTCTATCAAGCAGTTGAAAGTTGAAACAATGTCTTCATCCTCTTCTAATTTCAGAGTACTAAATACATTTCATGCATAATAAGTACTTTTCTTAAGTCAATTGAAATAGTTCCAAAATTACTGCAGAATTTTGTCATCTGATTTCACATACTGTAAAATGCATTTTTGGAAAATCAAGATGTATACCACCAAAAACACCAGGAACATGTTGCAAGAAAACAAGAGAAAGGGAACTGAGGATATAGCTACTTCCAAATTTCACTGAACTGAACAAAATGTTAATTACCGCAAATGAAAGAAAGAAAACGATTCCATCCAATGCCAGGGCAGTTTTTAAACTCCATTAGCAGGATAACAGGATGACATATCATTATGACTTAAAAATTTATTAAGATGAAGATTTTCAGTTCCATTTTAAGAGAATAATTAATTACTAACCAGTCATCACATATTCAGGAGCAGCATATCCATATGTGCCCATCACTCGTGTTGACACATGGGTCTTGTCTCCCATTGGTCCATCCTTTGCAAGTCCAAAGTCTGAGAGCTTTGCATTGAAGTCCTACAGGTTACATGCATATTTAGAAATAAAAACTAAAACTTCCTAAAAAGAGAACACGGAAACTTCCAATGACTTAATCATCTATAAGGCTTTTGACTTTTAGGAGCTATAATAAAACTAAATTTCTGGTTATAGAAATTTCTTTAGAAAGGGAATGAAACTGAGAAAAGATCATATACAAGTTTATTAGTCTTCCCATTTTTAAAGATTCCATAAAAAATACACTTGATTAATTGTACATCCAACTGATGAATAACAAAAAAATGACGGCTAACCACATCCAGCAAGATGTTTGATGTCTTGAAGTCACGGTATATGATAGGTCTTTCCGCATCATGGAGAAAAGCAAGCCCTTTTGCTGCATCTAAAGCAATCTTCATTCTTTTTGACCAAGTCAAACTACAACCAACTCCTACCAACCAAGAATAAATAAGGTAAATAAAAAATGCTTCTGTTCTTTCTAGTGGAAAACAGATACCTCTTTCCCTGATGCTCAATGCAGATGCTTTTAGCAGGTATATTTAAAGTGCTCTTTATCTCCTAAACATTGATTTAAGATTAATTTTTTCCTACCACTTACTGCGAAAAAGATGTTTTTCGAGGCTCCCACTTGCCATGTATTCATAGACAAGCAGCCGATGATCATCTTCACAGCAATATCCGATGAGCTTCACAAGATTTGGATGGCTGAGTTGTCCAAGATAGTTGACTTCAGCCTGCAAAACAAAGATTGAGGCACAAACAGAATCAAATATATTCCGTGTTGAATTTTTTTTCTAAAAAAAAAAGGAAAGGAAGGCACACAATAATCTAAGATATCAACTCGAAAACAGTTCTTTTCCAAGTACCATTTACTGGTGGACTGACTGCTGTTGAATTATGTATCCATCAATAAAATGAGAAATAGCAACATAAACAGTTCTTTCTTGATGAAATAATCTCAAATATAAAATAACATGAAAAACTATATCAATCTTATAAATTTTTTGACTCAATTATATATGCCTAAAAGCATATGCATACCTATAAAAGACTTTCATTTAACGGTTAAGTTACACTTCTCTTTATCTAACTCCAGGTAGCATAAGTACACAAAAATAAAATTAACTAAATAGACTCTTATTGGGCCAAGAAACTTAATGCACTTGAAATCAAATCAAACAACTATACTAGTAATATAATAGGGTGTGTACAATTAATGCATTCCTTTAAAGTGGATTCTCATAATTGTAATACTATAACAGAATCCTACCATATATTGAGCAGTCTTCTCTTCCCCCAGCTAGATAAACTTTTTCATATTGTACCTCTCAATTTTATTTGGAGGTAAGTTTGTAGCAGTGTTTGGCAATGGTATGAAAGATTATGAATCCATAAATGTCGATATGGCACAAATAAAATCATAACACCTCAAATTAAAGGAATTACATAGAAGATGTCAATTAAACAATACAAGGAGATTACCAGCCATTCTCTGTCACCTTGGAACCCGTCCGGATTAAGCTCCTTAACAGCAACAGCCGTAGATTTGTAACCAGGTCTCACACTTTCATCTATTACTCCTTTATAAACAACCCCAAAGCCACCATCACCAAGAATATAGTCTGGCCGAAATTGCTTTGTAGCCAACCTCATCTCCACATATGTGAATATATCAACGTTGCTGAATCCAGGATTCTGCCGTAGATCTTTGACATCCTTGACTGTCAAAGCAATAAAGCTTGGGCTCCTGGTTTTGAGTGAGTCCAGGTTTTCTCGTTTGTTCGAGGATGCAGTAGTTTTAAGTCCTCCATCTGAAGTTGTTCATAATAAAGTAAGATTTACAAGAATGGAACATAGACATTCATCTTATTTAAGAATTCTATCTTGGGGTTTAGAAAACATCGGTCACACGAGGCATAATTGGAAAGCACTGAGTTCAACCTGTAACGGGTTCTTCAAATTCAACCTCAAAACAATTCTCTGCAATAAATTTTAGACTGGTTTTTCCAAATGTAGAACATATAACAAGTTTTGAACTTTTAATTTACTAAAAACATGCCCGACACTACAACTCTTCAGTTGAACAACATTTTACAAATTTCAACCTAAAATGTATTACAAGCATAATCAATACCAAAGAACAACGTCTGGACAATGTCAAAACCT
The DNA here is from genome assembly GCA_019671005.1 of Hibiscus mutabilis. NCBI lineage: Eukaryota > Viridiplantae > Streptophyta > Magnoliopsida > Malvales > Malvaceae > Hibiscus > Hibiscus mutabilis. Next base: position 83,815,386 of record CM033715.1, read on the forward strand.
AAAAAACTTCTAGCAATCAAATACACAAAGTTTCAATTAGAACATTGAGAGCAGGAAAACTAAGCAAAAACCACAACAAAAGCATGAAAAACATAAAACAGATACTCCAACGAAAGCTAGAAACTTAAACTAAAGAAATTTAAAAAGACAAAAATCACAATAAAAACTAAATCAAATTGAAAATAACATTGGGACTTACTGTGAGATCGGTGCGACTGTTCTTCAATGCTAAAACAAATCCCCATTAAAGCCGTCGACCCACACTCCGAAAAATGAATCTGAGTTCAGATTTTTATCTACCCATTGCTCTATATGACATTACATTAGTAGGAGCACTTTATCTCAGTCTAAATGAACAAAATCTTAGTCAATGCTGTAAAGAGAGTATATGGAATCAGATCTAAGGCCGAGTCTCGACGAGGAAATGCAGCGATCCAGTTTGGCAAATGAGGAGATTAAAGAACACCGAAAAAACTATGATTAAAGAAGTGGAAGAACGAAAGCGAAAGCGAGAGCGAGATGAAGTTTTACTTGGAGTTTCATTACAGTTAACATTAATTTTTGGGTGGCGGTTGGATTGGGTTGGTTTTTTTGCATTATTCGGGAGCGCAGCCGCGAAAAACGCCGAGCAATATGGAAACCATATTTTTGGTGGAATTACATAAATAGTGCTTCTATTGCAATTTGATAATTTTTAGTTCTACTTTTTTATGGTAAAATAACATCTTAAGTCCCTTTAAATCTGTCGGTATTAAAAGTGAATAATTAAAGATAATTAATTAATCGTGAATTTAATTAATGTCCTTTTCAATTTTATATGTTTTATTAATATAAATAATGAATTTGGTTTTTTTTATGTCATTTTGATTTTGATTTTAAAAACAATCCATTTTATTTAGTTGTTTATTTTATTAAATTTAATTCAAGAAAATATTAAAATAAAATTATAATCTAATTGTTCTTTAACCCTTGAAAAAATAACCTAACATTTTTTTAGTACTTTTTATCTTTTTTTCTTCATTTTTAGTTTTATAAGATTAAGATTATAAAGAAAATTTTTGTCAAAAAATTAATCCTATTATTATTTTGATTTTAATTCTAAAAATAATATAATATATTTAGTACGGGTGGAATATAATGGAAAGGTGAAAATTGATATGGTTTAAAAAATGTTATTTTACAATTTAGTGTATAGAGTTTAAAATTTAGGTTTTTAATTTTAGGGTTAGGGTTAGAAAAAATTTTAAATTTTATATAATTAATAGATAAGATTGTGTAAAAAATTAAAAGTTTGAATATCAAAATTTATTATTTTTTATTATTTTGGATTCAAAAAAACCTTAATCGTTATTTTAAATTTTAATAGTTTATATTTCTTTACATTGTCTTTACTAAAATAATTACATTAAAAGTTTAAAGCTAAAATCTTGAAGGCTCTTTGTTATTGTTGTTTTCCTTTTATTTTTTTTAGAAAGACTATAAATAATTTTAATTTTAATTATTAAGAGTATTTTTTAAATTTTTCTTTGATCCAATCTAGGTTGAATCAAATTTTTAATAAAAAATAAGTTTAAATCGGATCCTTCATCCAACTAAAACTAAATGTCTAATTTTCCTTAAATTTTTTAGAGATATTTATAATAATACCTTATTTTTATATAATTTTTATAATTAAGTCCTTAAAATTAAATTTATTTATTTACAAATTAGTCCTTAAAATTATGTTTTTTATAATTTGTTAAAATTTTTTTTCAATTGTTAAAATTTTATTTTTATAGTCAAGTTTTTACATTGTTGAATTTATTTGTTTTTTTTTTTTTATAAAGAGAAATTTTTAAAGAAATATATTTGTTGTTTTTTTTTTGATTTAAGATGACCATTTATATTTTTGAAAAATAATTTCCAACTCCATTATTCCCCAAAATTTACTCTGAAAAATATTAGCTGTTCTTAATTTATTTATTTTTGTTAAAAAGTCAAATTTTCATAAACAACAGTAACGTTGACATAAACATTTGTAATCAGTGAGTCATTAGAATTCAGAAAAGTTGTCCATTTTTAATATTAATTACTTTTATATATTAATATGATTTTTTTAAAATGAGAACAATATTAAAGAGCCTCATTTTGTTAAAATTATTATGATATTTACTCAAAAATAATATTTTGATTATGGATAGATTATTTGAATTTGTGTTTAAAACAACATTTAAAAGAGGGAAGATCAAGTTGAGGTCATAGCTTGAAAATAAAGTTGTAACATTCAAAAGTTTATGGGTTAATATTTAAAAATTTTATATTTTTTGAATATTTAAAATTTTAAAGAGACATATTTTTAATTTACAAATTAACTATGATTTTTTTTTGTTTAATGAACATTATCCACTCCATTAGCCTAATTCAAATCGAGTCATATTTTTTGTGTAATGTAATTAACTCTAAATTTTTTAAGAGAGACCTTAATCTAATTCAAATTAGTTTTTTCAATATTTGAACCTATCCAACCTGTTGGAAAGATTTGAAAAGTTTTATCCCATTAGACCAACTAATTTGATTAATTAACTCTTATTTTAATGAGACTTCAACTACCATTTTTCCATTTCAGGGGCGCTATAAGACCATGAGAGTTGCAGTGTTGCTGAAAAGTCCGAAAAATAGTTACAAGTCCATCCTCCACACCCACAACCACTTGAGCCATTAATTTCTCAAAAGCATTAGACTTTACGCTGCAGCTGTGCCATTAATTTCTGTTCTGTCACCCTCATTTGCATTTCTTTTGTTCATTCAGAAACAACAGAGGAAAGCAAGTTTGTTGAAATCTAGGAAAATGGTTGCACCATTCTCAGCTTGGCCTTGGGAAAACTTGGGAATTTTCAAGGTACCAAAAAAATGGCTGCTCTCTATCTGTTTGTGTAAATGTCTCTGTGTTTTGTGTGTATTTTGTTTCCACTTGATTCTTTTGCCTCTATCTGTTTTCTACAGTATATGCTATACGGCCCTTTAGCTGCAAAGTTTCTGTACACATGGATCTATGAGGACACCCTTAAGGATCTATGGTGTCTTCATATACTGCTTATTTGTGCTCTGAGAGGACTGGTTTATCAGCTATGGAGCTCTTACAATAACATGCTTTTCTTAACTCGAAACCGTCGGATTAAGCAGCAGGGAGTTGATTTCAAGCAGATTGACAGTGAATGGGACTGGTATAATAATATATATATATATATCTTTGGTGTAACGTGGATTCCAAGAAAAATATATGAATACGTATGTTTTAATGGCCTTGCAGGGACAATTTCATAATACTTCAAGCTCTGATAGCTTCCATGGCTTGCTTGATATTCCCATCCTTGGTTGCTCTTCCTTTGTGGAACTCAAAAGGGTTTTTTACTTTGCTGTTACTGCATGTAACTATTTCAGAGCCTTTGTATTATTGGGCACATAGGTTGTTCCATGGAACTTACCTTTTCACCCATTATCATTCACTTCACCATTCATCTCCCGTACCCCACCCTTTTACAGGTAAAAAACACTGACAAGCAACTTGTATATCCAATTATGAAATATCTACCTTAATTAACTCGTTTTTATTCGTTGCAGCTGGACATGCAACACCGTTACAGCACCTCGTGTTATGTGTCGTAATCGGAATTCCGATGACGGGGACGATTCTGATGGGTTGAGGATCGACAAGCATGACTTATGACTATGTTTTGGCGTTTGATTTCCTCAGATGCCTTGGACACTCCAATGCTGAAGTTATTCCCTGTGAAATTTTCAACAAGTTACTTTCCTTGTGTATTTCCTCTATACCCCCACTTAAGTAATAACTATAATGTAATTCGTCGTCGGCAGTGACCGAACTAATATTTCGTTAAGGTATATATACCTTGTCTCCCTCGAATTGGTATTCTGGTCCCGTCCCTGGTTATCAGTGTATAGATTTATCAGCTGAGAATGCATGTGATTCCCCCATTAATTTCAGAAGGAAAGTTGATCCAGAGTTTTACTCCGGAAAGTAGGTTAGATCATTTCATAGAGAGGTAAGAATAAATGCCAAAAGTTATTGGTAAGAAACATTAGTCGGTGTCTTGAATAAGATGGTTTTACTGTTAAATAACTAAATATGCCTAATATTAAAACAGCAACTTGTAGTCCTTGTCAATGCAGCGTATGTTTATTTTTGTAAACAGGGGACCATATCTTAGTTGGCACCATTGATTAGCAATTATTATATGTTTTTGTCAGGTATCATAGCCTCCACCACACAGAGATGGAGACCAATTTCTGTCTCTTCATGCCATTGTTTGATGCAATAGGAAATACACTTAACACCAACTCATGGCGTCTACACAAGAAAATTACGTTGGATTCAAGTATAAATTAAACTGTCAATACATCAAATATAAATTTATATATGATATAATGACGGACTATTTATGTAAATATGGCAGGAAAAAATGGGAGAGTACCCGATTTCGTGTTCCTAGCACATGTGGTGGACATAATGTCAGCTATGCATGTCCCGTTTGTCTTTCCGCCGTTCGCATCAACACCATTTTCGACAAGGATGTTTTTACTGCCGTGTTGGCCCTTCACGTTTATGATAATGCTAATGATGTGGGCATGGTCTAAGACCTTCCTCCTCAGTTTCTACAATCTTAGAGGCCGTTTGCACCAAACATGGGTCGTTCCTAGGTTCGTCTTTCAGGTTAATTTTACCACTTACCTATTAACTTCTTTGTTTTTAGTTTACAATATTTTTATAGGATGATCCCTAAATTTATAAATTAATATACGCACTTAAACATATAATATAATTTTTTTGTTTAAAATCGGTCAAATTAAATTATTAATTATTTAATCATCTATGATCATATATAAATTTTGCAGTATTTCTTACCATTTGCAACGGAGGGCATCAACAAGCACATAGAGGAGGCCATTCTAAGAGCTGATAGGATGGGGGTCAAGGTCATTAGCCTCGCTGCATTGAATAAGGTCCATATACTGCATTTTTTTCTTTTTATATTTAATTTCTAGCTTATTGCTTTCTTCCAATGTTAACAAGATGAATATGTCAATATATATAATTGCTCCTATGACCTTCGAGATTTTTGTAGGTAGTTGGTAGGAATAAATAATGGGAAAATATTTTCATCATGGGAACAATGACCTAATTTTAAGGGTTATGGATCCAATTTAGGGCTTTAGAATTTAGAGTTTAGATTTTAGGGTAATATGGTAGAGATTTAGGTTTTTACTTATTTAAATAACCTAAACTTTTCAATCTAAATTTTGCACATTGTAAACTATTAAACCAAATGTAATTTAAAGGCGTTTGTAGAAAAATACATGATATAAATATCCATAAATAATTTATACCTTTACATCATGTGTTGTAATATTAATGTATTTATAAGCACAAATATGAAAAATATATACTAAACGTAATGTATAATGTTTGTTATGTACTGTTTAGTTGTTAACTATGTCGTATTTAAAATTTATTACGTATCATGTTAATGTTGTTTGTCATCTAAAACATGTGAATTTAAATAATTTATGTACGCAAAACCTCTAAAACACTGCAGTATTAAATGGAAAACACATGCCACTACATAAAACCATGCACGCAAGCTTGCAGGTGAGAAATATATATATTAACGCCGCGTGATTTTATGTGAGAATGAACTATAAAGTTATATTAAATTATTTACAAAATTGGTCCATAAAAAATTGTGATTATAATTAGAAGAAAATATCCCTCTCGGTTCATCCATGCATTTTATTGGTGCATTGAGGGTTATTATAATTAGAAGAAAATGTATAAATTTTGGTGTGCAGAATGAGGCTCTGAATGGAGGAGGAACACTTTTTGTTAATAAACATCCAGAGCTTAAAGTAAGAGTTGTTCATGGCAATACCTTGACGGCTGCAGTTATTCTGAACGAATTTCCTACGGATGTTAAAGAAGTGTTTCTAACGGGAGCCACTTCCAAGCTTGGTAGAGCAACTGCTCTCTACCTCTGTCGAAGAAGAGTCCGCGTTCTTGTAAGTCGATTTTTAACTCGAACTTTTAGTTTGATCTAAATTTTTTTGAATCTAAATTTATAAGTCTATTTTTTAACATTTAATCTTATCGATCCATACAATTATTTTAAATTTTTTTTTAAAACTTTACCTTCTATAATTCCCAAAAGAACACTAGATATATTTAGATTGTAGGTGACATATTTAGCACTGGTTGCATATTTACTTTGTCGAGTATTTATCAGTGCATGTGATAGGTATCAACGTTTTGAGACATAACAAACCCTAGCCTTAAATTGTAATAATTTCCCTTCACCCCAACAATTTTTCATGTCAAAAAGTCATTACAAATCAAAATATCAAATATTTACGAGTTGAATATATACATATAATAAATAGATGTTGACTTCCTCGACGGAAAGATTTCAAAGAATACAAAAGGAAGCCCCCGCGGATTGCCAACACTACCTGGCGCAGGTAACCAAATACCAAGCTGCTCAAAATTGTAAGGTACGACGATGTGTGCATGCATGTATATATTTTCCGCTTTACATTTTTTTTATTAGTGTAAAGGTAATTACAAGCGGGATAGAGTTAGAATTTGAAATTGTGAGGGCAAAACATAAATGTTTAAAAGTTGGGTCAAATTCATAAATAAATTAATTTTTTTTAAAAATTATACAAGGGACAAAGGTGTAAAAAAATCTTAATCCTTTGATAATATACACATCTTACAGACAAAACGATTGAACTTCAGTCTCTTAGGACGAATATTATCCGCTTTTCACTAAAATTAGTTGTTAGGTCTATTTTCCGCTTTTCACTTTAAATTACTTTTCTCAAGTTTGTATATATGTTTCACATTGGCATTGTGATTAGAATTTGTTGGAATGAAATAATAAATGTAGACATGGATCGTGGGCAAGTGGATAACACCATTGGGAACAAAGCTGGGCTCCATCGGGAACCCATTTTCATCAATTTGTGGTCCCACCCATATTGGCCTTCAGGAGGGATTGCACCTACGGTGATGTAGCTGCCATGAGATTGCCACTTGATGTTCAGGGCCTTGGATCTTGTGAGGTACGTACACATGCAATCATGCCATGGAATCGCGTACTTAAGCCATGAGTTGGCGGTGGGGTGAGTTTGTATTCGGTAAATCTATAATGCCGTTAAAAATAACAAGTTTTAGAATTTGTTTAAAAATTTAAAATATTAAATTTTTAAATAATATTTTAAGTTGATTTTTTTTTGTAATTTTTGACAAATTTTTATACTTATAAAAATAGTTTCGATACTTTGCTCAATAACTTAAAATGTTATAAAAAAATAAGTATCGAAACTTGTCAAAAATTATGAAAAATTAACCTAAAATATTATTAAAAAATCAAACATTTAAAGTTTTTAGACAAATTTTAAAACTATCGTTTTTTAGTCGCATCCTAAATCTGTTGTACTTTATACTGAATTTATATTTTAATTTTATACGTCGATAAATAATTGGCAATACACGATGGAGAGAGGAGTGGTGCACGCGTGCCATGCAGGAGGCGTAGTTCATCAGCTGGAAGGCTGGAGTCACCACGAAGTTGGGGCAATCGATGTCGACAGAATCGACCTTGTCTGGGAAGCTGCTCTCAACCATGGTTTCAGGCCGGTCTCAGATGTAAACAACGGTTGAGACTTCTTCTTTCTGATCAACCCAAGGTTTGAGAAAACTAATGTTTGTGCCTCTCTATATTATTGTTCTTTTCTTTTAATTTATTGTTTTTTAAACGATAAAGTTCCTTTTTTAAATATAAAATTTAATGTTATATCATGATAGAAGTAAGAGTGATTAAAACTTGACTTGATTTAACTCAATAAATTTTAAATAAAGTTCGAATTATAAAATAAAATTTGAATAATTTATATTTTTGAATGAACGTTTTTTTACAATTTAGTGCTCCCTTAACTTTCTATTTTATTCACTTTAATTATCTTAATGCAAATTCTTTTTTGCAAATACTTTATTTACATCGATTCCTTGATTGCTTTTAACTCTTTTTTCAATTAAAATATCTCCTTTAAAAAATAATATTATAAATATATTATATAATTTTAGATGATCTTTAATTTGGTAAATAACATTACAAATTTTAGTCGTACTTGTAAAAAAATATATGAAGAAACATCTTCCTTAAAAGGTCGTTTACATTGTGTAATACTTGAATTTAGCCCGAATTTATATATATATATATAATATAACATGAATAAGTAAATATAAATAAATAAGCAGTATAAATAAATCCAAAAAAGATAGTCCATATCTAAAAAATATAAATTCATTTATAAATTCATTTATATAACCCAATGTCCATTATATACACCATTTACAATACAAAAAGCCCAAATTAAGTTTTAAAGCCCAAGTCCTCATCCTTTTATAGTCCATTTTAATACCCAACAAGCACAAAAGTCAAATAATTTAAATTTTCTCGTCTTTTTTTTTCACGTGACAGCATGCCATTGGTCTATATCTCATAGCCACAGATCTGTATTTCTTTATCACTGACATCAGCGCTATGACGTCATCGTGATGGCAGGTTTCATTATCTGATATAAAAAGAAGAAAGAGAAAATTAATGAGATAATAATGACAACATAAATTGCACAGTAAAAGGAGAAAAAAAAGATTATATGCCGAAGTTGAAAAGACGTCGAAAAAGCAGAAAACGTCGGAGAAGACAATCGAACACTGTAAAAGTCGTAAGAAACGCTACAAGCATCATCGGAAGGTATAATTCCTTCGATCTTTTAACTTCCTGCAAAAAATAAAGAAAAAAATAAATATCAGTTCATATTTAAGCATGCAAGTCGTAATAAAAATGAAGTGTAAAAAGAGGTTGGGCTTTATCTTTGGGATGGTCGGAGGTTGATTTTCACGGCAGAGTCGAAGAGGGAATGAGCTTGGGTAGTTAGATCTAGGTTTAGATCAGGGAAATTTAGGCGATTATGATGAATCGGGTAGGTTTTTAGGTTTTATGATTGAATTTGAGAAGTTTTAGGGTTTCGGTTGTGGTGGACGAAAATCGCCTTGAGGCGACAGAAATTCGAATCCCGGTGGCTAGCGAACCAGTATTGGTGACCGAAGGCTGGTGGCTAAAGATTAGACAGTGGTTATGGCGATGGAGTCTGGAAGGTGTTCTTGGTGTTTCAGTCTATTTTGCTGTGTTTTTCTGGAAAAATCGTGTTATTTTTGGAGAGTTTGGGAGAGTGAGAGAAGAAGAGAGATAGTGTTTGGGCTGGTTATGAACGAGCCGACTCGTTTAGGGGGTTATATGGGTGAGTCGAAATGGTGCTGTTTTGGCACCAGGTTAACCCCGCAGATCCGCGCGCTTATCCGACTTGAATATAAGATTCGCACCATTCTTTTCACTTTCATGATTCGGGCTTCAATTTTGTAATCCATTCATTTTAGTCCTTAATTCCTTATAATTCGGCACTTCAATTCCAGTTTTAATTCAATTTGGTCCTAATTTCCTTTGTTATTATATTGATTAATGTTTGATTAATGTATGTTTTTTAAATATGGCATATAGTATATTGTTAGGTAATTTAATTTATTTAGGTATAATTGATAGAGCCTTAGATATTAAGTCTTTTAATTAGGAGTTAAACAATTAAAATAGGTAAGATCATTGTAATAAATAAATGAGTATTAAAAGGAAAACTTTTAAGTTCTAATTTGAATAGTGCCTCATTGTAATGAGGTGTTATATTTGGTACTCATTTTAATTTAGAACATGAAATTAACTTAGTTAATTAAATTTGAGCCTTAATTAGAGTTAGAACTTAAATAATTAGATTCACCATTTAAAATAAGAATATTGTTTAATTTAGGGTGTTAATATGAGTAGTGCTCAAGCAATTGGGTGTTATTTCATAGATGCCATAAATTTAATAATATTCGTAGTTTTAAACAATGAATAAATTAAATTAGAGCCTTTTAAGTTAGAACTTAAAATCGACAAGATAATATACGGACATGCATTCAAACCTTTTATGTTGGGATATATTTTTGAATATGAATCGAGGTGCCCTAAAGTAACTAAGTGCTTCTAATTTCATATTCGTTCCAAAAATATATTTTCTTATAAAATGATATCTCCATTTGAGATTTAAATCCACCCAATAATTATGGTCAAATTAAATTCAAATCATTATCCGAAATGCCAAAATGCCATGTAAAATTGAAAGGTACCGATAACGGACGTTTGTGGGGTGTTAAATTCTTCCCCACACGTAACCGACTCCCGAACCCAAATTAAAAAAAAACGGATCTCTGCTTGTTTTTATGGTGTCCGGTCTACCAAAGTGACCGGTGGCGACTCCAAACATTTTTCAAGATTAAATAAAAAAAATCAAATCTCCATGGTAAATTAATTGAAAAACCCGATTTAATAAGAAATCTAAAATTTCAAGATAAAATAAATTAAAAGGGTTAACATCCTAATTTTCCAAATAAGTTGTCAGACTATTTTCACACCTCGAATTAAAAAATAGTCGTGACACATTAGAACCAATCAATAATGTAACATTATAAATATTTACAATTAAATTAATATTTTATAACATGTTATTATTATCCAAAGTAAATTGATTTTTAAGTGAAAACCTTTTTAAAACTTTCACTGTATCCAAATACACTTTTAATGTATAAGATATAATAACTTTTAATTTTTTATAACTACCGATATTTAACTAGTTTATCAATTAATTCAAATAAAATAATATAAAAATTAATTGTTATTTTTAAATAATGTAAAAATTAATTATTAAAATGATATCTTTAATTCAATTTATTTCGTTCAATACATTGATATTAACTTGGTTTAACTTTTTAGATAGTAAAATGCACTTATAATTTTATATTTTAGGTTACCCAAAATAAATATTTAATTTAAGCATGTGTTTGTCATTTTGCTTTTGTTTATTAAATTTATTTAAAAGTTTTATGTGTCTGACTCGGAAAACTACAGTAATTCCTCTTTTTTAAATATTTTTGAAGAAATTCAATAACTTTTAGATTGAAAAATGAAATTCGCGATTTAATTACTCATTATTATATTAAAAAGGGTAAACTACATTAGCAGTCCCTAAACTATTAGGATGATTTCACTTTGGTCATTGATTTTTTTAAAAATAAAATTCATTCATTAAACTTTTAATTCGTTTTATTATGGTCGATAAGAAATACTAGTGTGACATGTTAATTGTTTTTTCTATCTCCTTAATTTTCCAAACTGACAGTCATCGCAAATACCAAATTTTTGACGAAAGGAGCAACGGTCGGTCAATTCCAACGTGGGAAGACTCTGTATGGTTAGAAAATTATCACAATTCAATTTCAAGTTGACATGACGATTAATAACAAGAATTGAAATTTTTTAACCTTTTGTTTTGATTGGATCGTTGCCTTCTTATTATGTCGTTTCTACTATCGATTGGTGAGTTTTCTAGTAAAAAAGATAATCAAACTACTAATCTTCTTATTCTTCTTTTCTTTCTTTCATCCAATTCAAAGTTATCAGAAAATCTTTCAAGTCTCAATCGAAAATATAAATCTAAAACTTTTCGTTCTACCACTGTTAACCGACATATCAACTCGAAACTGAACTATATTAATTTTATGATCAAACAAATCCTTTTCTATCTTTGAAATTGATTGACAATCGCTCAATTCTAAAAAAATTAACCTTTGCAGCACATACCAATTCGAAAAATAGGGGGTTGGAAAGAAAACTCTGACATGTCATGTCAACATTTCTTAACGACAGCTAAAGACAATGATCGGAATGAAAATGAATTAAAATTCAGTGTCTGTGTTGCAATTTTTAAAAGTTTAGTGACTAAAATGAAAGTATCCTAAAGATTGAGGACTATAAATGTGATTTATTCAAAATTAAGAACGCACTTGTCAAAGCAAGCCTTTCGTTAAGACTTAAGATTGAAGAAATCAAGATTCACAGAATAGACACGTTAATAAATAAATAAATAAATAAATAAATAAATAAATCGAAGATATTTTTAATTCTAATATTTTAGAAAAGGAAGGATCTCATTAGTTCAGAGAAAGAGGAAGGATCTTTTTGAATGAGAAAATTATTTGTATTTACTATTTTTTTTATATATATATTATTCTGGGACAGCTCTTCGTCTGAAATCCGTGGTAAAGAAGCAAAAGGGAAAATTAAAAATAAAAAGGAAATCAAAGAACAAAGGAGGAAGAAGAAAGAAAAGGAGGAGACACGAACACTAAGGGAAACCAAAAGTAAAAGAAAAAGAGGGTAAAGATTCGATCTATCATCTTCTCATATTCCAAATCCTGTGTTCTTTTGTTAGCAAAAAGAAAAAAATTCCAAACGCGCTTCCGTTTCTGCATTTTGTTGAATCAGAGCTTCTTATGATATTTTGGTAAGATTCAGATTTTTGAATTGTTCTAACAAATCCATCTTATGATCTTTAATTTCTGCATGTCTTTAAATTTTAAATGTATTTTAAGGCATCTAACGCATTTTTATATGTTTTTTGAATTTATTTCCAAGTTTCGTATTCGGTGTGATTTGTTCTGTGCAAAAGTAGAAACATATATGTTATGATCTTTGAGGCGTATAATTTTTAGTGCGAAGTTAGATCAGAAGATTTGGAAATTTTAGGTATATGATTTTTTTTTTGTGTGTTTTTTTAAAGAAAAGCTTGTGGTATTGTTATTTTGCAGGTTTTGTGTCTCCTCGAATTGAGCTTTTGAAGGGAGAATGACGATGGAATATGAGAGTAACAATTGGATTTGGGATTGGTTGTATAGCTCCCCGCATCTGTTTGGTGGCCTAATGGTAACGGCCGCCTTGCTCGGGTTTTCCACTTCTTATTTTGGTGGGGTTGGAGTTTTCCCATCTTATGGTTGGTCAGATTTTGGGATCTTACTCAAGAAGAAGCCTGAGAGGAAGCGCGTACGGGTTTACATGGATGGATGCTTTGATCTCATGCATTATGGCCATGCTAATGCTTTGAGACAAGCTAAAGCTTTAGGGGATGAATTAGTGGTGGGTGTTGTGAGTGATGAGGAGATTGTTGCTAACAAAGGCCCCCTGTTCTATCCATGGAAGAGAGGTATTCACGAGGCCTTTCTTTTATTTTGGGTGTATGTGGGGTTTTAGTTTGGTATTTTGATTTCATAATCTCTATTTCATTTGTGCCTTGTTCTATTTTCCATTAACGCATGTAAATAGTTCCATTTCTATCATCGTTAACTATCACATAGAAAGCATTCTTAATGTCTTGTTTTGTATTTGTCCAAAGAATTATCTTGGTTTGACGATTGACAATGGTAGAAGCCAAATCAATAATTATTGACAGGTTTCTTTGTAGAATCGAACCCCCACAACTTCATGTGTGCTTGTTTCATTAGTTAATGAAGAAGATGGATTCTAGAGGCTAGTTAGCTGGTGCAACAATTTTGTTTACAATACCATATATGTTAGAAGGCTTTATATCTTAGATATGTTCTTTGCATCAAACTTATCATGCTGCCTTGGTACTGATTTCTCTTTTTAAATTGATTTAGTTGATGGTTCAACGGATCTTATTTGAAGTTCTCTCCAGGCTGGCACTTGTTAGTGGATTGAAGTGGGTGGATCAAGTAATAGCAAATGCCCCCTATGCAATTACTGAGAAGTTCATGAACACTCTGTTCAATGAGCATAAGATTGACTATATAATACATGGTGATGATCCTTGCCTTCTCCCAGATGGATCTGATGCTTATGCCTTGGCAAAGAAAGCTGGCCGCTACAAGCAGATTAAGCGAACTGAAGGTGTCTCCAGCACGGATATTGTAGGTACTGATATTTATTTGAGACATGCTTTATATTCCTTTGGTTGGGGATTGTTATTTGATAGCTTTTGTAAATCGTGTGCTAAGTGTAACATTGTTCCTAATTATTTCACAATTTATATGTTCCGTAGGAAGAATACTTTCTTCTATGAAGGATAATAAAAGTTCTGAGGGAGATTCATGCAAAAGACAACAATCGCAAAGGGGTCAGCTTTCTCAATTTCTACCAACATCCCGGCGGATTGTGCAATTCTCAAATGGAAAGGTACAAATACTGTATTTGTTTTCACTTAATTATCAGCCTCAAAAGGGTAAGGAATGAAAAAAAAAAATGACTACCACTTGGTAAAGCTTGGGCGATGTATGTTTCTGACATGCCTTTATTCCCCCCTTGCACTAGGTGGAAGAAAAGGTAATTTAATTCTATTCCACTTTAAAATAGAAAAAAAAGGTGATTTAATCCTAATTTCCTATATTTCTAGTCTTTCACATAAGGTAATTACCTTTCTAATAGAAAAAGGATCATCCAGTGCCTTGTGAAAACAAATATCATTTGGACATCTTTTGTAGATTGAAAGAGGAGAAACTAAGCTTTGTATTAAGTATCTTACACAAGTTCCTTCAAGATTTGCTCACGATGACACATTATAATTTTAATGTGAACATGGAATAAATGGAAGAAAGTGTGATATTGAAAATCTGTCAACAAAAAGTTTTAGTGTCAAAACCTCCATGGTTGCTTGGAATCCTATTACAAAATTTACACTAGTCTCTCACCAAGTTTGCTTGGTAAAGGCATACAAAGTCCTATATTCTTTTCTATCTTTTCACCTGTGATAATTACAAAAGATAATTTTATGACATCTTTCTTTAAATTAGGCTGACAAAATTCATCATTTACTGTATCATTTCTCTTGTCATGGCCAAATTGACTACCTGCCCCTTTGACACATAATCTCCTCACCATCTATTTATTAAGGATGTGTTGCATAAATACAAGCAAGTTCCTATGGAAGGGTAACCATCATGAACATAAAAACCGAATAAAATGCTTGCTGGATGGTTAATAGATTATTATACATACATATATGTGTGTATGTAAATCATTTGCATGAAAGATAATTTTTGGAGAGCTGGTCTAAAACAATTTGTTGGCTAACTTGAAAGTATGAATGTGGATTGACAGGCAACAGCCTGTTGCATCCAATGGCATGCAAACAGTTGTACAAGGGTTAAGAGCTATTTTCTTATTTATCTTAGTTGAGGAAGAGTGACAAGGGTACGATTGGTGCTAGGGAAGACTCCGATCTTTTTTTGCTTTATTTCTTCCTTTATTGTAGTGTTCTTTTGTGTAATGCTTGGCTCTCTTTCCCTGTCAATCTCATTCAGTTTTTCCACAGGGTCCTGGACCGAATGCTCGTATTGTCTACATTGATGGGGCTTTCGATCTCTTTCATGCAGGGCATGTGGAGGTATTACTCGCTAGTCTATAATTACTCTATGACTTATTTTCTTGTTGGTTATGTTATTATGATGGCATAAACATGCAACATGTTGACAATTTGGTGATTGCTCTTCATCTTACCAAGTTTTGTTCCTCTAGTGTTGCTGTAAGATATGCATTCATCTGTTGTTGTCTCGTTATGGCCTCATTTAATGCACATATTGTTGTGATTCTTGAGCAAGCTTGCTGTTTACTGCTGCTAAATCCTTTAGATTTTGATAAAGTATTCCCCAACAATGTAGTGAACTAGCATGGTGGGTAATAGATTTGTATAATATTTAACTTCTTAAGTATTAGAAAGCAATAATACCCCCATATTATCAAATGACAGTTTACTATTAGAAGCACATTTTCTTTGTCGAAGTGCATTAGTCTTTTGTTGTAATATCGAAGTGCAGCATATAATTGTCATTTATGTATCGTAGTGAAGAAAATAAAAAAAAATATTAATTTATTGATAAACAATAGTCTTATTCATTTGTTGACAAGTAAATAACCTCTTTGGAAAATATATCTTTTCTCTTAGTCTTAATTGTATTATTTTAGAGCTTTTACTATATTTTGAGACCTATAATTTATGTTAAATGGCTCTTTTTTTTTTTTTTCAACTCATTCCATTTTGCACATGTCCCTAAGCCATCTTTTATGTCTACTCAGATCCTCAAGAAGGCAAGGCAGCTTGGAGATTTTTTGCTAGTTGGTATCCATGCTGACCATATCGTGAGGTACTTTATCTATGTCATGCCTCCACTCTTGTCCAGAAGGATGAATTCAGAAGGATGAAAGTTAACATTGGCTCTAAACCTACTATTGCAATGCATTGATGCAAAATCTAGTATCAAGGATTTCTATGAAAGAAATAATTTATGAATCTCCTTTCTTGCAGCGAGCAAAGGGGAATGCCCTACCCAGTTATGCATTTACTTGAGCGTACTCTTAGTGTGTTAGCTTGCCGTTATGTCGATGAAGTTATCATTGGTGCACCTTGGGGAGTTTCAAAGGACGTGGTATGTAATTTTCTTCTCTTAAGTTTATATCTGTATGCCTATGCAAATCCGCCTTCCCCCCCCCCAGGAAACCAGGATTGATTCTTCTCCTAATTATCATGGCCCATTTTACCAATTTCTTTACAAAAGAATGCATCTAATCTTAGAAACCAAAATTTAAATTGTATTAATTCTTTTGGTTCCGGATAAATTCATCCTAGCTTTTTGCCAAACCTGCAGCTTATATGCCAAGTATGTCCATTCATTAGATACTTGTACCCTACCACTTTATGATTTGGGTTTTGCTGGTATAGCAAAATCACATCCCCTCACTGAAACATATAAGACATATCTATATATGTATCATAGTGCATTCATGTATTCTCTACAGCTATGATATTGGCAACTTGTATTATTTGATACTACTGCTATATTTTTCTCTCTTTTAAAATGAGAAGGCATTCTAAGGCTACTTTCTTTATTTTGAACAGATTACAACTTTCAACATTTCTTTGGTTGTGCATGGGACAATTGCAGAGAGCAACACTTTGTTGCCTGTAGGTTTTCATTACCACAGTTCTATTTCCATTGTTATATGACCCATAAGTCTATCGATTTAAAATTCTTTGCTTCCTACAGGGTGAAACCGATCCATACGCAGTTCTTAAGTCCATTGGAATTTTTCGGATGCTTGAAAGCCCTAAAAGTATAACCACAAGTTCGGTAGCCCAAAGGATAGTTGCCAATCACGAGGCTTACTTGGTATTATTTCCACATTTTTTTTGGTGTTTGCATTTATTGTTTTTCTATGATATCGTAGATGACTACTGATGCAAGTTGATCGGCAGTTCACCTTGTTATGGAATGACACTACTTGCTAGGCACTTTGCTTTCTGAATGTTATTAGCTGAGACATTCCAGATTATTATATTCGACTGTGGATATCGTTGTAAATTTCTGCATGAAACATGCATCCTATCTTTTTGTGTTTAACCACGCCATGAATACATGATGTTTGACCCATAGTCTCTGTTAGTATGGTTGTATATTTTCCTCTAATTTTTGTGCCTGCTTCTGATACAGAAACGCAATGCCAAGAAGACACAGAGTGAAAAGAAATACTATGAAGAGAAGGCGTATGTTGCAGGCGACTAACGTATACGAGAGTATTATTGTTAGATGGTAGAAAATTTGATACAGCTCTTCATGCAGCTTTGACCATTCATGTAGAGGCATGTTGAAGACAGTATTCAAAGATAGGAGGACGTGACATTGGAAGACATCTTTACCAGAAACTTCCAAACAGAGTTTTTTTTTTAATCTTTTTTTATTATTATTATTATTATCATTATTTTTTTCATCTTTTTGGGGGTTTGAGATGTAGAGGAATCTTATAATAATTTGTTTGCTAATGCTGGTAAGCAATGTAATCACTGATTAATTTAAGCCCTTGGGGCTTTGTAATTCTAGTGTTTTTGTTCAAAAGCAAAGAAATTCCATACGTTCGTTTTCATGTTTGACGGTGGTTTAGACATTTACCACTTCTGGATTGAGAACTGCAGGTGAGTATTTGATCAATTTGAGTAAAAAATGAGTTAGTTGAGTTGATGAATTTTATTTATGTTGTTATAGTATTTATTAGTTTTAGTTTAAGTGAATTTTTATAATTATATATAATATGCATATATTTTTTATATATGACATACATGTAAGGTTGAGAGACTTAATTTTTTAAAAAATTTTCGAATTTCATTTTATAATTTAATTTTTATTTGAAAATTTTTAATTAAATTTATGAATTTACGTTAAATCAAATTAAAATTTTTCATCTTAAATAAAAATAATTTATTCTAATCGAGTTTTTACTTACCAAAAAACCCCAGAATATTTTGATTCGCTGTTTTTTTATAAATAAAACAAGGAAGCGAACCAAACAAAAAGTTGGTTCGAGTAAATATTGCTTCGAATTTTGAACGTTTTTTTTCCAAGCTATCAATCCGTAGTGTATCGATTATTTCCATAAATATTGTAGTTTGAATAGTATCTTAAAGGCGGGCAGGCAGAGCAGCAATAATATTAAAAAAGGCTTGATCCACTGATGCTACACTGATTGCGACGTACAATTTCAAGCCAATTTTTTATTCACAGATTGTTGTTGCGGACTTCCCCCTTCTCTACCATCCTTTATGACCAAAAAATTTCTTCCCACCTTAAAATGCCAACTTAGTTTATCTTTTCACTTAATTCGGTCAAAATTATATCAATATTTAAAGTACAATCTTTTTAAAAGATCTTTATAAGTTGAGACAACAACACTGGAGGAAATTTTTTCCACAACAGTTTATTAATTTTTCTGGAAAAATTATATTAATCAAACAAGCCAAGTTGGTTTGAGTAGTAAACTATCATTTTTGTATTTTTGAAAATCAATACTGCAGCGTTTTATTTTATTTTATTTTGTATCGAACATAAAAATCCTATTGAGATGTAACCCGGATTTTTTTTTTCACTATACGTTAACAAATTTAACCTATTAAAAATTTTGACCAAAATCCACCAATTTAAAACACCATCTTAGCCGAGCCGAGAATTTTGTCTCATCCATTTCCCAGCAGCAGCAATAATATGGACAGGCTGTGATCCACTGATGCTACACCTGATTGCGACGTACAACCAATTCAAGCCAACCAATCGTCTCCCCACAGATTCTGTTGCTGCGCCCTCCCCCCTTCTCCGCCACCCTAAATGCCCAAACCCTCTCAGTCCCACCTAAGAGTGCCAACTGAGTTTATCGTCATGAGCTTAATTTGATTAATATTAGATTCATATAGACTCGATTTGAGTTTTTTACGAGTCAAGTAAAATTTATTTCGACTTAATAATTTTGCGTGCAGTTTATTAATTTTTTATAATATGTTAATTTGGTATTTTTGTATTATTATTTGAGTTTAAATTTTAAAGTGTTTCACACATTATTCTAATATTTTTTTGTTAAATTTGTTAATTTATGTTTATATTAAACTTTATATTATTATTAGATTTGATATATATAAAAATTTAAGGTGAAATTTATAATGAGCTTAAAGAGTACTATTCGAATAAAAATTTATTGAACTTATCAAATCAATTGAACACTATTCAAATGACCAACGCGCTTGATAAGCACCCTTAGTCCCACCAACCTTCATTAGAGTATTCAAAAACATTATGCTCGCTCTAAAAAATCTATGTCAATAAAAGTTTTCTAAAGTTTTAAATTAATTAGTTAGAGGATTAGTTCGAGTAAATCATTTTAATTCTTATTCAAATTTATAATAATTAATTCTAATCTAATTCTTTTTATTTATAGTTCTGATTAAAGAACAAATAAAATAAAATAAAATATATATTAAATTTTAACATTTATCATTCGTGATCGTTCATATTAAATTTTGAGTATTTATGAACTTAAATTTTTTTTAAAGTTTGAACTCAACCAGTATCTTAGTAAAAAAACAAATAATATTTATCTTAAAAAATATGTATTTAAATTACTCTATTTATAAAATATATGTAAATTAATTAAAAATTAAAAATATATATAAACAAATATTACATAATAATTATTTTTAGACCGTTTAAAAAATATTAGGTTTGATGAATAATAACAATAATTTAAATAATTAGACGTGAAAATTTTCACTAGCTAATAGCTTTGTAGTGACAGTGTAGGGTTAAAAAGGTCACAAAATAAATGGCTCCGTTTCCCCTCCGTTATTTCATGAGAAAATCACGGACGGACTGTGACGTAACCAAAAAAACAAAACACTAAAACTAAAAAAATGATAAAAAAACCCCCTCGAAAACCTACTAATAAATCCCGTGAATTCCGACACCATTATTTATTACGCTTCTACCGATGCCTCTCTCTGCCTCTGAACCATTCTTCTCCGTTCCATTTCCATTTTCATCTCTTCCAATTTTTTATTATTATTTCTTCCCTCCCCTGCCATTGATCCTACGCCCAATCTACCGCTCTGACTTATTATCATTTCTGACCGTAGATACAACAGATCTGACGGCTGTACGTCGCTCCACCTTTGATGGAACCCACCTCCCGACCCACCCGAACCCGCTACTATGATCCGATGCTCCAGTCTCTTCTTCCTCTCGTCTTCCCTCACCAGAAGCAGCCCGTCTTTTCTGCAACATGATTTCGTTCCCGCGTACGAGTGCCGCCCCGAAACACGTCGCGTCCGTGAATGATCTGACTCGGTGCTCTCGAGCTGATTCGAGGCGGAAGGAGGAGGAGGAGAAATAGTCGGCAGATCTTGGTCTTGTATTAAGAGAATGTCTTCCGGGTCAACTCGGTAACGACAGAGCGGGCAAGTGGAATGCGCGTCGAGCCAAGTATCAACGCACTCGGAGTGGAACGCGTGTTTGCATTTGGGGAGGAGTCTCAGGAGCTCGTCCGGTTCGAATCTGGCTAAACAAACGGCGCACTCGAGCCCGTCTTTTTGACCTCTCAAAGAACTGAACCGGAACAGAGGAAGCGACTCGACAACGACCTGGTTTATCCCCGAGTTTCTCCCGGCTGAAACAACCGAGACCAATGCCGAAGCATGTGTATAATAACTGAACGGGTTATTTTCACCATCAGTTCCGCAACGCTTTGAATAAAGCAGGAGAAGGAAAATAATGCAGAACAAGACCGATAGAACCGCCAGAAACACGAACACGGCGGTGCTCGGCTTGAACGGAGAAAACCCGCTTCTTGTTTGTTGAAACGACGGCAACGGCGACTGCAAAGGAACGCTACTAATATTCGTATTGTTAGTGTTATGATAATCGCCATTGGTGTAATTATCTGCAAACACAGAGGGAATAAAGATTTGCAGCAACAAAATGAGAAGAAATGGTTGGAACAAAGAATATGAAATGGGCATGTTGGAATTAGCAGCAAGAGAATGAAAAATGGATGTTTGGAATCCGGGAAAAGAGAGAGAGAGATTGGGGTTTTAGTGAAAACAAAAACAGAATCTTTATTTTAATAGAGAGGTTGGGTGTGGGTTATAAAAACAATTACTTTTACCATTGTTGTTGTTGCCATCGATGAATAAATAAGTAAGAAAGACAGAAAGGGAAGGAGAAATAAAGTTTTTTTTTTTTTTTCTGGAGAACTAAGAAATAAAATCCGAATTCTCCAGCAGTTGAAACCCCAAGTTTTTGTCTAACAGTTCCAGAAAATAGTACGAGGGCTTAAATGAATTTCAAGCTTGGGTTTTACATTCTAGGGTTGAGGAGTTATATTATTAGAGGAGAAGAAGCACTGGAGGAGGAAGAGGAGAAGGGCCCGAAAGGGAACTTGGCCTCAATTATTTGAAAAATCACAATAAATCTTTTAGATTTTTAAAAAAATTTAATTTGAACACTTAAATTTTATAAACTCGTATTAAACATTATATTTTTAATATTTTAATTAAACAATTTAAAGTTTATAAATTTCTCTTTTTTTTTAAATTAGGTCTTACCCTATTTTTTATTTATATACTTAACAAACCCTTATACTTTAAAAGTTTAATAATTTAATTTTTTCTAATACTCGATCCTGACTTTATCTGATCTAATATTAATCATTTTGAATGATACAACGAATTTAATTAAAAAATTCAGTGATAAAAAGAAGAGATTCATTAACTTGTCGTATAATATGAATAAATAAGATGACAAAAATTATAAATTAATTCAACATGTCATAAAAATATTATAAAATTATAATAATTTATGAATTTGATAATGTTTTATGTAATTATCTTTTATCGTGGTTTGGTTGTAACTTTCTTATCTTATAACTATTCTAAATAATTAGACTAAAAGATTTTCTGAATTATTCAATTCCTAGGTAAGGATCGGACCCTTCTCTCATGAATTATAAATTAAATTCAGCAAGCCTCAAATTTCAAATTTATTTACAATTTAAAATCTAAATCAATAAAATTAAAAAAAATAATAAAAATAGTGTTATAAATCTGAACTCAGATCACTTTTAATCTTTAAACTCTAAATTAAAATTTAAGGTTAAAATTTAATAAGATATTATGGACAAACTGGAGGCACAAACTTTGTTAAAGTTTATCTTAATAAAATAATAAAATATTTTTAATTTAATTAATTTTTAAGGTACCTAATAATAATAATAAAAAGCTGAGTTCAAATGTTTTGAAATTTACATTTAATTGCACAAAATAAGGAAAGGGACCTGATCCATCAGGGCTTTGACAGGTTCTGGACAAGAGTTGAAATAATGAAGGACCACTATTATTGAATAAAATTTTTTATTTATTTAATTTTATAAAATACCTAGGGCTATAGTAAAAAAGTTAATTCCAATAATTAATAAAAGGGGAGAAAAAAGTTAGACATATTTTAATGGGTTCTAAAGTCATGAAAATAATGAAAGGAATCCCGACTTATTTAGAAGTTTGCTGGACTTTGAATTCCTTGGAATAATGAATGACTGCTATTATACAACAAAAAGCAATGAGGGCTATTGATTCGGTTTAATCATCCGTATTCGATTTATTAATTTAGATCGAATTTTTGCAGAGGTCCAATATAAGAACTTTCTTAAGTTAATTTTATCTATTTACAATGTTAAAATTTGAACTCTTAATTTTACTTATGAGACTTAATGTTTTATCTTACTAAATTAACTGATTATTAGTAAGGACTATTTTTTTATACTTTTTATTATATATGAATGTGACAACATCGATTATTCGTCAACTAATTCTCGTATATGTTTTTTTTTCTTTCATTTGTTTAGTTTTTGTTTTTATATAGATGGATTTTCTTGTGATTTGTTTTATTTTTCAAATTAAAAATGGTGGTTATCTTCTTCTTTCTTTTTAATTTTGTAGTACTTTTTTTCTCTAATTATGTGACACGTTTTTTTATTGAATATATATTTGTTTTGAATGGGTCTTTATTTTTATTAGTATTTATAAATTGATGTGAGTCAAAAAATATGATTATGATTTTTATGTGTTTTGAACTTATTTTGAATACGGTTAATATGTATTTTTATATTATTTTATTTTTTTTATATTTGTCAATTAAAATGAAATATTATTTTTTTAATTTTTGTTATAGCTATTGCAGCCACTAAAATAACTATAGTTTCATCAATTTGTCGTAATAAAAAATCAACACGTATAAGTCAATTAACATTGTTGAATAAATAATATTTTTATAACATTTTTTTTCAAGATTAAGTTTAATGTCATCTCTTCGATTAAAAATTATTTAATTATCTTGTTGATATTGTATAGAACTTGTTTCCATACCGAAAAGAATAAAACGAAATATAATGGGCTCCGCCTACATTTTTTAGTGGGCTTCAAATGAAAACTTGAAAACTGAAAGCCACACGATAAGTTATTGGGCTTTGTCCAATCAATACCAATGTGACCCGAACCGTAACCCAGAGCGATGCCACCTCCACCATCATTCAAAGACTTTCTCGGCTTTTCTAGCCGAAAAGAAAAAGAAAAAAGAAAGAAAGAAATCCGTAATAATAACAATAATCCCAAACAGCCAGCCTGCACATTTTCCAATTTATTCCACTTTTTGGCTACGAATTACACAGGAAAAGTTTTCTTCCCCTTGATTTTCTAGCACAGCTTGTCAGCGATCGAGATCCCTTGAACTTATTCTGATCAAAATTGTTTAATTTCGAAGATTGAAGCAGATTTTATTGTTTTCTTTTCTGGGCTTCGACAATCGACATTAGTGAGGATAAATTGTACGGCGGAGTTAGAATGAATCGTGGTGAGCCAAATTTTAAAGTTTGAGGAGCCAATCATGTGGTTTTCCTTTTGGAGATCCAGAGATCGATTCTCCTTAGACGAACTCAGGTTTTATCTTCTCTTTTTCTCTTAATCATTTAATTTATTATCATTCTTTTTGTAATTTTGGGGATTTAATTATCTGATCGTCTTTAGAATTTGAATTTAGTTTGGGCAATTGCTCAGTAGTATGCTTCCTTTAAGTGCTGTGAATAACATAAAAAGAAAAAAACGAACCATTATATTTTTGTTATTTGCTGTTTTCTTTTCTTAATCAAAGATGTTTTTTTTCTTTTATTTTCTTATACTTTTTATATAAATTTTATGGAAAATAAAAAGTATGCGATGAAGTTGACCACCAAATAGGGATTACGTGTGAAAGGTTATATATTTTGAATACTATACACAATGACTTGCCATGTGGAAATCAAATATAATGTTGTGTTTATTTCTTTTCTTTTAGTAAGATTTAGATAGCTTTGATGACACTGGAATGTTTGCCTTGGAATTCCTTGAACAAGCATGTAATCTTTATGGTTGAATCTCAGCTCTTGAATTCCTTAAATAGATAGTTATTAGAAGAGCAGCTTGATTGCTCCTGAAATTTGGGTTGGACTTTTTTATCTTTGAATTTGAAATCATGCTTTTAGATTAATCGCAGTGCTTTTCCTAGCATGCAGATATTTAACGAACCAGCTGCAGAAAGTTCAAATTGTTAATGAATTTAATAAGGTAACAGAAACCCATTCCTCTACTATTGTTATTACTTCAGTTATAATTTACCATGCATCATCTGCTCTCATATTTTTTTTGGCTGTAAAGGGTTTTGTTATTGAGGCATTAAGATCTATTGCGGAGTTGTTGACATATGGTGATCAACATGATCCATCCTTTTTCGAGTGAGTTTTCTTCATGCTTAATACCTATATGATTCGTGTTTCTGGTTTCAGCACTTTATGTCATACATTCTCCCTGCAGTTTTTTCATTGAGCAGCAAGTCATGGGAGAGTTCATACGTATACTGAATATTAGCAAAACTATTGGTGTTGCTCTTCAGTTACTTCAAACAATAAGCATTTTGATTCAGAACCTAAGAAGAGAACATGCCATATGTAAGTTGGTTTTTTATGAAAGAACAAAATTTACAGCTCATTGATCCTTTTAGTCGATTCTGAGACTATTGGGTGATTTTATTGATTTTCCTCGTGAAAATTTGCAGACTATATGTTCAGTAATGAACATGTCAACTACCTAATAACTTATTCCTTTGACTTCCGCAATGAAGAGCTACTTTCTTACTATATATCATTCTTAAGGTTTGTTTTTCTTTTCTTTAAGCTGACCTCATCCCCATAGTTGGCTTCTGTAGTTATTTTATTAATTTTCTAACCCCTTTTAAGTCTTAAAAGCTTCTTCTTTGTTTATTTATTTTTATATAACAATTGTATTTTTACTGGCATGCTGCACTTGTGAAGAGCAATAAGTGGGAAGTTAAACAAGAATACAATTTCTCTTCTTGTAAAGACTCAAAATGTAAGTATTTCTCTCTTTTTATGTATGGAATTTTTTCCCTATAAAAACTGTGGATTCTCTTTTTCAATCTACTTCCTTGTGTGACTTCTTATATTTTCATGTTTTCTAGGAAGTAGTTTCTTTCCCATTGTATGTTGAGGCAATACGGTTTGCTTTTCATGAAGAAAGCATGGTCCGCACGGCAGTGCGTTCACTGACACTGAATGTTTATCATGGTTGGTTTTATTTTTCTATTTTTGTTCCTCATCTTTTCATTTCCTATTTATACCATTCTAAATACATTTCTGTTAGTAAAAATAATTTTATATTCTGATGCATCTTTTTTGATCCAGTTGGAGATGATTTTGTCAATAAGTTCATCACCAGTGCCCCTCATTCTGATTATTTTACAAACTTGGTCTCATTTTTCCGGGAACAGTGCATCAATTTAAGCAAGTTGGTTTCTGAATATCCAAAGTAAGTGTCTGCATGATAATCTTATTGTGAAACAGCAGAATTCCTTTTATTTCCTAACATAATAGGTGTTGTGGCTGAGACAGAAACCCATGCTCGGAGTCGGTCTCTGCGATACTTGCTGCAGTGGATGAAATTGAGGACAATCTCTACTATTTTAGTGATGTTATCTCTGCTGGGATTCCTGTTGTTGGGAGTTTAATAACAAACGACATTTTGCAGCTTTTGATTATTCCTTTGCTGTTTCCAGCACTTCAATTAGACACTGACAGTGTATGAAGCCTTCTCCTTTCCTTTTTTCATCGTTCTGGATTCTGTAATGAAAAAGAAACCCTTGGGGGCTTTTTTGAATTGAAAATTAACCTTTGACTTATATAGATGCTAACTGTTTTTTGTTACCTCCTTAATATAGAACCTGAAGCTTGGTGCAGTCACTTCTTTGTATCTACTTTGTTGCATCTTGCGCATTGTGAAAATCAAGGATCTGGCAAACACCATTGCTGCAGCCCTTCTATATCCACTAGAGTCTCTTGCTGCAAATTCTGAAGCTAAAATCAATGGCTATGTTTCTGGAAATAATTGTGCAACTGCAAATGAAAATGAAGAGCTATACAGTGATAGTGTTACTCCTATACATGCTGGACAATTATGTGTTGATAT
The DNA here is from genome assembly GCA_019671005.1 of Hibiscus mutabilis. Lineage (NCBI taxonomy): Eukaryota > Viridiplantae > Streptophyta > Magnoliopsida > Malvales > Malvaceae > Hibiscus > Hibiscus mutabilis. The sequence goes on from CM033715.1 coordinate 83,842,260, forward strand.
ACCAAACGAGGCTAGTTCTTCCCATGTTCATCGCGAAAGAGTTATTGCAGAGAGGAGTTTTTCTTGTTCACATTATTCTTTGAGGTAAAACATGTGTTCATTGATTACGGTCAATTGCTCATGCATATATGTTTTACATTTCCTGCTCAGTTTTTTTTATCATTTAGAACATTTTTTAGCAATATATCCACAGTAAATAATCAATTCATAAGTCTAAATTTTCTTTATTTCTTATTGTAATTCTTGTACATAAATCTTTTGTTACTCTGGACATGTACTTTTTTATAAAGTATAAAATATGTTTGCATTTTAAATTGGCCTTTAATTTTACAGTGTGATATATTAATCAGGTAATTATAATTTTGGTTAGTGATTTCTGTACCAGCATCATGAGTTTGAATTTGTTAGATTCCTGTCTTTACAGGGTTAGAACTATGGTTCATTTTATCTTGAAATTTAAGTTTAAGTTAATTTTGTCTTTACTGTATGATATATACTATTTGCTTTTTGGTTTTTGTTCTATGCCATTATTCACTCTGCCTTGAACTATAATTTCCATTTATGGGTGAAGATTTTGTTCAAATAAAAGTAGAGTAAATTTAATGTAAGGATAAGAATCTTTAATTGAAGTGTTTTTGTAACTTATGTTGGTAAACTTATCCAATAGTTGATGAGTCTGTAAAGAGCAGTCCGATAAAGGTCAAAGTATGTATCAGATTTGTATTCATGGGGGATGGTGAGAAAGATTATGGGAAATGGGACTTGATTTGCAAAGCATTAAGGGTAAGAAGGAAAATAAAGGAATAAAGCAAGTCAGAACTCTTGTTAAATATACCCAAATCATAGGTATTTTACATCATTCTGAACCCTCAATTTATGATGGTGATTTGACTAACTTGGCAACTTATTTTCTGGATGATCTGTGCCATTATTGGCGCTTGTTCAATCCATTGAAACCCTCTTTTTGGTTCTAAAGAAGCATAATTTGGCCAATACAGAATTTTTATGAGAATTTTTAACAGTGTAAAAAACAGAATCAAGAAAAACAATTTCGCTGTTTATAATGATTTTCCCTTTCTGAAAGCAATTAATGATCTCTTTGTAGGTTATTTTTCAAAACTGTTTGTGTTTTATATGGTCTAATTGTGAACCTGCATTCATACTATGTCTAGGGAGACTTTGCTTTCCTATATCACTGACGGAGATGATGCACGGGCCCTGGGTTCTTTGAATGTGTTGGCCACATTGTTGCAAACGAAAGGTAATAATGATGAGGAATTTTGTATCACTTATCTGTTTTCTATTGCTATTTTCTTATTGAGTATTTACATTGTAGAATTGGATGAATCAATGCTAGATGTTCTGGTATTCTTCCTCAACGCAAACAACACAAAAAGCTCTTGCTGGTGAGTTTTAATGTCAAGTCATTATCTTCAGAGGGCATACTGGGCTCTTAGCATCTGATTTCTAAAAGATTTGCTTTTTTCCTATGAATTTTCATGAAAGTTCGACAGTGACCTATAGTTCAGTACTCCTCAAGGATGGTCTGATGGTCCATAATGATAAGCACTATTTCAGTGCTCCCTATTGGAGTCTAATAATGTCTCATATACATGGACAGCAGAACCAGGTGCAAGTATTCTTAAAAAAAAAGAAAGTTTGTGAAGATAAATTTAATACCTATGACTGAATGCCTAAGAGTGAAACATAAACTTGGAGACATATTTGCTTGTCATTTTGTACCTAGTTTATTTTTAGGAAATTCTTCCACTTTTATCAATTTGATTGAACTGTTGAACCTTTTGTCATAAATTTGTCTTAAATTTGGACAGCAAGCTTTGGTAGGTGATGGGCTCAGCTTGTGAAGAGCATTGTTCTCTCTCTCTTTTCTTTTGAAAGTGGCTTTCTCAATACCAAACAAAAAAGTAGATAAAGGAAACAATTTTCTTTCTAAATGTTAATTTGTTTATCAATTCATGCCATGGAAAATTTCTAATTTGGTTTCTTTGGTTACCTCATCAAGAGTGTGGATTGATAAAAGTTATTCATTGCTGCTTATTGCTCTATGTTTTAGGGGGAAAGAACTTATGTTTCTAAAGTATGATTTTTTTTTGTAATTTCCTTTTCCTTCATTGGTTAATAGGAACAATACGGAGTGTCTATTGTAGGAGCGGGAGCAAGTCCTCGTATACATAGAAACCAGGTATTTTCACTCTACTAAAATTAGGCGTACAAATTGTTCACCATGTGATTATTTTTTCTTGTTATTTTATGCATTTATCCAAATTTGGTGCAATTTTATATTCTCTCAAGGAAAAATGATATTCTTTTAGTTTCTATCGTGTGAAAAATAAAATTATAATTAATTTCAAATGTCTATAAAGGTTAATATCAATGATTAAATAAAAGTATATATATATTATAAAAGAAATGCTAACCTTGCTGCAATTTTTTTTTAAATGAAATATATATTTTATTTGTAAATATATATTTCCATAAGTTCCATAACATGGTTACTAACTAGTAAGTTACAAATGTAAAATTGACTAATAATAGTATCAATTGTAGCATTAACTCAGCCTCCGATAGATTAACGGTAAAAAAATTCTAAAAGATTTTCTTGAGGATATTCATTCCAAACAATCACAATTTGATATTCTCAACATCTAATAAATAATATATAAACAGTTTTTGCATTAGTCCATCATGATAATTGCATAATCTCATATGGCTACTAACTAACATTATACAAATTATGATTTAATCAGATGAAAAATAATGTGTTCAAAATAAATTATATGCATAAAGTACTCAAATAAACAAATTATGACTTTTTATTGTAGGTCCTTGATGCATTGGTCAAGCTTCTTTGTCGGTCAAATATATCTGCAGAGATTTTGTGGGATGCTGGTTGGCTTTTGCAACAATTGCTTCCTTATAGTGAGTTGGAGTTCAAAACCCGTCATCTTGAATTGTTGAAGGTGAGTGATATCTCTCTGAATATACAAGAAATGGTAGGAATCGTATTGTCGCCTTAAATTCAAGGAATCTTACCATGTTAGTTTTGTTTATATTAAATTTTCGTGATATTATTAATGATGGTAATCATTGTGATTTGAAAGGGAAAATTTTCTTTGTTTCATTTATAAGCAGCATGTATATGTAAATTATACATAAATACAAATCATATGATCCTTAACTAGGAAAAATTCCTCCCCAACCATCTTCAATGTACTTCATAACATGTTCTATTATGTTTATAATTTGAGAACATGCGAAAATTCTTCTTACCGGTTATGCTCTTCAGTTTTTTACTGAATTGTAAAATTTCTTCGGTATGAGCTATTAGTGAGCATTCTTATTATGAGCAGGACTCGTATAGGAACTGCAGAAGTGCTTTTCTACAGGAGACTAAAGGGGTTTGGGTTGATCTACTTATAACGGTGCTTTGTGATCAGTGGAAAAAATGCAAAAGAGGTATTCTTCTAAGAAGTTATTGCTGTAAATTGTGATTTTGGTGGTTAAGTTTTTTTTACTAAAGCAGTTTGTTGTAGCTATTGAGGCTTCATCCCCTCGAAAGGAGCCTAAGTGCATACTTTTGCCATTTCAGAAATTGAATTCTGAAGGTAGGATTGAGTACTGTTCAAAAATTGGATGGCTTTGAACCATTTTTCTTAACTCTGTTTTTTTTTTTTTTTGAAATGTGGAATATTCATTGTTGAATGTACAGATACCCCTGCTGAATCATCCTTCACTTCTGGAGAGAGAATGATTGAATTGGTGAAGGTTTGTATATATAATCTCTCTATAATTCAAATTATGTTTTATGTGAATATGTTTACCGTTAGAGTATGCTATAGAAATGTCCGTTTCTTTTGCTTTCCTCTGCTGGTCTAATGATACAATAGTCCATCTTTTTATTCCTTCAGCATGGCTTTATAGCTTTCTGATTGCTAATATTTCTAAACTTTCTACTTTAGGTATTTGTACTTCTTCATCAGCTTCAGATTTTCTCCCTTGGTAGGACTTTGCCTGAACAGCTTCCTATCAATCCTCCAATTGATATCCCACAAACATCCCGTGCCAAGACAGTTGGTCTGGATGTTTTAGGTCTGAAGCCAGGCACTGAAATAAGACTTGGTCTGTTCTGTCCCTTGTATTGCTGGCTCTACAAGTAATTATATGTCTGTGTTAATGCACTGTGTTTACCCTATTCAATCCCCTTATTTTCTTTTCAGAAGATTTCTTACTTGTATTTCTCATTCCCTAACTCTGGTCACTGCCATTGCAGTTCATGCACTGCCTTGTCGTATTGCATTTGAAAGGGGAAAAGAACGTCATTTCTACTTCCTAGCAGTTTCTGTGGGCACATTGGGATGGGTTGCTCTTGTTGAAGAGTCACCATTGAGGCAGAATTATGGCATAGTTCGTGTTGTTGCACCCTTGGCTGGAACAAATGTAAGCTCAGCTGTATATTATGTTGTGTATTTCATACTAGATGCTGCAGATCTTGTATGCACTTGATCGAATGCTTTTTCCTGTGCTAATTTTTTTCAGTTCCTATCTGAAATAACAGCAGCTTAGAGTTTTAGCATAATTAGTGAGATTGGAACTAGGAAGGACTTGACGTTGGTCTTGGTACATCTTACAGTCCAAGTCTAAAGCTGGCAAAACCTAGCACAAAATACCTGCCCAACCAAAAACGAAAAACAATCAAACTTGACCTAGACCCGAATCAACTTTTACCATTAATCTAAACACTGACCTAAATTTGAAACTAACTTGAAACTTAGATCGAGTATTAATATATATCATTTCCTTTTTTTTAAATTTTAATTTAAATTAAAAAGTGATTACTGTATTAGTCCTTGGTTTGTCATCTTGCTAAACTTGTTTCTCTAGGATGTGATAAAAATTTCACACCACCACCTTGTGTATTAGTCCTTGGCTTTGTACTGATTTGTTGTGATCAATTGCAGACCACACAGTTGCACTCTTTTTCCACTCCGCCTCGGAAGAAGTGCAGTTTTAACAACATAACTCTAGTGCCAATATGCCTTAATAAAAACCCGAACACGTGAATTTACTTTTAAAGGTCAACAACCAGAACTTGAGTGCTGCAAAAGCCAAAGTAATCATATTTTTATTTGTTTGGATTTTTTAATATCGAGGGTGAATATCTTGTCATTCATACTTTTTATCCTTTCCCGGTAATTATGCTAATGTCTTGAAAATGTTCAGCCCAGAATAGATGATAAGCATTCAAGGTGGCTACACTTACGGATTCGTCCATCAACATTACCTTATTCGGATCCTTCCAAACCTAGCACGACCAGGGAAATGAGGATAAAATCTCTAGTCGACGGGAGATTGACCCTAGCTTTCAGGGATGACGAATCCTGCAAAACCGCTTTATCTATGATTCTGGAAGAGATTGATCTACAAAGTATGGAAGCGGAGAGAAGACTAAGACCGGTTCTCGACCTCGAACTGTAGATTCTTCAAATCTTTTTAATTTTCTGCAAATGCCGTTCGTTATCATCCCATTTGAGGTTTTATGTTTTTAGGTGCGAGTTTGTTGCCTTTGCCTCATTTTGTATATGCCGATAAGGCGAGCCTAGATATACCCCCTCGTGCCATATGCTGTAGATTAAGCCCCCCGGTTTAGTGCCATTCTTGATAGCTATTAGCTAACCTCTTGTCCGATTTGTTAGTTTATTGGCCTTGCTTTGTTATTTCCTATTATTATATTATTTTTTTACTTTCATTCTTAAGCTTGGGCATCTCCTAATTTTGTAAGATATGTAACATCGATGTACATTTGCACCCTCATGGAAGTAACAGCCAATCAGCCATAAATAGTTTGCTCGGTACTCGGCCGCAAAGCTCTTTATAATAAGGTGGGATTGGGTCGGATCGTTTTGGGGTTTTCGTATGTTTTGCATTTGTTTAAATTTTTATGTTAGATGAAATCGTTTGACATTTTGCTTTCAAACTTGGGTCCTAAGAAGCTTTGGAAATGATTCCTTACATTCTGCCTTAGCCCGCATTTTGTCTTGTAAAAATTGAGTCGCTTTGATTTTGTTTAACTGTTGAACTGTGTTAACACCCAACTGATCTTGTCTTTTTATGACATTAGATGTTTATTTATAACTTAGGTCTCATTAGTCTCCCCATGCCTTGTGGACTAATATCAGGATTTGTTCTTTACATGTGCAATAAAAGCGACCGTAGTCTGTACGTGGTCTCGAAAAAATTTCTAAAATAAGTTGGGTTAAATGTTTACAAGAAGAAAGAAATTAGTTAACTATAGAGAAAATAGAATGATGTTATATTTCATGAATTAAAAAAATTATAATCCAGGTCCTTGCATTTTTTAGTCGTTTCTAACTAGTATGATAATTGTACCATACTTGTCGTGATTTTTGTCCTTTTCTTTTTATATCAAAACTTTATCAATATCCAAGGAAGATTTCTCCTGATTTGTAAAGGATATGCCAATCTGCTACTACCCAGTTAATTGATTATACAAATTCTCCTCAATACACCACTTGATACCATTTTCCTAAAGCAAATCAGTGCTAAAATAAAGCTTTTCATTTTTTATTAGCATTTAGTTATCAACTAATTAATTAAATTGGACTAAAACGAGATGGAATAATAGTGCTTTGATAGCACGTATGATTGGAGGACAGGTCCCACATCCGCCGCTTGATGAAACCACAATATCTTTCAAAAGAGTCAAAATAATGGTGTAAACGTAGACAAAAGAAATTAAATTCCAAAAGTGGAACTTGAATGTGTAAACGGCAATAAAAATACATTTTTAGTAGGATTTGGTCCTTCTTTGTGGTTCACTTAATTGTGAGTGAGCATTGAATACTTGGGTGTTCATTGTCGGATATCGGATCTGATTCGATATTTTTTAATATTCAATTTTTCAAATCGATGATATAGTGATTTATATTCAATTCGAAAAAATTGGATATTCAGATATTCGAATATCGGATAATTGAATATTCGATTATTCAAAAATATATTGATTTAATTATTTTTTTTGAATTTAAAGGTCGTATTCATAAATTTTTTGAAATTTCAAATATAACAAACAAAAAATTGGTTAACAAGATTCACATCTATGAAATTTTCTATTTTTAATTTTCGGATATAACAAGCATTAAAATATTAAAAATAACTAAATTAATATTCATGAAAATTTGAATTTTTAGATTTTCGAATAATCCAAAATTTGAAATATTGCAATCTGTATCCGATCTGAAAAATTTAAAATTAGATCAAATATCCTACTTTTTAAATCAGATCAACGAATAATTTTAGAATTTTCTTTTTGAAATATTCATAATGATTTTGTGATATTCAAATATATTTTATTCTAAATTCAGTGAAAATTTACAATAAGTTGAAATGTATAGATTATTTTTAATTAGACTTCTATTACATGTCACTAAAAGATATGTTTAATTGAGGAATAATATTTAGCCGGTTGGTCAAGCTTATATTTTTGTTCCTTCATTTTCTTTAGGTCACGGGTTTTAGATTTACTAAGAACGCCTCATTCTTTTCTCTAAAGTCTTCCCTTCCCCTCCTCTCTAGGTAGGCTTTGTAAAAAAAATATGTTTAATTCAGTGAAAAACTTTGATAAAAGTTTCTCATAATTGAAAAAATATTTAATATATAGGTTGGGCAAAACTCAGACTTAACAATCATGCCTATTTGAGTGTTATATATCTTAAACCCTAAACGTTGAACCCTCATCTTAAACTCTAAACACTACCCTAAACATGAAACCCTTAAATATTAAACTCTAATTAAGACATATATTATTGTAATAGACCTCTAAATTGTACATAGCTTATGTATAAAAAATTCCAATTATTATAGATTATATACAATTTTTAGGGTAATGAATGATTGCTTCTATTTTTTGTTTTCTAAAATTTTGATCGTGTATGGATACATGTCACTAACTTAACACAGCTTTTGTAACCTAAAACCTGCACTATGACTATTTTCTGTAATTAAAAAAACCTTTTTTTTAATTATTAATGTTATATTTTAAAAAGAGATTTTAAAGTTACGATTAACGTTCTTAAACAAATTGCACCAATAATTGTGAAGAAAGTTGCACAGGTGTTCATTGTCAAAACATTCATCATTGCTTGCACAAATGTAAGACCATTTTCTTTTTGTTTCTCTCTAATATTAGGGTTTATACTTTAAAATTAATTGGTTTAAAGGATTTGTATTTAGTACATTAAGAGAGTATAATCACATACACTATTAGTGCACTCCTAGTTCAATGACAATACAATGATTCACAGGAAGATCTTGACAAAACAATTTTGAGGTTTAATTTTTTTTTTAAATTTTGGAGGCATGTAAAATTGTAAAGTTTCATGATTTTTTTTTTTCAAAAATAGGGATCTAATAAAATTTTCAAAAGTTTAAAGAGGTTTATTAGAATTTTATAAAATATAAAACTTAAATAAAAGTATTCAAATAAATTGGTACTTGATGAGAATTTTAAAAGAAATCGAGGAATGTAATTAAAATTTTGAAAGACAAAAACTTTATAGGCTCTTATTCCGATCTACCTGCATGGGCCGATTTATTTATTTTTGAACTTAATAAGTGATTTCAGTAGAAAAAAGATGATGTTCATTCGAAGAAATTCAAGTTCAATTATAATGTCTATGAAGTATGTGTTTTATCAAAAAAATAAAAATATTTATAAACAAATATTATCTTATAATCACGATAGGTGAAAATTAAGTGAAACAAGGAAATGTTGCACAACACGTCCTATGAAAGTAAGCAGTTACACCGACCGATAATTATGGTCATTTTCGGTATTGTAAGAAATTTTACATAAGAAAACCCCAAATTAACGCCCGAAACAAACTTGGATTTTGTTGGGGAGACAAGTCCCCATGTATCCATTTCCTATTGACTCTTCAAGTATACCCCCATAACTTAATCTAATTTCATCTACACCCCCTCTCCCCCTCCATATTTCACAGTTAGCAACCCTGTTTTGAAAATGTCTTTCAGCCACATCTCAAACCGGCTGTTCACAAATTGACTCGAACCGAATAAAACCCCTCCAAAACCCTATCTTCAACACTAAAACTAAACATATCTTCACCCCCAAAAGTCTCCTGCACCACTCCTTTCATCTTAGCCATGAAAATCTCTTTGATTTCCGTGTCTTGATCTTCAGTTTTGTTGAATATGTAGCGGTTTTCGATTAATCCTAGGAACCCATTTTGGACATTTGACTCAGCTGTCATGTCACTCGACATGGGACCAAACTCCCCACAGCTTTCGTTAGTTTCATCAGCTCTCATGTTCAGATCAAGAACGTGGAAACTCGGTTGTGTTCTTGGTGTTTTGGTCTTGTTCGAATCACCCCACTCGAGTTTTCTCTTGTTATCCGCGTTTGGTTTACTTTTTTCATTGACATTGAGCTTCATTTGGATCACCGAGTCGCGGTTCATGTTCCCATCTTCGTAGCTCGAAGAAACGGAGTTTGTTAAAATGTATATTGCTCGGCTGGTGCCACCGGCCTCGGATTCAAACCTATCGGCTAGCAGCTTCGGGAACCGAGTGTCGGCCAAATCAACGTTTTCCACCATAGCCACAAGCTTTTCATTGCTGCTAAATGCACTGGCGAGTCTTTGTTTACACGATGATGTTGCCTCGTTGTTTTTCATGTCCATTTGCAAGAGCAAATCGGGTGAACCCAAAACATATTCTGCCACCGCTCGTGCCAATCTTCTTTTGCCGACCATATCATTCCCTTGAATCAGTAGCCAAGTTTCTTTTTTGGAATCCGTCAGTGCTTCAGCTACTGAAGGAATAATCTCAGATTGCCATGGCAGGTTACCTTGTAGCACATCACACAATCCACTGCTAGTCTCTTTTGCCGGTTTCCCTAGACAAGTACCGAGCTCAAGTGTGACCTTTACCTCTTTATCCTCACTGTTACTTGATTGGTGCTTGTGAGTAGCGTTGCCGAAATCCGGGCTGTGGTTCGGCTTCGAATCGGAATCAGTGAAAGAGATCGAAGTCGAATCAGAGTAGCTACTGCTTTGATTAGGCCACCGAGGATAGCCTTTTCCGCCACCCAAGCTTTGGTGGTTATGGTAAATGGTGGATCTCAGCTGGCTCTGATTCTGCCTATCTCGGTGTAAACTATGGCATACTGTGTTCCACTTTCTCCTTAGTTCAACCACTTCGTCCTGCAGGCATAGATAAAACTCTAAATTGATAATCCAAGAGGGGCGGAAATGAAGGAATTGCATCAGTATAACATGATATTTTTTGTTACCTTTTGACTGACACGATTACTATGCAGCCAAGGACGTAAGAATTTTTGTTGGCCATACTGAACATCTTTGTCGTAAATCGAACCGCATTCAGCACAACAAGTGAGCATGTCATGCTCCTCCTTGTTAGCAAATGGCTTCTTGTCCAGCCCTAGTGAATCATGGGCACTGCATAATCACAATATCAAAATTAAGTATATATCAATGTTATGTCATATGTATATGCAGCTATGGTTTAAGGCTTTAAGCAATAGAGTAAGCAAAAGAAAATGAGTTTTTGTCTTTTATTTCCTCAAAAGAATATATATGTTGTTCCTTCAAATGAACTAAGAAGCAAAATCGAACATGTCAAAGCATGAAACAAAAAAGAAAGACATGAAGAAACCAAAAAGGAAAAAGAAAAAAGCAAACGCATGGTGCAGCCTATATCCCGACAAAGCATGGTAAAAAAAATGCACGGAAAGTGATTCGTATGACTTACAACCCATATTTGTGCAAAGTTTTGGCCTAATTCAGGCTACATAGAAAAAGGTTTACCTAGAAGCATGGAGGCTCAAACTGAGTCCACCCGAGAGAACCGAGACAGCTTCAAGTGCCCATTGAGCTTCAAGAGTAGGTTGCTTCATTTGGCACCTCAAGTACGTTTGGTAACTAGCGGTGGCCACTAACCAAACCTTCGTGTTCGACAAGTTGTAGTCCGACAGCAACCTTCCTATTTCAGACACAAGATGTTCCACTGCACTGTAACAAGTGATTTCTCCATTGAGATTCTCTTCAACGGTCCATTTCAAGTCTCCTGTATAGATAATGGCACCTTCAATGGAATCCACTCTCCTTTTCAAGTCCTTGACATGCTTTGTAACGTCCTCTATTTTCATGAATCTCAAAGACATGGGCGAAAAGTAGAATTTGATGAAACGAACATGTTTCATTTCCTCCGGGACATCTTCTGTCTCTATCCTGGAAATCAGTTCCGAAACAAGACTCTCGGTTGTGGAGACCCAGTCACCAACTATAACACTGTTTCTCCTTCTTTTCCTTAAGAAAACCTCGAAAACCAACTTGATGTCTTCTTTCAATGACGCCGGACCGGCTATGTAGTTGCTCGAGAGTTTCTTTTGAGGGGAAAAGAAAAACGGGGTTTGCCGGATCCCACCGCAAGTGGTGTAACAGTGAAAGACCGATGAAGGTGACGAGTCCTCGATGTTGTTCTTAACCGCCGTGCTGGAAAAGCCAGCTTCTCGCATAACCCTACTGACGCTAGGGTCGTCGAGAATGGATATTATAAGGTGTTATAGCTCGAGTTTTATGGTGAGGACTGGTTGTTGTTGCTGCTGCTGTTGCTCGAAGCAACCCCTTCTCTGGTGAGCTTGTGCTCGTTTGAGTGCGGCCACGAGAGCGTTCGAGAGCGAGGGTTGGCTACAAAGGATCGGTCCCGGGGTCGTCTGTAGCCGGTTGAGAGCCACATTGAAGCAAAGCTCGAGAGCTCGACAGTACTGCGGCCGAGACTTGAGACAAGCGCTTCTCAAAAGACTCGTTCTTGAGCTTAGCAAAGTGTGGCGGCCACATGGAGAGGAGTGACCTGACCATGGCCTCTCCTCCGTGCTAAGCCAAGAGAATGCTTCAACACTGAAGCAGCCTCCGCCGTGAGGGTCTGCTGAACCGTACAGGCTGCTGAGCGCATCACTTGACCAAAACCCACCCACCCCCAACACCACCCCCTTGAGAAAAAAAACTTTCCGAACCAAAATCTTCTCACTGATTTTTCTTTCCTTGTGCCTTTATTTCCCCCTCTCCAAACACCACCCCACCCCTTTCTCTCTTAGTAATGTAAAAAGCTATGAGAAAAAAAGCTGAGACTGTGAGCTTAGTATAGTTTTAGAAACCATTACAACACAACAACAGATCAGACCTCATTCTTTATACTTCCCAGTCATTCACCATTATTTTTTCTTTTCCTTTTTTATTTATTTTTAGGGTAAAGTTCACAAATCGTGACTAAATTATTTCTAAAAATACAAAATTGTAATCAAACTTTTAAATATTATATAATGGGCATTAAACTTTAATTTTTGTTACAAAATGATTACTGAACCGTTAATTGTATTAATTGAGTGACGTGACAGTTATAGAAATTTGAATAATATAACATTTAATCCTCCCGGTTAAATGTTTCAATCAATTAGCAATAGTTAACAGCCAGTAACTATTTTTGTAATAAAAATTAAAGTTTAATGATCATTATGTGACTTTTAAAAGTTTGGTGACGATTTTATATTTTTAGAAATAGTTTAATGACAATTGATGTACTTTATTTATATTTTTAAACTGGGGGCAGCTTTTCATTCCCACTTCCTTGCTTTCACCATCTTTTAATACCCTAATCAAGAGAATGGAAATCTTCTGCACGCCCTCTTTTAGTGCACCCATTTTTTAAAAAAATTAGGATTTAGGGTTGTGTATTTTTTAAGGAGTAAGCTTTAGGGTTTATGATGTAAAATTTAAGTTATAATTTAGAATTTAATTTTTATATTTTTTAGTATAAAACATAGAAAGAAACATAATTAGAGGCAAAAAAAAAACTTTTGTTCTAAATAAGATGTCACTTATTTGGCTATTAAAACTAAAAGTTATTGTTTATTAATACGAAACATTCCACTGCACTTGTTGGGACTCGCAAATAATATGTATGCATAGGGAGAGTAAAACTTTCAAGGCCTGATCAATTCTTTCCCTCCCCAAGACAATGATAAAGCTGCAAAAGAAAGATCTGATCAATCTTAACCATGTTCCTTTTTCGTTACACTTTGCTTGCTGCACTTTTATATTATATTTACATATACTAAAAGCATGGTTAAAGCCCTAAACTAATCGGATTAGCCATAACAATCGTTTCCTGTGTACAATATTGCATGATTCAAGCTATGTATGTTTATGAAAAGTGGTTGTGTCTATAAAAGAAAGTGAAAGGAAAAAGGAAGAAAAGGGTTCGTCCATCTAATCTAAGACCCACATTTCAAATTTAAAAGGAAGTGATAGAAGTGATCTCCTTTTAATGAAAATTATTAAATAGACCCGGCTCACCATGTCATCCGTGGTCTCAGCTAATAAGGTTCATCCATTTATTTTTTTAAAGTGAATCATCATCTCTTTCCTACATGTTAATAGAGAGTGAGTAGTTATTGAGTAGTTATTTTGAAATGGATGAACTTTATTAGCTAGGATTACAAATGACGTGGTAAGACAGAACTTTTTTTTTTGCTTTATCATCAATTATATATAATCTATGATACTTTCAAGTTAGTAATTGTAAAGATTCAATTAAGTTTAAAATCTAGTCGAGCTGAAATCTATCTCTAAAGTAAGTATCTTTCAATTTCTTTTCGATCTTTAAAATTTGAATATCGAGATTTCACTTAAATAATATACAATTTTTTACTGTTTGACTGAATTATGATTGATTTTATCATCATGTAATTGTAGATTATGAAGTGTATGTACATTCAATAATGTGGCTACTCAGAACCCAATAAATGGTCTTAGTAGAAAAATAAATAATGTTCATCTTAAGAGACTCGAATTTAATCGCAATATCTGCAAAGTGTGTATACGCATTGTCAAATAGTTAAACTTATTTACGAACAGATATTATCTTGTAATGAACTTTAGATTATTCAAAAATTAATAACGTGTCTATTCAGACAAGAGGGGAAGAGAAAGTTGTGTTCAACTTCACGCCAATCCTCGTAGGTAGAGAGGGAGAGATAGACAAAATTATATTCCTCAAGTACCCCAGAAAGCAACTCTCTGTCTGCTATCCTACATTGAGTTATTGGTCCTTTCTCACCCCTCTCTCTCTCTATCTCCAAAACTTCGAACCCCTTTGTCTTTGAAAAAGATTTGGATAAAAAAATAATATAAATATAGTATCAAATTAATAAGCGTAGTGAAAAATTGGTTTAATTTTTTTTATCAAACAAAAGGACTTCAATAACAAAACATATTGCATACAAAAGCATCGGAAATAAGACCCGAGAAAAAAACGACCAAAAGGTCGAAACAAATAATGGCAAAACAAGGCCAAAAGCAAACTTTACACAGAGAGGGTGAAAACAAACGACCGAGAAAAAGAAAAAAAAAACAAATGATCATCACAAACCAAAAGGTCAACACAAGCATATCCAGAGACATGGAAGTCAGATTTGGGAGAGCTCATTGCTCAAAGATAACTGCTTGAACTCTAAAGTTTTCAGTCCGCATCACCAGAAAACTACCAACCGAAACTGCAATGACATCCTAAGGTGAAACAACAAAGCCCAAAACACAACATACACAACCATTGATCTAACACAAGGGGGCAACACTCCACGCCAAAACGAATCTTGACATGAAAAACCGCAACAAAGCACATCAAACTCTGAATACTCCAACGAACAAATAAACCACCAAAAGATGAAAGACGGCTTCGGAGAGGGCGCTCATCCACCATGGCCGAAATACTAGTTAAATCTCAAGTTATTTCATCCTTTAACATCTTATCCTAACTTTATCCATGTACCATGTTTGAAAAACCTATGATCATGCGCCAATCTAGCTAAACATTTTACTATTAAATACAAATTCTTTGTCTCGGTGTTTTTTTTATATCTCAACACTAAATTTTAAATACTCAATAAATTATTATTATAAATGAGAGAGGGGAAATAGCATATCGTCTAAGTTAAACTTTTGTGGTTAGTTAAGCTAAGCAGAAGTCCAATAATTTTTAGAGCAAGTGATTAAAGTTCTCAATTAACACTTTCCTCTCTTCCTTAGGTTGTGAGTTCGTAACCCATTAAGAATAAATTTTTCATGCTCTTCTCCTAAATAAAAATTGTTCCAAAAAAACTAAGCAGAAACTTCATTATGGTCAAAGTCATAAATTTCGTCCCTTAAAAGAAAGGTAATTCACATCTTGCTAATAAATACCCTTTTAATCTAGGGTAAACTACATCACATGTCACTTAATTATGGGTAAAATTATATTTGAGTTACTTAATTATTTAAAGTTACATTTGAACCACTCAATTATGGGTAAAGTTACATTTGGGTCACCTAATTATTAAAGATTACACTTGGGTCACTCAACTATGAGTAAGTTTACATTTAGTTCATCCTTCATATTTAAATATATATATATATCAATTTGTGTATTAAATTAATTAATGATTTCAAATGAAGTACTCTAATGTTAACGAGGGTATATACAAGTGATTTGGAAGAAAAAAATGACTAAGTTGATGTACTTTTTAAATATTAAGGGTGACCCAAATATTACCTTACCCTTAATTGAGTGACTCAAGTGTAACCTTTAATAATTGGGTGACCCAAATGTAACATTGCCCATAATTGAGTGACCCAAATATAACTTTTAATAATGAGTGACCAAAATATAATTTTACCCATAATTGAATGACCTCCATTGTAGTTTACCTTTAATCTATCTTTTATCGTGTCTATCTAAAAAAAAGAAAAGTTTTTTTTAATAGAGGCGTTAGTTTTATTAAATGAGAAAATACCTAAAATTATAATAAGGGTTCACAACTATCATCGTAAACTAAATACATAATTTGGATATTTTCCTAAAACTAACCACTTTAGATCATAAAAGGACCATACATGAAAAAGGTTAAAAACCCATCCAAAAGACTCGAATGAAAGATAGAGAAACGAACAAATCTGACTGCATAGGCAAACGAACCACAAAAGGGGATTAAACTATTGAAAAACTACAAAGAGCCGCAAATCAGAGTCAAGCTTCATGAGAAATTATCCACGAGCGCAAACCGCGTATCCAATTTCAATCCGGGGGTCCTGAGTATGGAAGATCAACATGATTACAAATAAGCGACATCTTGATCAGTCGTGACGTCGTCAAATCTAACATTGAAAAAAATATAAAATAAAAGAATGGTCAAACGACCGAGGAAGAATAAAAAATATGCCAAAAGACATAGATAAACGTGTCACAAATGTATGGTTATTTTTATTAAAACAATTAGAAAAAATAAAAAAATAGATTTGGCGGTCGGCAACCAGCATCAAAACCGGTAACGTCGTCGACTAAATAAAATGAAAAAAAATAAAACTTGAGACGTTCGATAGACGAAGAGGATTGTGTTAGAGAAAAAATGGAGAGCGACTAGGTTTTTTTTCTTAAAAAAAGAAAAGTTAATTAAGATAGTGATTAACGATGCAATGGTATAAAATTAATAATCAACTTAGTACCATGCGGCGCTAGGTTCTTTAAAACAATATCAAAAGAAATTTTGATATTGTGAATAGAGCAAATTGGATTTGGGAGGGCCACTCCCTTACTAAATCTATATATTAACCGATCTATATTAATCAACCATTAAATTGATTACCGGTCATTAAACGATGTAAGGTTAGCAATTCATTTTAGTTGACATGTAAGTAGTATTAATTAAAGGATTAAATGATATTTTGGTCTATAAAATTGTATCTCATTATTATTTTAGTACGTAAATAAATTTTGGTTTAATTTGGCCCTAGAACTTTCCAAACATGATGCACATTATACAGTCAATTTTTTCGTTGAAGAAAAAACATATGACACTCTAGTAACGTATTATGTGACACATAGTATATATCAAATTCTATACAAATTCGAGACAAAGTAATTTTTTATATTAACAAAAATCGTTTTTCCAAATATTTTAATGACGTTTTTAAAGATTTTTTTGTTAATATAAAAAGTGGGCCACTCCTTTATAGGGCTAAAAGGAAAGATTGGGTATTGATTGAAATTGAAGATGGGTAAGATAGGGTGGCCGAATCATTGGAACATAATAATATTCTGATGTGTAGTAAAGGCACAGTGAATTGGATTACGGAAAATTTTACTGCACTAGATGAGCACCGATGAGTACCACTAACGACGAGCACTATTTAATTTAATTTATAAAGATTAAAAATTTAAAAGACTTACCGTATAATTATAAATTATTTAAAAATAAAAAGGTAAATTAACTAAAATATATTATTTTATTTTTAATTTTCTTTTAAACATAGATCAAAATACTTATTTACCCCTAAATTACAAAACTCTAATTTTTTTCATTTAAAATTTAAGCCGCCACCACTACCACCGTTGTCGCCGCCGCCTCCTACCGTCGTCGCCGTTGGGTGTTAGTTCTCTATTTTGGTTGTGGCTGAAATTCAAGCATCATTTTTCACAAGTTTCATATACCCTTTCGTTTTGGAAAGGATGTGAATGTTGGGCGTAATCAAACTCAACGCCGCATCGAGCAGGAGCTTGGCGTCGTGCCGGTGAGCGAAAGCATAGGTTATGAGTGAATTATCCCAGTTCAATTTCGACACCAGTAAAATTCAGCCACAACTAAAATAGAGAACTAACACCCAGCGGCGGCTACGACAGGAGACAACGGCGGCGGCGGCGATAATGGCAGCAACAAAATGTAGGGTTTTGTAATTTAGGTAAATAAATATTTTGATCTATATTTAAAAAAATAAAAAAATAATATATTTTTATCGGTACTCGTCATTAATAGTACTCATCGGTACTCGTCGAGCATGACAGACTCATTGGAATACTCTTCGGACAAGGAAAGTATACTTTAGGACAATGATTGGGACCCAAAATCAGAGTAGTGTAATGAATATCGTTACATCTCTCGGAATCGAATCATTACGTTTACTTCTCACTTAACATATATTCAACAAAAGCAGTTAATTCATAATTTACGAGCGTGCATGAATTTGGAACACTCAAGCCCCACTTTGCCAAGAGTTAACTTGTCTATGGAAATGTTTTTTTAATATAATATATAATTTTTACATTTAAATTGATTGAGGAAATGTAGTTCAAACCAGTTGGGCGTGTCGAGTTACTGAGCAGGGGTTCAAAACCGGATCAATAGGTATTCAGTGGTTCAATAAGCTCATAATCCAAGTTAAAAAAGTAGAAGGGGAGATGAAACATAATAATATAGTAGTGATATTGGACTTATTAGACCTCTAGTACCCATTGAGACGGTTTTTAACCCCTAGTTACGAGTATGTTTTAAATTTGTTATTCTAAATTGAATCAATTTTATGTTCATGTTAATTTCGAAATTAGATCATTTTGGACATGTGATTTTGATTTTTTGAGTTTGATCTTTACGAAGTTTGGATTATTTTAAATTTTGATCACTTCACATTAGATCATGCCAAGTTACTTGTCGCTCTCTCCAAATTTACAGTCTAATGACTCTTTAGGCCATGTACGTTTAAACTTAAGATAAATTAGGTTTCATTTTTTGAGATTAAGGGCTTAACTTGTCTTTTTTGTTTGAAATTTAGACAATTGACTCCTCCCATATAATTCCGTTCATGTTTGTTTGTATTATTTCGTGTTCAAATTGATTTTACGATGAAATTGAGTTGGATCAAATTTTAGTTTAAATTTATCAGAATAAATTTTCAAATTTAAATTTGAACTTATGAGTCATATATCTAAATGTGAGAAAAAGTGGTTAATGTAGGACAATAAACATGTAATCAGCATGTGGCTAAAAAATATAGTAATAAAGAGTACTAGAGAAAAAGCAAAAGCTTTGGAATTCACCATTGAAATAAGAGCAAAGAAAGAAAGAAAGGAAGAAAGAAAGGAAGTGTACATTGCACACTACTGATGACTGAACTAAACTAAACTAAACCCACCGACTGTTGCAGTCAAAAGTTATGTTGGCAGATTTGTTTGAATATTCTTTCTTGGAATTTTTTTTGGAAAAGTACCCTCAATAGATCATTTAGAAAAATACCCTCAATTCAACCCACATAAGGAACTCGTGTCCTGACGGAAACGCCAAAAGAATATATAGCACCAAATTCCTTAATATTTGACTGAAGAACACAGGGCTGTATCCATTATCCTGGGCTTTGGTGTTTGGAATAAGGCATGCAGAGATGTACCTATGGGGTTAGAGGGGCAGTTGTCCTTTTATAAATTTAAAATTTTTATATAATTTTAAAAAATTATAAAATTTTTATTAAAAATTTAATTTTATCTTTTAAAAATTTATAAATTTACCTCTTGTAACATAAAATTTAAATCTGTCCCTTAACACATACCCTATCAAACTGACACAGATAAGCCATCGCATTCTCTCTTTTTTTCTCGCTTGTCATGGCTCACCTTTTCAAGCTCCCCCGACATGGATTGTCCTTGCCACTGCTGTACTCATCACTAGCCGGAGTATCCTCTATATTTCCTTGGTGGTTATAGTATGTTTTAAGTCCTTGTATTCTTTGTACATTTGAAATTTAGTTTAATCACTTTTATTTTCTTTAAACTTTTACTCTAATTTGATGTGATATTTTGAAATATAAAAAAAGACTAACTTAGAAGTTGTGTAACCAACAAAACTGACGTTGTAGTGGACCTGATTAAATACAACAGTTTTAATTATTAATAATTGAACTTGCGTTTTTTAATACAAAAAATAGAGGGATTACATTCTTGAAAAATAAAAGCAAGACACAACTTTCTTCATTTTGCTTAAGTTATAAGTTCTTGATCTATTAGGAATATTCCTTCCTTCTTTTAAAGTCTTTTTTTCGCTCTCCTCTTAATAATATTAAAATTAAAATTAAGATTTATAAAAAAAAGTACGACACAATTTCAAATATGTGAAGTGTACAAAATCTTGGAGCATATTTTAACCTTTCTTAGATTTTTTTCACGAGTCATTCGTAAAATTATATCCAATTTCAATATCGAAATTATTGTTTTTCACCGTTTATCCTAAAAATTAACGGTGTTAAAAAATATAAATCTCAGCTAATAACAATATCATGCATCTATTTATTCATATCATGAATGACGTTATCCGTTACGTAGTGCATTCTTATTAGCTAGCATTATTGAGTCTTTTTAAACGTTTAAAGTACCATTATAAGCCAAAAAAATAGTTTTTAAGTTCCAAAATGAGTAAATAAGATCAGTCCAGGGATCAAACTTAAATTAATCATTTTTCTTCAAATAAGATTTTTTTTCTTCTTCTTATTCTGCATGAGAATAACACTGGTTTGAGTGAATAATTAAAGAATGAGAATAGTGGGAGTTAGGAGAAGTAAGCATTGAGACCCCACCCCACTGTTGCTGTAATAATTGACTTTGCAAGTTGCAGGTAATGTTGTCGGAGAATATGCTGTTTTTTCACTTTGTTCATCCCTTTTTGGTAGGGTTGAAGGAATGTCTCTTTGCTTTTGTCACATTTTATACTTCCTTTTTCTTCTTTTTCTTTTGTTCTTTTGGTTTATGCTCATATATCATTCAACTCACCGAGTTTAAGCCACATTGTATGCTAATCGAAAATTTATAGCTAGCTTTCATATGAACTGAATGAACAGTCGACATAAATCAAAGAGATAAAATTTTAAACATAATAACTTTCAGCAATTTAGTTGTACTCATGGGCAGAGCTATATAAAAATATTAGGGTGCAATTGAGCTACTAAAATATGTTTACTCTGTGAAAATATTCAAATTGTATCAAAATTTTTATAGAAAATATTAAAATTGACTCCACTTAATTTGTTAGAGTATGAGTCAACAATATTTACTATTGTAATATGAGATTTTTCCATACATCATATCCCACCCTGACCCTATAGAAATCTTTTTTTTGACTCCAACACTGGTTGTATTGTGTTTTTTTAGGTTATAAATGTGGTAATAAATTTGAGTACAGAGTGCCTACAACAAATGCCTAATTTTATATTAGGGTGAGAACTTTTAAAAATTTATATTAAAATTTTAAGTGGTACAAAATCACAAAATTTTAAAAGCCTAAAATTGGACATAAAAATATACAAACTATAAAAATATTTAAATTTGTCATGTGGACTTTAACAGTAAATTTACCCAAATATTGTTGTCTATTTTTTTTCCAATAATATAATCCTTCTAAGTTTATTTCCAGAAATATGGTTAATTATTGTAGCAGTCAGAAGTCGAATTGCTTTCACCACGTTTTTGAACAGTATTGTACTAGAAAATATTAAAAAATGATGTTGCAGTCGTCCTCTATTGATCCATGCACGCCATGTGTAGAAAATATGTTTGAAGTCGGATTGTAATCTATCCGATATTATTATTTTAATATAAAAATGGAAGTACAATTTGAAGTCGGACTACAATCTATCCGACTTCTGACTTACTATATTAAAGAATAATATTTCTGAAAATAAACTTGAAAGGATCACATTGTTGGAGAAAAAAAAATGAGAAAAACCATATTTGGGTAATTCCCCCTAACCCATCCTCGCGTATTATTAGAATTAACTGTTATAAAAATACAATCAATATAGCAATGAAGTATATCACATCGTGGTCATAGTACGTATACATGACGTGATTAGAATTTAGAATCTCAAAGACCAAAGTTCTAAGATCCTCAACCTTAAAAGAACATTTTATCTATATTATAAAATTGATAAGTTCTTTTTTATAATTTCTCTTTAAATTTAATTTTTAAAAATTTTAATTTAAAGTTTTAAATAATCCCTCAATCTGACTTGTCAAAACGCTAAATGTGATAATAACTTATCACATTCGTCTCACTTAGACTTATTCATGGCTGGCCGAGGCCGAAAAATAATATTTTCTTTGTCTCACTAAAATTGTCACGTGTTGATATTTTTGTAGTCAAATTTTTTTAACTATGACTTCTTATAATTTAAAACTTATTATTGATAAAATATATAAAATATAATTTAAAAACTTTCAATCAATTAATTTTTAAATATATATTTTATAAACTTTCAATCAATTAATTTTTAAATATATATTTTATAAATTTTAATCAATTAAAAATTTTAAATAAATTAGAGACAAAACTTAAAAATTTGACCAAAAAATATTAACATTTGACATTTTAGTAGGACGGGTGAAATATTTTATAGTAGACCCAAATCAACTATATAAGGTTGGGTACCATTATATAAACGGAAAACGGTCCATCTTCCTAAGACATGCATATAAGTAATAGTAAAACAAACAGACGGATCTATGCCAAAGGCCCGATTCTTTTTAAAACGGATCTATTTTTTCTTATCAAGCCCTGAAATACGAACTACTCCATTTATGTAGTGGGAGAAGTGTTTTTTTTTCCTCGTCAAATTATTTTTTAACTTTGATTTATATAAAATAAAATAAAGAATATATTAATTGTAAACATTTATGTTTTATCTTTCAACTATTAATAATAGGGAGGTCTACGCAAGCCCTTTACATGTCTAAAGTATGTATAATATATTGTTATTTTTACGTTATGTATCCTCGTGTAAGATTAAAAAAATGAACTCTCTAAGTGGTCCCAAGAAAAAAAGGAAAAAATTATTATTTTTAAGAGATTCGAGTTTGAGCAGTTTGTCTACAAAGTGCATGCACGTTTTAGTATATTGAGAAAAAATTTTAATCAGTGAACATCATGTCACTTATTAATTATTATTCGACTCGACAAATATTTTTTAAACTTTAATCAACGATATCCGATTTATTAATCAATTAATTCGGATCAAATTTTACAAAAACTTATCAAGAGGACTCAACAAATATAACATTGGTAAAATTCGAAGGCTTAATTGTCAAATAAGTGCACAAACTATACCTTTATCCAACAGGTGACTAAAGTATTTTTCGGGCAATGTATGTGCTTAACGTTTTCACTATTACCATTTTAAGTGTCTGACCGTTAATGGACGTTTAAAAAATTTTTTTAGCCAATCAAAACATGAGCACATTTTATTTTGTTTTCTTTTGTCTTTTTAAGTCATAATTTTTAAAAATATCCTAAAATTCTCAAAAATAGTCCCCAAACTGATAAGTCCTAAATTCATATTACAGTCGTTATCAGCCATCGACGGCGTACCCACCACTTTCATCATTGGACTCTCAAGATCATTTCCTTCATCCTTCCATTGCCGAAACACGACACCCGATGTGTCTAACGCCGCAACAAGGTCGAACGACGAGAGGAAAAAAAGATGATGGGCAATAAACGGTGGTCGATCAAACGACGAATGACGTGCAGGTCTTGCGACAACTGAAAAAGGATTTCATTCTGTCACCGACAGCGTAATGAACGTCGACGGCAATGACCGAATTTAAGGATCTAAAAATTTTAGGTTTATTTTGAGAATTTTAAGAATTTTAAAGATTTAAAAAATAGTTAAAGGAAATAAAAATAAAAATAATTAATCAAAACTACATATCATATTTTGATTGATTAGTGATTTTTTTAAAACGACCGTTAACAGTTAAATACTTAAAATAATAACAATAAAAATATTAAATATTTATTTGACCCGGAAAATACTTTAAACACATGTCTTAAACAAAAGTTACAACTCAGGCACTTTATTTGACATTTAAGCCAAATTCGAACGATGTAAATGACGTCTTTCTACGAAATTAAGGAGCACGAATTGGAACAGAAACGATAGTCGAAGCATCACATCGATGCTAAAGTAAAGTAAACTCAGTGAGCTTCGACTTGTCTTCAACCTGTATCCGCGTGGCACCAATCTGACGATGTGTAAACGCGTTGACCCATGTCGTGCCGCACGAGAACGAAAACCTAGTTTTTTTTTTAGTTTTTATAAGATTAAATATTCCCATTTTAAATCAAACAAAAATAAATTAAAAGGTAATGATATAAATACAACGAAAACATAATAATAAAACCAAAACATTTTATCATTAACTCTAAACTCCTGAACAAGACAGAATTATGAAAGGAATGAGATATCTTATAAAAAAAGTTTGGTTATTTAAGTAAAAGAATCACGTTTTACAACTTTCAAAAGAAAATCACGTTTTACACGTGTGAAATGGAAGGGCGGGTATTATTGAAAAAGTGAAGGCAGAAAATCCAAAGAAACAAACATCGATCAAGGAGGGGAAGGAGTCTAATATCCGACGGTGTGGAACTTTGCCTTTTTTTTTTTGCCCTTTTGAAACTCTCAATGTCTTACGTCACTACATGACGTAATAATTGGTGATGTCAGCATTGAGCATTTGGTTCCGTTCAAAGGTGAGTCTCACTCGCGAAAAATTATTAGAGAAGACTGTTTACCACGTTATCTGTGTTTTAAATTAATTAAGTTTATTTATTTTATTTTTTTAAAATTAATCATTACCTCTTTTATACATATATAATTAGAAAATTAATAATTATTAAGTAGTTATTTTGAGATAGACGGATTTAATTAGTTGGACTGCGAATAACAAGGTTCATCTTATAATTTCTCCTCGCTCGAATTTCATTGGAGAGACGAACGATGAATTATATTACGACGATTTAAGAGAAATTTTATAATTCGTCAACTAAGTATTAGATACATGTATTTTAATTTTATTTAATGGTAAAAAAATTAGTTTATCATCAAAAAATTTAATAACTTGTTAATTAATTTATTCAACAAATCGCAAACAACACGATGACATGATTTTTCTATTTTTAACATGAAGACTATATATTATTATTTCCACCCATTTGTCACATGATAATTTTCGTCCTTTTTTGTTTTTATATTGTATATTAAAAATTATTTATTTATTAATAAAAAGTTGATTTAATGGGCAGTGACGTCTCGAAAAGAGAGCACCATGAGCGACTGTTCAGAGACTCTAACCAACTTAAGAGCTTAAAAACTAATTATCTTATTTTTTTTTAGTTTATCGCATGAATAAATCATTCTAACGGTAAAAATCAATTATTTTTTTTCAAACCTCGTAATTTAATTTTTTTTCAAAATATAATTCTCTCTGAAATTCTTCTCTAATCTAACATAAAAAAAATAATGAAATAATGTGGTTGAAAAAGTTTAATTATATTTATATGATTTATTAATAAAATATTAAATTAATTGTTTAAAGTAATGAGATACGGTTTCATTCTATAGAAGTATATTTTTGGGTTTTTGCTCAAGGTATCGAAAATGTCCAAGACGATTCTGCTAGTGGGATGAGACATTAGATCATTTAAGCAATGTTAGATGTTTAAATCATGATATTATAAATTAAACAAATTAAGTTGAGAGAGTCATCCCTTAGTGTTCATTTGTCGTATCCGATCTATATTAGTCAGTTAATATATTAAATATCAGTGGTTACACACAAAAAAATCATTTATTTTGTTAAATACCCAAGCCCAATATATGTTTCGTATCTGTAGAATGAAGAAAACGATGAAGAAAGAAAGGAACAAAAGCTTTAAGGAAAATGAAGATGGACAACCTTACAAAAATCTTACATTTTTTTATAAAATCAGAAATTTCTTCGATGTGTAATTAAAAAATTAGATAAATACTTTCAATCCAAGAAGAATTTCAGAACCAAAAGAAAAAAAAATTCCTAGGATTCCTTTTTCTTTTTTAAAAACAAGGACTGACAAAAATTTCAAACTTACCGTACACCATTGTTGACATTTCTCAATTGAAGCACTGCCTTTCCATTAATGAACTTAGACCCAACATGTAATACCTCAAAATTTTGAGTTGTGACCAAAATAAATAAAATAAAAGTTTGAGGATTAAAGTATAAACTTAGAAAAAGTTTAGAAATTAAATTGTAATTTTTAAAAGTTATGTAGTTTAGTCCCGTAAATGAGTAGTTTACCCACAAAAATAACGTTTTCGTGTTACTCAGATTTTTAATACGGAATTTGTGTTAAAAACTATAAAGAGTTAAAGTTCGAGAAGAATTCAGATAATCAGATCGAATTGAATAATTGAGATATTTTGTTAAAAGATAAGGCAAGTTTAAAAATATCTTTTCCATGCCTTAATTTAGAAGAATTTAATATGAACCATTGGATTAAATTAGATTTTTCATGTTAAATACGAGCCGTTGGATAAAAATGGCAAGATTGTAATTTTGAAAAATTACAAGAGTAAATTTGGTAACTACTAACTTGATGATTTTTTGTTAACCCTTGGATGAATAAATTAATATGTGGCAAGATGAGAGGCATTGGATATCAAGAGTAAAATAGTCACTTGACTATTAAGGAGATTTTTATTTGAAATTTTTTATAAATAGGCGATAAATAGTCTAAATTGAATAAAGAGAAAATTCAAGACTTTTCTTCATAGTTTCTCTAAAGTGCCGAAATCTCTACTTAAGATATGTGACATTTTCTTTTTATTTTTTTAAGCCAATCTAGTAGGATTTTGGATGAAAGTATGAAACATGAAATTGATCTACATGAAATTCTTTATCATTTGGTATTAATTGTTCATATTTTCATGCTTAAATCTTGAGTTCTTGAAATTAGTGGACGAAGAGGATGTTGGATTTTGATATGGGAATGATTGATTATGCTTAGAAATGATGTTTTGAAGTTTAATTCATGCTTGAATCAAGTTGGAAATCAAGTCTATAGTGACCTTTCATATTCGGTCAAAGTGAAGAGATTAGAGAAAATTATGGAAGAATTTTATTAAGATTAGATATGTGGAGTTGATGATTCTACAAGTTTTAGAATGTTGTTTGGACCAAATTAAAAGTTTATTAAGGTTAAAGGATTAAATCAGATAGTATGAAAATTAATGGGTTTAAAGTAGAAGTTGGTTAAATTGAGGTATCATGCTTGAATAATTGTTAGAATGATTTATAAATCATTCTTTGATTTGGATATGAAAGGAAATTTGAAGTATTGAGATTGGTATGAAGTGAATTAGTATCGAATAAACTTTGAAAGAATTTATAGAATTTTCTTTTCCTATTACGTACCTATGTTAGTATGATACTAACATGTATTTTTTAAAAATATACATGTGTTGTAAATGACGCACGTATAAATCGTGATCAAAATCAAAATCGAACTAGCAACTAAGGAAAGGAAAATGATCAAAAGTAAAGTTTAGTGAGGATTTAAATTTTGACATATATAAAGTGTCAATGTGAGTGCAATGCATACATAACATGATACATAAATATTAGGAAGACTTGCGATAAGTCTACCTTGTTTATATTAGCCTGATATTTATGTCATTAGTTATATAGTTGACATGTTCTAAATATGTCAAAAGTTGAATATAAATGCATGGATCACTAGTTATATATAATGTTATATTATGAATGTTATTTCTGGTATGAACTGCCCAATGTTAAATTATGTTGATATACATTACCGTAGATAAAATAAATATTAAATATATGCTCAAGTATGTCATTGAGAGACATGGTATAGTTGGCATGCCATAAAGTCCAGCATCACGCTGCATACTCGGTTTAGCATTATAGTGTATATAAAGGACACTTAGTGCATATGGTGGGCACGACCTTATGTGTATTATGGTGGGCGCACCTTTTGAGTATTAGCACTTCGGTGAATATTTGATTAGTGTACCCAGGGTCCTCATAAGCTTATATTTGGGCTATGGTTTATTAATTAATAAATGATAAACAGGTAAAAGAGTTTATGAACTCTCAAAGTAAATGGCAAGTATATTGGTAAGAAAGTTATATCCGATTTATATTATGTTAATATATGATTAACATGATGGTAATACATATCTAGTGATCTTGATGCATGATTATGATTACATCTTTATAATTTTTATAAGCATGTAGTATTGCATTGTATTTTATTATTGTCTCACTAAGTGTATACTTAGCGTGTGATGATTTTCACGCGTAGGTAAAAAGAAAGAATTGGAATAAGGAGCAGTTGACATCTTATCAGCAGAGAGTATAACTACGGTATCAGTAATAACATCTTTTGATGTATTTTTGATGTTACTAAATGGCATGTATATGTCAATATTGCTCGGTTTTAATCTAGTCTTAATATGGTTTGTAATAACTTATAAATTGGTTTATGTTGATAATAAAGGGTGAGTAGTTATATTAAAATTAAAAAGGGTTAGATGGATTACTAGCATATAAATAGGATAATTTTTTGTAAAAGAATAAATAGAACTATCAATTAGATTTTTAAATTAAGCAGCTTTTAGGCAGTTATATTGCTTATAGGTTTTAGATATAAACTGCTAAGTTGTTGTCTGGAATTGGAATTAATTTGGTTGATTAAAAATTAGATAAAGCGATTATGTTAGGATAAAAAATAGTTTAATGGTATTTTCTAAATAAATGATTATTATGAATTGTTAGCAATTCATTATGTGACACTCTAACTAGTATTGGAGATTAAATACTGGTAAGGGTGTTACACAAACTCACAAATCCAGATTAATCAAACAAATCCTAAACTAAAAGAATCTTAATTAATCCAACAGTAGACCCAAATTCAAAATTCAATCACACCCTAAACCCTCAAATTGAAAGCGTCTATATTCTCATAAAACCAACAATTAGAACTCTTTGAATCGACAATAATTTAATCCTTAATGAACCTAACCGGTTTTTGAAGATTTTGAATGTCTAAAGTAACTAATATGAGCATCAAATGAATTTATATTTTTAGTGTGATTAAATAGTTTTTTTGAATAAAAAAGTCTATTTTAAGGGTAAATTACACTGGTAGTCACCGAACTTTGAAGGCACTTTTAATATGGTCACTTAACTTTTAAACTTTCATTATAGTCACTCAACTTTAATATCACTTTCAGTATGGTCACTGCCGTCACCTACCGTTAACGGAAGCTAACTTGACATGCCCATATGTAATTTTTGTCAATAAAATAATGATACCATTTATTAACATTTCCACATCATTTAATTTGGAAAGCATTGAAGCACAAAACCAATTTAGAAAACATTGAAGGATTATGAAGAACAAAACGATACTAAACAAAGATTTATTTTTCTTTAAGGGTTTTACACTTCAAAGAAATCGGTTTAAACTTGTCATCACTCTTCAAAATATACAACGATATGAGTTTCACACTTCAAAAAAAATCAGTAAATAAGAAAAAAGAAGTTATCTTTCAGTGCTAATCCCAAGTTACTTCGAAAGATAATCACGAAATCGGCCAACAAATCTCCAAAGCGAAGCATTTGTTCTCCAAATTTTCTAAGGATATTAAAAAGTCTCTTTTCTCAATCTGATCAATAACACAATGAAGCATAGTTTTTTTTTCTTTAATTGGGTTTTTTTAAAATGAGGAAAAGAATAATATGACAACGTTTTATTTAATTAGGGTTTTTAAATGACGTGGAAATGTAAATAAAGGGTATCATTATTTTATTGACAAAAAATTACAGATGGGCATGCCACATCAGCTTCCATTAACGGTAGGTGACGGCAGTAACTATACTGAAAGTGATTTTAAAGTTAAGTGACTACAATAAAAGTTTAAAAAGTTAGGTGACCATATTGAAAGCACCCTAAAAGTTTAGTGACTAGTGTAATTTACCCCTTTTTTAATAGAGAATACAACTGCGTCTGAAAAATAGTAATTTAGTGAAAATTAAAAAAAGAGGCACGTCATAGTGCGTTTACGATTCACCAGTTGAGTAACTTATAGATGATTATGAAATCAAATATATGTATACAATGCAAGGACGAAACCACTATAAAAACTACAGAAGTGATCGAGTTGTTTAACATTAAAACTAACATCTTAAAAGGTAATCAAACTATACAAAGTGACAGGTTATGGGCATGGCTTGATTTCATTAATGTTAAAACTAAGAGCTCAAAAAAAAATAATTAAACTGTACAAATTAGGTGTAGGAATTAATTTTATTAATTTTAAAACTGATAATGACAAAAAATAATTAAAACAGAAAAATTTAAGGTGCAAAGCTTAATTTCAATAGTTATAAAACTACCAGAATCTTAAAATGTAATTAAACCACACAATTAGATCGGAAGGTGATTACTTTTGTAACATGTCACTTATTTATAGAATATTAAAATGATACTTACAACTTATTTTATTACTTTTTAAGGAGAAAAATGGTCTTCTAATTTAGCCATGCATGACATCATGAACATGGGCGGAGCCACATTGATAGTTGGTGTCGGTTGACACTCAAAAACTTTAAAATTAAAAATATAATTGACACAATTACAAATAAAATGATACATTTTTATAAATAATTATTTTTTTAAATACCGTTCAAAAAATAACACATTTTAAATAGATTTAAGCTCTGCCTCTGATCATGAATGATAATATTCGGAAAAAAAAGAATGACAATCAACATAAAACCAGGTAGGTATAACACTTTAACGCACAACGAGCTAGATTATGAGCTACAACTTATCTCATGGACGATGATATTGTTGCTTATTAGGTTGCGCTAATGAGTATTAAATTAATTAATTAAACTAAACTATGTTTACATATGTAG
Source organism: Hibiscus mutabilis (assembly GCA_019671005.1). Classification (NCBI taxonomy): domain Eukaryota; kingdom Viridiplantae; phylum Streptophyta; class Magnoliopsida; order Malvales; family Malvaceae; genus Hibiscus; species Hibiscus mutabilis. Next base: position 83,872,947 of record CM033715.1, read on the forward strand.
GGATGAAACTAAAAGAGGGGCGACTATGACATGACCCCCTAAAATTACATTCTGATCCCTTTAAATTATCTATAAATTCATTCTGCCCCTAATAAAAATCACAGCTTTTATTTATGTGCATGCGTAGTGCCCTTGATAAAACACACAATGGTTTCACAACATGAATGAAGCATATAGCACCAAAGAAAGCGAATAATGTGAACATAATAGCACTAACGTTTGATTGAATAGTTATTATGATTTATATCTTTTTGAATTAATTTAACTACAAAATTTTATTTTGGGTCAAAATGACCCCTACGCGTATATAAACTATTAGTCAACTGACGATAAACAACTTGAAATGTCGTGACAAACCTACATTGCAGTATACGTTGCGATAGCAGTGTCATACAAATAAATATGTTGACTTTACATAATGACACATCAGTCAATTTTTTTTTATAAAATGTATAAAATATAAAATATTTTTTTCTTTTCATGCATCATTCTGTCAAGTCATTCCAAGTTGTTTATTGTTTGTTGACTAACAATTTTTATTCACAGAGGGGTCATTTTGACCTAAAATAAAACGTTGGGAGTTAAATTAATTTTAAAAAAAAAGAATATGGGTCAAAATAACTATTAAGTTAAATGTTATGGTTTTTTTTGGCTTTATGCCAAATTGATTTGTTGATTGTGGTAAGAATACTAAACGATGATGGTTATATGTATTTTTTTTATAATTAAGTCCGTTTCTAAGATTTTGATGATCCACCGGCTAATCTGAAATTTTAGTCTTATATAATAAGTATTAAAAATAAAATTTAAAAATAGACAAAAATAAATTAATTTGATTATAAATTATATTTTTTATTACGCTCAACAAACTTCTCATAAATACGCTAGATTTTAAATAGAAAACATCAAGAAATTTTATTAAACACTTATATGCTCACACAAAATAATTTCTACAAGCATTTCTAGATGCAAAATTACTAATAATGATGTCTACATCAATATGGTCCAACATATTTTTCTCAATACATAAAATAACTAGGCTGTTCAGCTTTTATTGTGACATTAACGACCTCAAGTACGTTTTCAAACAACTTATACTTCAAAAAATATCTTTCAGCAGATGCAATTGTTATCACATAGTTAAGAGAATTCGATAAATAATTGAAACATTTGAATCACAACCTACAACTTTGATAAATTTAAAATTTTAAAATGCAAATAAGATTATATTGTAGTATATGTTCATTTTTTTAGTCCTTTTAATGACGCGCACACACCGTGCACATGTTGCTTGAATCCGAATCGCCTAAATGTAACACTTCATCATTTATCACGAAGACCACTCAACGAGTTCTCTCAAAATTTAAACACATGCATATAATAATATAATTCTAATATTAAATTATTTCTCATACTATTATTGATTACATTTTTTTCTTACGAGTAACAAAAGTTCATTTTTATTCAAATATATATATCTAAAGTTAAATTAGAATAATCATGCGACATAAAAAGAAGGGTAAAGTACACCAATGGTCACTGAGAGAGGGCTTATTTTGGTCACTAATTTTTTTTAAAAAAATTTCACCGGAGTCACTCAACATTTAATTCACTTTTATTTTGATCATTCCCATTTTATTCCTTTAAAAAATACTGACGTGACACATTAATTTTTTTAATAAAATAATTATTTTGAGCCCTACTGCTAATTAATCATCACGTCGTCATCATATTCTTCTCCAAACCCACATTCAAACTAAAACCCTTATTTTACACTGGGCTTGATTTTGTAATGGTTTGCTTAGGAATTTTGTAATGACTTTCACACAGGGTAATGGCTCCATGCTTTTTTAAATCTACTAAGGTTAGTATTTGATCCAATCATTTTTAAAAAATAAATTAAAAACATTATATATATGGAAAATAATTTAATTAAAATTTTATTTAAAATAAAATTTATAATTATATGTCGAGTCATTGAGATTTTTATTTTTTATTAATAAATTTAATGGTATTCAACGATGTTCAACATTAGTAGTATTTAGCGGTGTTTCGTCGAGCGTTGTTAAATTTTTATTATTAATTAATCAGTTAAACACATACATTCGTATTTATATATTGTGTAGTTGTTCTTTTACTTCCTTATCTATTACTAATAAATGTTCTTAATCATTAATTGATTGATTATAATTTGATGTATATTTATTAATTTGGGGAGATGACTGATGTCATGGCCCAAATATTTTGGTCCCAGACACTAGTGAGTATTCGACGAAGAGGTTCTATGCGGAACATTGAGCTTGACAAGACCACCAGACTTGGTCCGACACTTGGAGAATGCTAGAGAACCCGGACATATTGTCTTTTCAGAAAAGGTAAGAGCCAACAAGTCAAAAGAAATTGTAGAAAAATCTTGTCATATCGAGCGTGATCAGTTATACGAGGAAAGATACATTCTAATTGATGTAATTAGATAGAATTTGATATTTTTTCCTAGAATAAAGAATCTTGTAAGGATTTGAGTTAATTCTGACCATCTATGTAAAATGATATGGACCATTGATTGTGTGAAAGCTAAACTATAACTAGAAAACATTACACCCTCATTTGTATCATCTCATTCCATCTATTTTCTCATTTGAGAAGAGTAATACAACTCTTGGCAGTTACTCTAGTTTTTCTCTTGTCCCTTTCAATTATTCTTGTTCTTAAAGCTCTTTGTTCTAGTTGTCTCTCGAGTTGCTAACTGTAGTCACCTTGTGCTTAAAGCTTTCGCATCTATCGAAGCCTTGAGGGTTTGCCTGAGCCTTTACCGAGTTGTAGCACTGGCAAGGCGTGGTTAAAGTTGACTTAGATGCAGAATCGACCAAGTAGCGTCAAAAGCGTCTAAGGCCGTACGGATCAACTAGTGCCGAGCTCTAGCCTTGTGACACTGACAATAGAGATTTAAAATAAATTGTAATCCTTAAATTACACGTAACTCTTCAACATTTAAATAAAAGATAGTTGCATTTAGCCTCGTGACACTGACGATAGAGATTTAAAATAAATTCTAATCCTTAAATTACACGTAACTCTTCAACACTTAAATAAAAGATAGTTGCATTTAAGCGTATTTGATCCACATTCTCTTAGATATTGCAATAATAATGTTAACTAAAATAATGATCAATTAAGATAAAAAATTAATCATATGACAAAATATAGACCGATCTTATGTTTAATTATAATTTTTATATATACTATTATCAAAAAGTTGTATTTTAATTCCAATTGAAATTTGAGAATATTAAAAGGTTTTTTCAAAAAGTTTGAACCGAATTTAAGAAAGAGAAGAAGTAAAATATCAGTTCAATAATCTTTTTGATCGAAAAATATTAAACGACGGTAGAAATTATAGTGAAATGAGATGATGATCCAATCAAAATTAAAAATTAAAACATTCTGACTCGTTAGTATTAATCGTTAGATCAACTTTAAATCAAATTATGTTATTTTTTAACCTAACAAAGTTTTTTTACTATCGAGATTGACCAAAGACTACTTTATTAATAGAAAACTTAATCCTATCACCACGGTCAATTTGAAAAACTTGATATGTTTAACATTACACGTCATTATTAAAACTTTTAAACATTTTAATCGTGAATTGACGAGTAAAAAAGTGTTTACAGAACAAATTGGAAAGTGATTACGCTGAACATCGAATTGAAGAAAAAGAATTCAATTATTTTGGAGCGTGGAGTACAAGCGTTATCGTGAGAGAGTGGTGGTGGTGGTGGTGGTGCAGAGCCTATCGTTCATGTGTTTACATACGATTACGCGTCCTTAAGGACCACATCTGATTGGATTAAATTGAACGGTTCTGATCAATTTAAGAGGCCAAATCAAACGGCAGGGAACGTACCCCACGTGGTATAAATTTCCAACTTCCCCAGCCCCTCCCTGTATACTACTCTCCAGGCTAATGTAATAATCCTTTTGTTTCTGTTTGGCTTCTTCCTTTCCCCCTTCAGTTTCTGTCCAAGCTAGACTGAAAACTAATCTTTCCTTTCTTTTCTCGGAAAATAAATTTTAAATTTTCTCATCAATCAAACACATGTTTGCCATGGAGAGTATTGAGAATATTGGCGATGAGTACACAAATTATTGGGAGACGAAATATTTCCTTGAAAACGAAGAATACAGGTACCTTCTTCTTACCTTCTGCATTTCAATTCTCAGTACTAGTAATCCTTTAATAAGTGAAACGCCTTTGAATTTGAATTTTTACAATTAAGAGAGAGGTTTTAATTTTGCTTTTGAATTGAATCCAAGTCGAAGCAGTTTGGCGATGGATGAGTTCTCTGCTTACTACGATTCGAGTTCTCCCGACGGAGCAGCCTCCTCCGTCGCCTCTAAGAACATCGTCTCCGAGAGAAACAGAAGGAAAAAGCTAAACGAACGCCTCTTTGCTCTCAGAGCTGTTGTTCCAAATATCAGCAAAGTATGGACTGTTTGGCTGTTTCCTTTTGCTTTTAGAGAAGAAAAGAATTAAAGAAATGGAATGGATCCTTACTTTGTTTACTTGTTGTTTGATGAAATGACCGCAGATGGACAAGGCTTCAATTATCAAGGATGCCATTGATTACATCCAGGAGCTGCACGATCAAGAGAGCCGAATCCAGGCGGAGATCTTGGAGTTAGAGTCTGGAAAACTGATGAGAAATCCAGGGTTCCGGGATGACCAAGAGCTGCTACCGGTGCTGAGATCCAAGAAGACCAAGCTCGACAACATTTTTGATTATGGAGGATCAACAGCTTCCCCTATTGAAGTTCTTGAAGTACTCTATCAAACCTCTAATTCCCCTTGTCAAGCTAGTAATTGTTTTTCAAAAAATTTGACTTACAAATTACAATTAATGTTTGTTTCTGTAGCTGAAAGTGACACACATGGGGGAAAAGACAATGGTGGTGAGCATAACATGCAGCAAAAGGACAGACACGATGGTCAAATTGTGCGAGGTTTTTGAATCTTTGAAGCTCAAAATTATCACGGCAAACATCACTGTGGTCTCCGGTAGGCTGTTGAAAACCGTGTTTATCGAGGTCAGTCCTTTCTTTCTAAGCGGTTTTTTTTTGTTCGCCTCCTATTTTCATGGTTTTATCCTGGTTATTTCGAATCAACATCTGTCGCGCATCTAATTTTGATAGATAAATTTCCGAGCGTGAATTTTTTACATATAGAACGTTTTAAATTCAAGACTTGCTTAAACAATATTAAGCTACTTATTATTTGTACTAACCCCATTAATTCTTTTTAAGTGGTTTTGTTCCTTTCCCAGTAACATTTTGTATTATTTACTGTGTCGTGATACGCGACACCACCACCAGTAAAAATCTGCATATATTTAAGACAAACGGAAAAAATCGAATGCAACTCTTCAAGCAACTTAGATCCGTGCATAAAAACAACTAAGTTGCTTAGTCAGGTTTAATTCCAATTTTATTTAAAAACGAAAACAATTAATAAATGATTTTAGAAAAAATATTACATGTACGGTCGGTTGAAAACAATTTTTTCACAAACAAGTCTAATTTAATGTTTATATGTTTAATTTAAGATTTATGAGTTTAGATTTTATAGTTTTAAATTTAAAGTGTAATATTAAAAATTAGTGGTTATGGTTTAGAATTTCTGAATTAAGGTTATGTAAAAAGTTACACCGATAACACATTAAATTTAACTCATATTTTAAATGGGGTCTGATGATGTTTAATTTAAGATCTATAAGTTTAGATTTTTTGATTTCAAATTTAAAGTGTAAAGTTAAAAATTAGTGATTATGATTTAGAATTTTTTGTTCAAAATTATGTAAAAAATTACATCGACAATACATTAAATTTAACTCATATTTTATATGAGGTCTGATTTGATTTGATTTTATATACTATGGAAATTGAATATAGGAGATCTTGAGATCTTAGAAAAATAGTAATTACAAAATAGAAAACAAGCATTGATTGCTGGATGATGTAATGACAAATAAATTATAAGAAATTGGTGGCGTACAACACATAGGGTATCAAATAGGGAAAAAACGGCCAGATATGTGGGACAAAAAGATTGGAAACCGGTAAATAAACTTTAATAAAGTGGAAGATCCGTTACCATTTTTATTGACGAATTTAATATAAGGAAAAATTTTGATATACCCGTATAAACTTTAGTTTAGTTTTAAAGTTAGAGTTTTAATTTAGAGTTTAAAGTTTAAGGGTTTAAGTTGTATGGTTTAGAATTTAAGGTTAGTGCTTAGAATTTAAGGTATATGGTGTAGGGTTTAGAGTTTAGTTTTTTAAGATTAGGTTAGAAATTTAGAATTTAAATTTTTATAGTGTAAATATACAAACTTATGTAAAATTAATTTTTCACATCCTGGATATCAAAATTTTATTTTTTTAATATATTCTCACAAACGTGAAAATATATAACTAATATAAACATAAAAGAACGAGGTTTCAAATATAGAAAACATCAATTTTAATCTTTTTTGCTTAAAATATAATCTACAATATACCTTATTATTATAATTCAATAGTTTAATAATTTAAGGTAAGTGAAATCCAGAGTATTCGAATAAAATCAGGTCTGGCGCAACTAAAGTAGGAAAGGAAAAGTGAAAGTGGAAGGTCCAATATCCCTCTCTCACTTTAAACGTCAACATAAAATCTGTCATGGGTCATGACATGGTTATGCTATTCTTTATTCTATTTTCTAATTCAAGATAATACAAACTCTAGATGTCCCTAGTCAACTGCTTCAATCATACATAACATGGCAATATGCCCAAAACAAAAATAAAATTTCAAATTAAGTTGTTTTTTGAAAATGATTTTTATTAAGAAAGAAAAAAAATAAAGACACTGATATTATTAAAAAAAACTTTTTAAATATTAAACGGAAGAAAAAAAGTACAAATTAATTTGTTAACTATTGTATTAGGGAATCATGATTTATAAAGTTTTTATTTGTAATTTGGTTTAAAATAATATTTTATTTATTTTTAATATATTATTTTTTAATTATATTTAAATTATTTTCTATATAAAATATGTATACATTATCGAACGGTAAAAAACATATATTCCCTAGGGGAAAAGGCATACAAAAGTTGTTAGAATCTGCGAGCAATTTGTTTTTTTGTTTTATTGTGTTTCTTCTCTGTTCCATGCACTTGGCTATTATCAAAACTTTCCTCTGTCGTCTTACGTGTCCCAGAAATTTTGTCATGTCTGAATTCCACCATCACACTAGTATTTGAACCAACGCACCAAATCATGTTTCCCGTACATTGCGGCTGTAATTTTCATCAAAATTATCAAACAAAACTCCCAAGAAACTTTTGAAACTACATGCGTCCAAATAATAAAAAATTGCATTTAAAACGTGTTCTTATCTTGAAATATACAAATTATGAATGTACGTGGTTTAATATGTCACCTTTTCACATTACCTTTTCCTCTAAATGTGAAAATAATCAGATACTATGTTTTCCCTCATAAGAAGTACTTTCTCGTCTCTATTTCTGCCTATATTATTCTTTTAAGTTCAGTTCCCATTTTCAGCATAAAAAACACTATTATTTTTAATTTTAACTCATTTCTTAAAAAATTCATTATTTTTTAAGGCACATTTTACTTGGTCTCTTGTAATTTTGTAGCAGATTATGCTATCTTAGATAATGAAAACATACATTTATCTAAAAAAAATCACCCATATCCTTATATATTAATCTCGCGGCTTGACATAAATGCAGGCAGATGAAAGGGAGAAGGATGAGCTGAAGGTGCAAATTGAAACAGCCATTGCAGCTCTGAACGATCCACAGAGTCCAATGAGCATGTAACGTAATGTAATGAATGAGTGACCTTATAATTTCCTTTTTTTCATCGTTCTACTTCGTAGAGTGTTTAATTTTCTGTAATCTTTATGTTTGAAATGTAAGCCGAGTGAGTCCACGTCCTTGTAAAATAAGTGTATGTTCCGATGTTGTGTGTCTGAATTTTTAATTGAATATTTATTTTTGTCATTTCAGGAAAAATTTAGATGTTTATAGTAGGTATTATTCACCTCCAACTGATGATAGTGGAGGTAGGGATTTTCCATACAACCCTGCCCTTAAGAAAGCTATTCATGGTTACATCTACGACGAGATTTCAATTTCAAGATTTGATTCTTGGACTCTGAGATGTCACTTCTCCAAAGAGATGGTGGCAATATATAAACAAATTTTTTATTTTAGGAAAAATATGAATATAAGCCCGGGTCGGAGATATTTTAACTTATTTAGTTTTAAGGTGATTACAAATTTACAATGTTGTATATCTTCTGATGCTTATATTTTTCTTAATCATTTTATAACACACATACCTTACAGATAAAGTTGCTCGAACTCAGGTCTCTTAGAATGAACATTATTCTCTTTTTTAATGGAACTACTTGTTGGTTAGAAAAGAATAAATTGACGGAAAAAAGAACGCACGCCATCAAATCTATAGTATTAAATTGCAGTTGCAACGCAGTGCAACAATTACATTATAACGATTTTCAAAATTATCATGATACCGCAATCGCAATTTAGAACAATTGCGACCGCAGTCGCAATTTAGTATTATACCAATAATGAACCTTAGAAAACAGCGATGAAAAAAAACCCCAATTAGTTGAACCTCACAGTTCATCGACTTTACCTTTCTCTTTGTTTTCCTTCGTCTAAGCGGTCCAAGACCCAATATTTTCATTTTGGCTTAATAGCAAATTGGACTGGTGCTATTTCTGATTTACTTTTGGACTGTGCACTTTTGATGGTGCTCTTGGTGCAAGCATGGGCATTGAGAATTTGATACTGTAAGAGTCTTTCGTCCATTCCCACAGTTTCCTTCCCTATTGGCGACAAAGTTTTCAATGTCCATCCATGTCTGTGTTATGTATAAGTCTATAAAGATGGTTGGAAACATTATGTCACTCGTCTCGGCCTAAAAGCTTGTAAATATCTATGTTCAGTTGCTCTTGTGATGTTTAACATGGTTGAAAGTAGGGGCGTTCAATCGGTTAATTTGGTTAACCGATCGAATTTAATTAGTTAAATATTATTAACCGTACCGAATTTTGTTTGGTTAACTGAAATAACTATGGAACATCTAAATTTTCGGTTAATATATATAAGGTAAATATTTAATGCATTGGCGGTAGAAACTAAAAAATTTCACAAGCGCCTTAGTTTTAGGGTTTAGGAACTTATTTTAGGGTGTGTGATTTAGGGTTTAGGTGCATGAGTTTTGAATTTAGGGATTGTGGTTAAAATTTACAATTTAGGGTTATAATTTAGGGTTTATAGATTAAAACCTAAATCCTCACCATATTACTAAACCCTAACCCCAAACCCTAAATTCTAACTCTAAACCATAAATTCTAATCACTATCCTTAAATTCTAAATCCCTACACTTAAACCCCTAAACCCTAAAATTAAGGCACTTGTGGAAACTAAAAGTTTCCACCGCCAGTGCATGGTATATTTTCCCATATATATTCGGTTATTTTTTACTTAATTGAGTTAATTCGGTTAATCTTCACATAGTTTAATATATGTTTAACATATATTACGGTTAATTGGGGTAATTCGATTAATTAACCTGTTTCGAACCGAATTAATCGAAAATTGAACTTTTTAAAAAATTAACTATTAACCGATATAACATATAATTAACCGACCGAAATTCCAGTTCGGTCAGTTAATTCGGTTTTAACCAAATTTTGAACCCCTCTAGTTGAAAGTTGCATTTGCTGCTTTGTTTTATCAGAAAAAATAGTACATGAATTCCATGAATAAATCTAGTCTAAATATGATTAGTTCAACTCATAAATACCTCTTATTATAAGAGGCACTATACTGAGTAGAAATTGTTTGTTTGTTTTTTTCTGTGTTTTTACTTATACTTTATCTTTAAAAAATTAAATTTAAGGTTTATAATTAAGGTTTAAAGTTAGGGCTTATGGTTATATTTAAAATATTGTGTATAATATATTTTTTTAAGATGTAGAATTTAAAAGTTTAGAGCTTAATATTTGATTTTTTAAGGGAAAAAACACTAAGAATATGCAGAATTTTTTTTATCCCATTATACTTGCGATACAAACTTAAAAAATATGAATTTTAGAAATAATATTATTAGAAACAACAACCTAATTCGTAAGATGGGCTAAGAACATTTTAAAAAATAGAATTGGATCCGACGGTGGATTTGGTGGCTAAGGGCTGAAGCTTCAACCATCGTTCACGGATTTTATATCTCCTCTTGCTGTTGTTTCTCTCCGGCACTGCGGCAATGGAGTCTTTGCTAGCCAACTATGCTTCCTCCGACGACGAAGAGCCCCAACAAATCACACACCCTCCGACGACGAAGAACCCCTCTCTCCCTCCACCCAAATCTTCTTCCTTTTTCTCCTCTCTTCCCCAGCCTAAACAATCCCTCAAAAGAGACGACGGCGGCGGCGGTGGTAAAGTAGCTTCCGATATCCCCAAACCCTCAATTCCTAATCCCAAGAACACACCCAAGCTTTTCTCTCATCTCCCCCAACCCAAATCCCAAACCTCTCAACCACAGCAGCAGCCCAATCCCCCAATCGCCAAGAGAATCGTTCAATTCAAGCCTCCCATAAACCCCGGCAGCCACGTTGACTCCGATGATGACGATGACGACGAAGAGGAAGAAAGGAGAAAGCGCAGAGAACCCGAAAACCTATCCCCAGGCCCCTCGGTGAAATCCTTTCTATCGAGCATACCTGCGCCGAGGAACTCGACTACGTTGGGTGTTGCTCCCTCTTCAGGTTCAGGAAGAAGATCCATTATCGAAACCAACCAAGTCCGGACATCGAATTCATCCACCGTTGAAGACAAAACCGAGGCAAGTATTAACCACAATGCGCCCAATTATTCGAATTTCGATATGGGTACGGATGCGAATGCCGGAAACTCTATGAATTACAGTAATTATGCGAATTACGATATGGGTTCAGATGCGAATGCCGGAAACTCTATGAATTACAGTAATTATGAGAATTATCAGTCTAGTGTTGATCAAAATTCGGGAAACTATGTAAGCAATCATTTGGGTTCTGATAAAACTATAGGTGGTTATGCAAATTATGCTGATTATAGTAGCTATCAGTCGAGTAGTGACCCAAATATTGGGAGCAGTGATGTTGCTACTACTTATGGGAGATATGGGAATTACCATGCCCAATATGAGGATAATTGGGTTGATGGTTCAGTGGCTACTATATTACCAGATTCCTCGGGGATAGCTGAACTTGGGGTGAAAGTTAAGGGAAAGAGAGGGAGGAATGATATACCAACGGAAATTGTTGAGGTGAAGCAGGATGAGCTTATGAAGAATCGGCTGAGGGAAGACCAGGTCAAGATGACCGGAATTGCTTTCGGGCCTGCTTACCAGGTATTGAACTTGAAAGCTAATCTACTTTTTCGACTTGTTGGTTTAATTTATGTTCTTGTTTTGTATATTTCTCTTGCCCTGTATTGTACTCTCTTTTGTGTTACTTTTATACACTTGTTAAGTTACTTTATAGGCATGGTCATTGAAATTATTGGATCCTGATTTATCACTAACTACTTGTTAGTCTCTTTGATGTAGTTACTTTTGTTAAGGTTTTAGACACTAGATCATTCCACAAAATAGCATACCGATCATCGGTATTCCCATCGACATGTCATGCTTCGTATTCCTGAAAACTGGGAATATGTTACTAATTTTTTTGCGGTAATTGTTTACAAGATTATAAGAGACAGATGAGAACTATGAAAGAAAGAGCATTTTGAAGGATAATGCTAATTTGACTAAAGTGTTCTCTAGGCGTTTCCTGTTAAGTGAGGAAATAATAAATAAGAATAAATTGTTCTATGGCAATATGAAGAAGATTAAATTGTTCACAATAGTTGTGCTTGTGAAGTTGGCCAAAACAAAATCAGATTAATAGCTTGTTGCAAGTACAAAGATTGTGACCATCACATTAAACAATTCTAACCCTAGTTTTGAAGCCTAAATTTTGTTCCACGTTCTATATGAAATTTTGAGTCCTAAAGCAAAACATCAAAACTATGTTTTGTTGATACTGTTCACAACCTGCACTAACAGCTATGTTTGTGGTATTTACCATGCTCACTTTACATGTAGCCTGCTTCGTCGAAGGGTAAACCGACAAAACTTCACAAGAGGAAGCATCAAATCGGTTCCCTGTACTTTGATATGAGGCAAAAGGAGATGGAGCTGCAAGAGAGGCGGTCTAGAGGTTTGCTTACCAAAGCTGAAACACAAGCCAAGTATGGATGGTGATCTTGTAACAGTAATCCCAATGAAGCACAGAATTCTCAATCTTGTGCATCTTGTTTGTTTGCTTGCTTGCTTCTGAGACTAGGAAAAAAAATGTCAATGATTTCCTCTTTGCTCTAATGTTTATGATATAATACTTTACAGTATCTTTAGTTTGATTTCTATTATGTATTGAACTTAGTGTTCTTATACCCCAAGAATTGTTTTTTGTTTTTTTACCTTTCGGAACAATTAAATCTGTAGTCTATAAGATGATCATTTTTCATTGAGTGAGCTTCCATATTATATAAATATAAGCACGATCATTCTGCATTATTTATAGATTACTTTTAAAATACACAAGTACAAGAGTACGAGTATAACAAATTATCTTTGATTTTCCTTAATAATTGAACCAATGTGTAGATTCTTTTTTTTATTTTACCTTATTTCATATTATTGTTATTTATGATTTTGCTCTTTAAGTTTCATTTCTAATAATATTGTTATAAATATTAAAGTTAACTTGAATTTGAATAAATATTTTTATGAAAATAAATTTGATTTAACGACCAAAACTAGCGCAAGCAAAAACATAGAATGCAATTGAGCATAATTTTTATTGATTTAATTATTTTTAAAACGTTCACTTACCCATTAGCAAGTAAAAGGAGACAGCTTAGATATGTCCACCCAGATACATTAAAAAACATAGTATCAAAATAGTTATTTTAATATTCGATCGAATACAAGTCAAGTCGATGTTCTGATTAACATATATACTTCTAATTAAACTAACAAGTGTTGGGTGCTTTAGTAAGACATATTATACTCCTAAGGAGAAAATCCACATCCGAGTTGGAGACGATATTGGGTGGGTGAACCACCAATCCCGAACATGAATTAGTACACCACATGAAAGATACAAAAGTTGGATTAGACACAAACCGTTAGCTACCGTCCCAGGGTTTATGTAGTAATGCATAATACAATAATGTACAAAAGCCATTCAAAATACGTTTTACCATTTGTCAAAAAAAAAAGTTTTACCAATCCTTGAGTAATTCTCCGGCAACATCCTTGTAACTCACTTTCTTTTTCTTTGGTGGTGGTGCAATAATATCTGCATCTTGCTTCTCATCCTCTACAACAGGGATCTTAGCATCGTTCTCCGTGTTCTGGGCAACGGAATTTGAAGTTTCAACATGCTTTATTCCAAGGCTTGGGATCATGTCCAGTAACATGGCCTGAACAGGATCAGACATAACTTCTAGCTTTTCCGACTTTGAAGTCTCATGGCGCCAATTCCCTTCGTCCAGTTCCATACAGTTGAACTTCTCAGCCTTCTTGCCGCCTTGGTCATTATTTGTTTCATACATCACAGTATCAGAAGTTTTATCAGGCCATTTTATGCCTGCATGCTCATTTGTTTCACGCGTCACAGTATCAGAAACTTTATCAGGCCACTTTATGCCTGCATTTTCTTCTACTTGATTTCGATGAAACTCGGAATTTTCCAGGCCGGCCATTACACTGCGTTCAGTATTCTCTTCATCCTTCTCTATCTCCTTGTTTGTTTTGTCATCAAAACCACTTTCCCCAGACTCGTCTTCAATAATCTTAACAGACATCTTTCCACGACGTCTTGGTACTCTTGGAGCTCGGCTTACAACGGCTTTCCCTTTCTTTGTGTTCTTGCTAGCAGGTTTTCTCTTCCTGTTCCCATAATCAGGTGTAACCAATGAAATTGATCTTTCCAGGTGATCTTTGCCTGCTCTCTGTTCTGTAGCGTTTTCGTGAGAAGCAGATGTAACCTGGTTCAGGCCACTGTTCAGTGGCATGGTTTCTTTCGGATCTTGGTCCAATTTGCTGCACAAAATGAGAACATAAAGAAATTATTATTTAGGACGTCCACATAGGAGGGACAAAAAAGGCGCAAGGCTTCATGTAAAGATGTCTTAGAAAACAGTTCCTTGTTCATAATGCATATGTATAATATTCAAATGTTCCCACACGTGTACTCTTACAAAATTTAAATACCATGCATGCCTGGATTTAGTGACCAGTTGAGAAAAATGTTACAGTCGATAAAACGTTATTGTTTTTAACAGACCACCGGCTGTAAACATCATGGTCCATACATAAACGATTCAACCATGTAAAGCAAACAAGACCAGCCTTACAGCTATTGATAAGTCTATTTGAGCAACTCGATTTCAGAACTACATGACACAAATAATCCCTATAGGTAACTGATTGAGTTTTATCTTGTTATTTGCACACCAGGATCACTGATACAAGTACAGATGTGTGCCGGCTAAAGTTGGTAAAATTTCAACATTCATATAACTTAATAAGTTAAAATATCGCAAGGCATTGCGTATGTAAGTATCAAATAACAACAGAACTTAGAAGTGTATTTGCACAAACCATTCAAAGAAGCTTGTTTCTTCAACATCGTCGGGTTTCAAGCTATATTGGTCTTCTTGCAGCTTTTGTCGTTGCTCTAAGCAACTTTCTAACCACTGAGATCCCACAACATGAAGCCCCTTTTTCCACAGACGATTTTTCTCTGCAAAAGAACAACTACAGAAAGAACAAAGTAAAAACCCCAGCACTGGATTTGGATGGAGCACTGTAGAATTTTTATGCAAAGACAATTTAAACTACAGAATGGCAATTGTTTGTTTGGCTGACAATTCTTTCAAACCAAACCGACAACTATCCTCTCTCATGACACCCGTGGACCCTAATCTCGATATTCACATCCAGAGGCAAGCAAAAAAGAGCTGTCTTATTATCCAACAAAAGATCAAGAGAATAGCACCATCAAAATGTGTATGTTCAAGATGCTAATCTGTATGAAAATAAAGGTAAAGAGGCATACCATGGGTAGGGTAACACCACAGAAAAGAGAAATGGTTTTGCTAGAATTGTCATCAGAAACAGAGAAATACATAAATTGGGAATAAGAAAAATGTAATAATAATGAACTAATTTAAATCTAACATGGTTGATAAGCCCTTGCTACTTATATGTTATCCTGGTATGCCGAGTCATGTTGGAAATCATGCAGACTTTAGAAATGTCAAGAAACATAAAGTGCAGCTAAATTATAGTCTGATGAATGAGTAATAATCCTATATCTTACACTGAACAAAGTATATTGAAATGGAAATTGTAAGAGTACTCTGAAAAATCCTTCTAACTCATTCTTTAGCGAATAAAATCAAGCCACCTTTGAATATTATAGTAGCTCAATTCTCATTAAACTGAAGTTCTAATCGAACTCATTAAACTAAAACTATTCTAGAAGAAAAGTTCGGTAAAATAGGCAAACAAAAAGAGACTACTACAAAGAGAAGTGATGTGGGTAAGAAGAAAAACAACAATAATCAAAAGAAATAAGGCTGAACAAATGAGTAGGAAAGAAGATGGAACTCAGGAAAAACTTAGGGTTGATAAACTAAAAGTCCAATCACCATAAATGAACAATACTTTCTGAATATCATAATCAAGAAAAACTTTTCAAATAACAATACGTTTTGGAAGTAACAAATAATCTCAAAACAAACGTCCAAGAATTAATATGAAATTTCAATTGCCAAATCCCTAAAGCAAGTTTTAATATTTGAGAATATCCCAAATAATTAAAAAAATACCCCATCTCAAATGTTTTATTGAATTTCATAAACCTATAAAGAAGTCAACAAAAACAAATTAAATAGGATCCAATTACAAGCCCAAGTAACAAAGAATATCGTTTTCTAAATTTGTCTACAATAAGAGATCCTTAATCACAATGTGCAATGAGTACCTGAATATTGTTGATTATGGTTTGGTTTGTTATGGATTTGTAGGCTGATTATAAAGACCCAATATATTGTATTTATTAGTTACCTAGTATAGGAAGATTTGTATTTATTGTAATATATTATGTTACCTAGTATAGGAAGATAGAATGTGTATATATTCCCATATAGTTGATTAATAAAAAAGCAGAAACCTTTTTTCTCAATAACTTACAAATATCATCTACCAGAAATTCATTTTTCATTGAGATAACGCGACATAAAAAGACAAAGGTCTGCTGCTAATGTCGACCAAAAGGGAAGCAAACCAAACAAACAAATTAATCTTCGATTTCACACGTTGCAATATTTTATTGTCTGATAGAAATAGAACAATATAGTGTAACCTAGATCCATAAAATAGTCAAAAGAACCTCATTATTACAACAAATGACATTACATCAACAAAATTTTGTATTGGCCATATATTACCTTTTAATAAGAGAATCAAAGTCCACATCCAGTCCTGGTCTAGAGAGCACTACAACATGAGTAGCGTCGTTGAGATTCTCACTTATTTTGCCACCGCCCAATAAAAGTTCAAGCTTTAACCTCCTCAGTGCTAGTTTCAACAAGACTTGCCAATCAGCTTTCCTAGATAAAAGCTACAATCTATGAGAAAGAAAATAGACAACTATGTAGCAAACTCTTTGAACTGTAACATAGGTTATTGACCTAATAATGACAGATAGACAAGATATATCTAGCCATGATTGGCAATAAATCTTACAAAGACTGAGGTGAACAGTAGAAGTAAACAGAGCATCTGTGAAACAGAGACCATCTATCATTTGGACAGTACTTCTCCCTGTAATAGTCAATTGTCTTGGAGTCCTCAGACCTTTGGATATTGTTTAGGAGCTGAGCAACATAACACTCATAAGTTTACCAAATATACAGTTCAACCATTTGGAAGCAACTTTAGTGGCTATCATTCCACATTAATTTCTTGTCTGTCCATAATTGACATGCATAATGGTATATGAATTTACCTGTTTAAGATCCGCAAGATCAAGGTCCCAATAGTACGGGTCAGAATATTCGTCAACGTCTTGCTGTAATTTCATCCTTGATGATTCAGAAAGAAAAAGAAAGTACCTTTAAAAGAAAACATGCGGAAAAAAAGAATTATCAGCTGAATAGAGGAAAGCACAAAAGAAAAGGGAGAAGGAAGGCTCTTATTCGATGAATCCAAGCCTTACTTTGGCTGCAAAGGTATGAGCTTCTTTTGAGAGCAACAATCCAAGACCCAAGAGTAATGGATGATTTCCCCATGCCGCTTTGCTGCCTGATACTTGATCCCTGACAGTTTTTCTTGTTAGCCCTATTATTCAGCCATGATAATTGCTGGTGCAAGGAAGCATCAATGCCCACATTCATGCCGCTAGTGTGTTTCCAAACACGTGGAAATGGTTGAGCATTGGAGGGGATGGGAGTGTGTGTGTGTATGCATAGTGAGTGAGAGAGAGAGAGAGAGAGGACCTTTGCTTTCAGCTGCAACACAATGGGTAACTGAATTGTTCAAATTCATTGAGAACATTCCCCCATGCTCCACAATCATTTTGTGATATGAATCAATAGAATGTGTTGGAGGCACATTAACAAAGTCTATGCATGTCAAGGGAAGTTGGAACTAAAACTAAAAGTAGATTCTGCAGCAGAATCTTGAAAAGTTGGGAAGTGGGGGAGGTAAAAAATCATGGTTAAACTTCCACTAGTGCATACATGAAGGGGAGAGGGAGAGGCATGCCCACAGATGCACACATAAAATATAGAAGAAAAACAAAACTGGTAACTAAGCAAATCTCATTGAAGGATACAAAACATCAGATTTGAAAATATTAACGATTCTCCCTTCACGCTGGATGTGTCAGTCCGAATAAAATGAGAAGGGACAATGGAGACATTCTTTTTCTCTGCCTTCCTAGAGTGTTCCTTGTGCTTTGTTTTACTATCATGTTGGTTTCCTTGTTCTGTCTCTTTCTGAGTGGTACCATTACTTGAATGCACCAGTTCAATAAATGCTGAAACGAAACCACGTAATTGAAAGAAGGGGATACATAAGTAGCCCCAAACGTAAAAATTGATTAATTGATGCAACAATAGTTCATATCCCTTACATTGCATGTCAAGGCACTCGTGCCAAGGCTTGTCATATCTGACTCTATCAATACGTGGAAATCTCAGGCTGTATGGTGCAGCAAATGCCTGGGGGAAAAGAAAATCAAAGAGAAACATAAACAAGCACAAATCAAGAAAACGGGAGTAAACAATTAAAAAAAACAAGGAAATGGATAAGCCCAAATACTAGAGTAGCACTTTACTTTTGTCTGACCAAAAAATATATTATGTAATTATGGATATAAATACACACCTCAGACCGTATAGTCCTGATATCACTGGTGATAGAAAGAATGATTGATCTGCCAAAGTAAATTGACATAAAGATAAAAACATGAAAAATGTTGTGCTTCAAAAAACTAAGAACTTTCCCATCATAAGAGAGCAATAAATAAATGCTAACTTCTCTGGGCTTTCAATCCAAACATCCGGTCTCTCTTTCGAGTGATTTGTAACTTGATAAAAACTTGGTTGCATCTTCTTTGGGTATTCATATTTCCTGACACCACATTACAGCCAAGTAACTCATATTAAGAAAAAATAGCCTCCTCTGTTAAAGAGGATCCACCTAACCCAAGTCATTGTCAACTAAGGACTTTATTTTCCAGATTGTGGCCCGTTTTGTAATTAATCTCTGGTTGTTTGGTTCATGAACAATGTAGTTAATGTGCATTTGCATGCATGCATGTTTATAATCTTGAATTTAACCAACTGGATAATGATTATCATCAAATTCACACCAAACCTTAAGAAAATAAAACAAACAGTGAAGCATAGTTAAGAATGTTGATTTTGTTTCCTTAGGCCAGGTTCACTGCAAAAGCTATTTTGGTCATTTCAATGCAGACCACAGAAACCCAGAGGGTACCGCCACTTCCTAACATCTATTACCAGAAATGTACCTAAAATAAGGCTTCAATTTCTTAGCAATATTTTCCAATTCATCATCAGTCAGCCCAGTACCGACTCTGCAGAAGGATATAAATCTGCAAGAAAAGGATCTCTGATCAGGTAGCTGGCAGATTATACCTGGTAAAAGAACTTGAGATCCAAGTTTTAAATGTCAGGGTGTCCTCTTAGGGACATTAATGACATTGCTAAACCTACTGATGCATAATATCAGATATTTGAGCCTACTTAGAGAAAAGAGTTCAATCATTAAAAAACTTGATTAAATCCTTTTTGTCCTCTGAGTAAAACTATCAAGGTCCATATGAATTGGTCCAAATAAGTGAGAGTCAATGCAACTCATTGTTAGTTAGCATGCATAACTGTGTGTTGTAAAGAGTTTTAGATAGAGTAGGAGTTGTATGTTATCTTTACTTTATCTTAACTAGTAGTTTGAATTTTAAATTTGATCTTTGTAAAGGATAAAAGTCTTATCCTATAGGTTAACCACTTGGTGTTAAACACCTCTGTAAAAGTCTATATAATAGACTCTCTTTCACTAATGAATAATAAGAAAAAACACAGAGAAAAACTCTGTTTCTCACATGGTATCAGTTTAGGAGCCGATCCTATATCTCTCGTCTTCTCCTTGGCTTAATTTCCATGGCCTTTTTCGAAACCACCACATCAGAAATTAGTTCCCAAAATAACTCTCGTGCATCTGAATTTCAGATCTCAGATGCCTCTCTTTCCCCATCACATCTCCTTTTTCTATAATCCACAGTGATATTTGGGGTCCATCTAAGGTAAAAAGCTTGTCTGGGTCTAGGTGGTTTATTACCTTTATTGATGACTATTCTAGGACTACTTGGACTTTCTTAATGAGGGAAAAGGCAGAAGTTGCGTCAATTTTCAAAACTTTCTATCAAATGATTGAAAATCAGTTTGACAAACGTATTAAGGTTGTGAGGAGTGATAATGGGAGTGAATACCTTAGTCAATCTCTTGGGTGTTTTTTTCGGGAAAAAAGGCATTTTCCATCTTACTTCCTGTGTCAATACTCCACAACAAAATGGTGTTGTAGAAAGAAAAAACAGACATCTACTAGAGGTTACGAGGTCTCTTCTTTTTCAGCCAAAGCACCTAAATATCTTTGGGGGAAGCCTTACTTATCGCCACCTACCTTATCAACAGAATGCCCAATAAAACCTTGGGTTTTGC